>CM053764.1:134235983-134463214 GCA_028658305.1 Pachyuromys duprasi
TCTCTAGGTGCGTAGATTTCAGCTTGAACTTCCTATCCTATAGGTTTATATAAGTGAGTATATACCATATGTTTCTTTCTGCTTTTGGGATACCTCACTCAGTATGATCGTTTCCAGGTCCCACCATTTGCCTGCGAATTTCATGATTTCCTCCTTTTAAAGAAACATCATTCATTTTCCTTAACAATCTTACTATTTTACTTTCTCATCAGTAGTGAACAGAAAATGAATTCCTTCATTTTCCTGGGCACCCCACTCCCTTTAAATATCAGTTATCATAAAAGGCATGAAGTGCTATTGAGGTTTTGATTTCCACTTCCCTAGTTATTTCCACTTCATGTTAAGCACTTCTTTCTTGTATTTGTTGGCCACTTACATATTTCTTTGGAAGTGTATTTTTTGTGCCCATCATAATCAGGTTGGGTTTTATTGTTGTTGTGTTGTAACTATTCTTTGAGACATTATATAGCTTTGGCTGGCTTGGAACACACTGTGTATACTTGGATGGCCTTGAAGTTGCAGTAATGCTCTTGCCTTTGCTGGGATAGAATCGTGTATCATAATCCCCAACCTAAGAACTATTTGTATTTGCTGTCTATTAATGTCTTTTCAGATGATTTGAAAACAGTCTCTTTCTCCAGGGGTGAGTGATCAAAGATTAATCAACCAAGTACATGATAGAGGCAGCCCCGCTCCCCTCATGCGGAGATCCACAGGGAGACTAAGCTGCCAATTGGCCACATCTGAGCAGGGGTCTCGGTCCTCTCCATGTATGTTTCTCTGTTGGTTCACCAGTCTCTGCAGGACCCCCTGGGTTCAGAGCCTTTAGCTTTGTTGGTCTCTTTGTGGGGCTCCTGTCCCTCTACTCCCATTCCTCTCTTCTCCCACAAAACTTCTTGCACTCTGCCCAAAGTTTGGCCGTGAAGCTCAGCATTTGCTTCAATTCCCTGTTGCATGGAACCTTTCAGAGGACCCTCTAATGTAGGTTCCCATACGCTTTCCTTTTTTCCACTGCTTCTGGAGTCTCTCCTGTTTGCCGTTCAGAATGAGATTTAAGCATCCTCCCTAGGGTCCTTCTTAGTGTTTAGCTTCTTTAGATCTGTAGATGGCCATCATTTATTATATGACTATATCCACTTATGAGTGTATATCATGCTTGTCTTTCTGTTTCTGGGTTAGCTCACTCAGGATGATCTCTTCAAGTTCCATCCATTTGCCTGCAGATTTCATGATTTCTTTGCCAAGCCAGGAAGGAAGAGAATCCAGGCAGTCCTGATGAGACTTAACAGGTTATGGGCAGATGGCCATGGTGGAGAACTCCCCCTTTCGGTGGACTAGGGGAAGGGGATGGGGGGAGGAGGAAAGGAGGGTGACACTGGGGAGAGTTGAGGGTGGGGACCTCAATCAGGGTGTATAATGAATAAATTATGAAGAAAAAAAGAAAACTGTCCCTTTCCATACTTTCCTTTCTTGCTTATGACTCTGTCAGTGCACAGGTGGTTTACCTATTTGTAATTTTCTTGCATATTCTTTTAGTATCATTTTCAAGAATTCATTGTCATATTTGATACCATGGGGTATATCTCTTATTTTCTTCTAAAAACTTTATAGTTTTACACCATAACATTTCGATATTTGAATCATTTGAATTAATTTTGATATATGATACAAGTTCAGAATTCAACTTAAACCCTTGCTTGTAGATAATATCTAGTTTTCCAAGCATATTTGTTGAAGTGACTATTCTGTCTTGTATACCTGTTTCAATTTAATATAATATATATGCATATGTGTGTGTAAGTATCAAAGCCATTTAGCTTTTGTCGTTAAACATAAATTGGATATTTTGATATTTGTCGTTCTTCCTCATTTTTTTAAAAGAGATGTTTGATACAGCTTCTTGTTCTGTTTGACTTTCTAAACTAACATTTGGGTTGATGGGTATGCTGGTTTTGTTTAGTGTTTGGTATTATGTACAGAGTGGCAGTGAATAAAGACCCATTCATGTCTTTATTTTTTGATAGTGTTTTTTAAGTATATTCCTAGAAATGAAGCTTCTGAGTTTTTAAAAGTTGTTTATTACAACTTACTCACTTTGTTTCCTGGTTGTAGCCTCCTCCATCTCCTCCCAATTCTACCCTCCCTCCTCCTTCTCCCGCTATGCCCCTTCCCTAGTCCCCTAAGGGGGGTGGACCTCCTCCCCTTCTAACTGACCCTAGTGCATCCTCTCATCAGGACTGGCTGCACCATCTTCCTCTGTGGCCTGGTAAGGCTGCACCCTCGAGGGCGAGGTGAGCAGAGAGCCAGCCACATAGTGAAAATGGCTGTCCTTCCAAAAGCAATCTACAGATTCAATGCAATTCTCATCAAAAGACCAACAGAATTCTTTACAGACCTTGAAAGAACAATTCTCAATTTTATATGGAAAAACAAAAAACCCAGAATAGCTAAAATAATAATGTACGATAAAAGAGCTTGAGATCCCTGATCTCAAGATGTACTATAGAGCAACAGTAGTAAAAATTGCATGGTACTGGCATAGAAGCAGACAGGTAGATCAATGGAATGGAATGGAATGGAATGGAAGAGCCAGAAGCTTCTGAGTTTAAAGATAAATGCCTGTATGTCTTTCTAAGTTGTTGGTTTCTTTCCATATGGATTGGATGGTTTTGCACTTTCAACAGATGTCTATGTGAGGCTTTGTCTTCCAGCAACCTTTAGCTGAACATACTCTTAAGCTCTTGGAACCTCATATTTTTGAGAGATAAAAAATGAAATATCATATTTTGCTTTTACTTTTGTTAAGAACTATCTGATTATTTTTTCATATGAGCCTTATGAATTTGTTTTCAAGTACCAGTTCATATCCCTAACTCTTTTTTTGTAATAGTTTTGAGTACATCTGTATTTATAAGCTTAAAAATATTAACTAGTTATATATAAAAATCCTATGTATATTTCTTTTTGTTTATGAGCTCATAAGTTGGAGGGGAAGAGTGGCTGCCTGTCCAGGACAGTCGCTCAGCAGGTAAGTCTTGTTGCACAGGCATGATGATCAGAGTTTGATCCCAGGAACACATGCAGATGAGGATGGAAATAGCCAGCTTCGCAAAGTTGTCTCTGACCTCCATAGTATGAGGTGACATGAATGCCCATACTGGAGACACCTGACACACTGCACGTCCAATTAGGATAAATGACAAAAATGTGTGGCTGCCTAATTTAATATATTTAATTTTTGTTTGTAGAGTGGGCTTCCAAAATAAAGTTTACATCCTTTTTTGATATTGAAGTTATCTTGGTTATGACAGTGCTTGTTTGCTCAGTTATAGTTCTTTTTATAACTTTGTTCTGCAAGTTAATTCTTTAAGAGCTCTGCCAGAGGCAATGACGAGTGCAGCCTTAGTTAATTCAACTTTTCATTTTCCTCTAAATCATGAGTTAGATATGAATAGCTTTTAAAATGAATTGTGAGATTTAATTAGTGTAATGTAGTAGAATAATAACATGCTCCTATAGACGCATTATGCTCATGACAGAGCATGAGTTTGATGTCTGCAGTCATGTGATTCTACTCTGTCATCTTTCTAGACTGATTTAACTGTGTTTCACAAACCTGCTTATTTCGTTTTCTCTGAGGCTTACCACTTTCTAGTTTATATTACATCTAAGAAGATCGTTTTATATTTTATGACATAATCTATTTCATTGTGATCTGAAGCTACCCAGTCTTCATAAAAATAGATGTGCATAAGTATTCCTCTGATAATATCTTCTTGGGCGTAAAATAAAAACAATTTTATTTTTAAATTGCTTGTTTAGCATATACTGCTTATAAAAAGTGATGTTTCATAATGATTGTATTTTTCCTTTCCAAATGACCTAACACCAAGTCCTTACTAGACTGTTGATAAATACTTGACCTTGTTACTCTGTTTGTTGGTTTATCATTCTAGCCTTTGCCCAAAGATTCTCTTTTCGTTTTTTACTGGTGTCCATTTGATGTGGCATCGTGATTAAAATCCTGGCATATGCTCCCGTCCATCTTGTTTTTCCTACCTTCCTGCTAGGATCATCATGTCTGTCAGGAGCCTATAGTAGATCTCTTAGAGACACAGTCTGGGTACCCCTTGTGCTTGCTGCTTCTGGGTTCACAGATTGTAGAGATTCTCAGTGCACAGAACAGAGAAACCCTCATAACTCATTCTCATTCCTTGTGTCTGCCTGCCCCTCTGCTGTTCTCCTTTCCTTGTCTTTCTCTTGTGCCTTTCCTTCTGTGGTTTCCTGGCTACCTATCTTCACCTATTTAAAATAAACCTGAGCTCAAGTGAATGTTCCCATTTTTATTCATACAAGGATTCATTCTAGCCCGCCCCTGTGTATATTTGTAATTTCTTTCTCTAAATAAAATTAATCTGCTACTCATTATCTACAGTAGATATGCTTGTTTTCCCCAACCTTAGTAGACTTCATGTAATTTAGACTCTCTAATACATACATTGTAAAAACCAGTTAACACTAGGGTGCAGTATTTGCATACAGTTCTCTTTTGATCTGTAGCTTTATGTTATCTAGTCTTTTGGCCTATTTCTATAGTCCCCAGTTCAGTATCTTTTGTGTTTCCACTTTTCTGTCATCTTACGTAATAAGATTTGTAATAGATTCATTTGTAGGCATGTACACTTCATCCAAATTTCCCAGCATTCTGGTTAACTTATTGTTTTAAACAGTTGCATTGAACAAAGTTTACTGTGTCATAACTAGATCTTTAGGGTGTGACACATGAATAGAGTTTACTGTCTACTACCACAGTCTTATAGAAACCATCCCCACTTTCAACATTTTCCTCAACATTTTCCTGGTGTGTTTCTTTGTAGTCCTCTCAGCTCCAGTACTGTGCTACACTCACCCATAGTCATATTTGAACTGATAATGTTTCCAGATCATTATACACGAAGACACAAGCAACCTTGCTAGGTTGCTAGAAACCATTACTTTTATTTGTTGTTTCTCAGAATGCAGATTTAGGTAACAACCCCATGGCTCCCTGCATGCTTTTCCACAGTGGCTTTTCCACGGTGTCTTTTGGCTGTCTACCCAAAATGAATTCCGGAGAGTACGGTGATAAACAGAAAGAGAATAGATAGGAACCTCATGCTTCACTTCATGTATTAGGTCTTAGGAGCTTGCTCTCCGTGCATAGAGAGTAAACATTAGCACTTTTTGGTTATGGGTATTGATGGGTCTACAATTTTTTCCTCACACTGGAGCCAGGCGGATGCCTTAAAGGAATCACGCTTATGTGCTTGCTGTTCATGGTGACAACAACCTTTAGTCAGCTCTGGGTAGCAAGGTTAGGTGGGTCTCTATAACTTCACGACTACCTTGGCCTACATAGTGAGTTCCAGGCCAGCCAAGGCTACATAGTAAGACTCTGCCTAAAAAACCAAAACAAACAAACAAAAAAACATACACGTTTATTCCTTTCCTACCTGTGTTAGGGTTCTCTAGAAGAGCAGAACTTAGAATGAATATATATATATATTATATATACAATATATATATTATATATATATATATATATATGGAATTCATTACAGTCTTTTACAGTGGTCTGGGCTAGTCCAATAATGGCTGAATAGCTGTCTCTCAGTAGAAAGGCCCAGATTCTGGTACTTGTCCAGTCCACGAGGCTGGATTTCCCGGTTGGACTTCAGTATATGTTGGAAGGTGGAAGACGTAGGTCCTCATGTTGGTGAAGAAGTACAGCAGCAGCAGATGGGTGAACTTGCCAGTGACAGTGAAGTCACGCAGGGAAAAACAGTCTTCCTTCTTCTATGTCCTTTTCTATAGGCTGAACCCAGAAGGGATGGCCCAGATTTAGTGTGGGTCTTCTGACCTCCAATGATCAGGGTTAGGGTGCCTTCTTTCCACCAAAGATAATTCAGTCAGAAGGAGAGGAGGAAGACCTCCCCTATTAGTGGACTGGGGGAAGGGCATAGGTGGAGAAGAGGGAGGGAGGGTGAGACTGGGAAGGGAGGAGGGAGGGAACTACAGGGAGGATACAAAGTGAATAAACTGTAATTAATAAAAATTTTAAAAAAGAAAGAAAACTCCCTTACAGGTGTGCCCAACTGTTTCATTTTTGTCAACTCCAGATGTAGTCAAGGTGACAAGAAGCATTAGCCAGGACAGTGCTTCCCATCTTCTGTTAGCAACTTACTTTTCACTGTCTGTTGGGTTCCAGCATCTAGTGTCTGGTTAGCTTCATTCCCCACTTGTTGCTACACTTGTCTTCCTGCTGCTCAGGGTCTCCTTGTGTGTTGCTCTTTCGTTTTGGAATTGTCTTCGCTCTGTATAATTCCATTATGCATTTTACATACCTTTCAAGACCCAACTCAGATGTTTCCAGCTCATGAAATTAATTTTGCGGTGTTCTCTTCTTTTTATCACTTTGAAAATAGTTGCCTCTATTTCTATTCCTCATATGCCTATAATGTTTCCTTTTATTTATGTATGATATGCCAATGTATATGCATCATTCTGAGTGCTATGTAAACAGTGTCATAGTTAGTTTACTCTTCTTTCTAGGATGTTTCCTGTTGCAGTGGTAGATGTAGAAAACAGACATGGATTTTCACTTACATACTTATAAATCTGCAGTAGTAGCATGGCTTTCGGGTTCTCCAGTAAAAAGTTTCTGTATTTTCCCCTCTAGTTTTATTCCCTTTGCTTAGTATGCCAGTTAGCCCTCCCCCCCAATTAAATTAATGGATAAAATTTGTCTACATTTGTATTGCCTTTCTTTGGAAAAACTATCTAGAAAAGTGCTTATTATTTTACAAGTGTTTATTCTTCAAATGAAAACTTCTGTAAAACATGTGCACACTTCTTCATGCATTTACCCAACTACTCAGTGAGTTAAGATGGGAATCTCTGTCTGAGAAAACATAGTTTGAGCATTATTAGTTCATCACCACATCCATTCACAAATATTTGTCTTCTCAATACGGAAAATATCTTTCCCCAACACAGGTGAAAACATTCCTCATATCTTCATTCCTGTAGCTGCTCCTAGCACACACCAGCCTCTGAAGCTGAGGTTCTCTTGTCATGCCATGCCGCTCCTTGAGAAGGCTTGTTCAACAGAAACTGAGTGCTCTCAGTCTTTATGGAAATGTGAGCACTTTGCACAGTTACCTGTCTCACCATATGAGCAATGCTATGCTCTCTGATTCATTTAGATGTAGCCCTTCCTGTAGATCTAGCCCAGGATTCAGGAGCTTCGTTGCTGAAGCCATTATCTTTTCCTGCCTCCATCAGCTTCACTTTCATTGATTTTAAAGAACCTTGCTGTTAATATATGTTTAGCATGTGTATATTATATACTGTTTATGCAGCTTGGGTTTTTTTGTTTGTTTGATTTTGGTTTTTTTTTTTTTGTCTTCACAGCCATTGCTAGTAAATGAAGAGAAGGAGAGAGGCAGAAAAAGAGATAGAAGGGAGATATAGAAAGAATACGGACCTTTGAAGGGTTTCATTAACAAATTCTTAAGCAGTTCTGAGATGGATAATTCTGCTCATACTAGAGGTTCCAAATCAGCCAGATCTCAGTGTTAGCGTGCATCAGGACAGATTTCAATGTTAGTGTGCTTCAGGACAGTTTTGCATTTGATTTTGCAATACCTGGAAGGTCAAGCCATATTAGTCTTTCTTTCATTTGTAATTTCTGAAACAAACAAAAAATTGCTTTTAGTCTACTTGTAGCCTACAAATCAAATCTTTGAGAAGGTGAATTTAAAGTATTAGGTATCATTTTTACTGTAGGTAATTTTCAGTTTTGTTTGAAAAGAAAATAATAAAGCTTTATGCTCTCACATTAATATTCTGTTGAGCTAGTACACTACCTGTGGGTTCTATTACTTTTGCATTTCCCAGCTTGTTTTGTTGCTTTCAGGATGGTTTATATTTATATTCTTTATGAGAGCAGTTTCATAAATAGTTCAAAATATTAAGTAGGAAAATGTGTCTCCTTAATTAAACATCAATTCTTATGTTACCAAATAATTATTATATTCTGATTTAATCTTAAAAATCTATTTTAATCATATTTTTATTTCTCTAATTGCGTTGTGCCTTTCATTACTAAGCTAGCCTGTTTCCGTTAAATTGAAATGATTTTTATTCAAAATAAAGAAATAACTACCTTTAAATTATTATGTGTGAAATATCATAAGACATCTATAGTGTTATAATTTCTATTTTTGATGCTTAGAGAAGGAAAAGTAGATACTGTGTCTTTAATGGAAAGCAAAAGGTTATCGTCTATGGCTTTTGTGTGTGTGTGCTGATGTGAATGTGGGCAGCCAGACAGGCAGTGTGTGCAGAGAGACTAGGGAATGGCTGTGGATCGATATGTGTGGTGTGGAGTGAATTAATGTGAGGCAGGCCGTCTGTCTGTCATGAGGTTGTGGGGAATGCGGAGCAGCATTGGTCAGCCACTGCACAGATCTACTTCCAATAAATCCCTGCCTTCCGCCTGAAATGCAACTGGAGATATTCACAAATTCCCTTATTGTTGGATTTTACTTCATTCAAAGTAAATGCTCATATAAAATCATTGCCTCAAGTGACTTTAATTAGATCACTGGAAAAACACAGTTGTGAAAAACTGATGAACTAAAAATACCTACTGTTGTTTTGGATATACTTTTCAGTCTCACTGGAAATCTATATTTTATGAGAATGAGAAATATAATTTTTATTAACATTTTGTTCCTCTCTCTAACAATGTTATTCTTTTCACCTAATAGTAAAGTTACAGTGATCTGAACTGGTTTACTATCTCAGTGTTGGTTAACATGCTGCATTAAGAAATTTTACAAAATTAAAATTAGTGTTTTATCTTTGCTTATCATGTTTGTCAAATGACACTACAGAATTATCTTGAACTCATTTTATTTGCCATTACTCAAACATTGTAAACCAGTTGAAAAAATGTTTATAAAGATAATATGTAAGACATGAAACATACATGTTTAACTAATGTGCATATTCTACTATTGAATTTTTTAAAAATATTTTATGTGTCTAGATGTTTCACCTGTAAGTCTGTGCTTTAAGTGGGTGCCTGGTGATCTCAGCGGTCAGAGGTTTGTCAGGTCCTCCTGAACTGGACTTACAAATGTTAGGATCTTCCGTGTGCATGCTGGCAATTGAACCTGTGTTCTCCGGAAGTGCAGCTTGTGCCATCCTCCAGCTCTTATAGCTGGAGTTTTGTGTATAGTCTTTGAGTATAGTATTTGATTTTGAAGACCATATTTCTATATTCACATTAAAAATAACACATATATGTCACATATATAATATATACTATATGGATATAACTAGAAACATTTCAATTATTATAAGTCTTTGACAATAATAATTGACCATGGTATATAGAAATCTGTAACGTCTCATAAAAGTCATCCTATTCTCTATTCCTCCCTTCTGCTCTGTTCAACACTCTCCACCCCATGTTGTCATGGAGAAACTTTCTCTTATCAGTTTTCTACTTCATTTCATGTTTTTTCATTTCCTTCCCGGGTCTCATTATAGATCCATATGATGAAACCTATGATGGTAAAATGTACAAGACCTGAGTTTGTAAACTTACTTTTTCATACATTTACTGTATCTCTTTCCTTAGATCACTTTCTATCTTTATTTGTTTGTTTATTTATTTAATTTTTAATTTTTATTTTATATTTTTTTTTTACAATTTATTCATTCTGTATCCCAACTGTAGCCCCCTCCTTTATCTCCTCCCAGTCTCACCCTGCTTCCTTCACACCCATTCCCTTCCTCTGGTCCACTGAAAAGGAGGAGTACTCCTTCCCTCCTGTCTGATCCTAGCCTATCATATCTTATCAGGACTTCCTGGATCCTCTTCCACTGTGTCCCAGTAAGGCCACCATGCCAGGGTGAAGTGATCTAAGAGTTTTCTTTTCCCCCCAAAACTACTACTCTTATTTCCTAGTATAATTAGTTAACGTAATTTGTGTTGTGTTGTTAATGTAATTTGTGTTACGTTGTGTTTTGTTCAGTCCAAGTTTATTGAACTTTATGGCCAATATTTTGAATATATTTGTCAAACTAATAATATGCCTCAGTTTATTATTGTTGTTGTTGTTGTTATTTTGTTTTGTTTTGTTTTTTTGAGACAGGGTTTCTCAGGCTGTTCAGGACTTGCTTTGTAGACCAGGCTAGCCTCAAACTCAAAGAGATCCGCCTGCCTCTGACTCTGACTCTTCTAGTGCTGATTACTGCTGTGTGCCACCATGCCTAGCCATTTTATTTTAATGTAATTTGACAAGTAAGCTCACTAATATGAGTTCTATAAGACAAAAGCAAAAAATCACCATGTAATTGGTGGTTTAAATCCTTGCTTATGAGTAAGCAAGTTTATGCTTACAGATTTTATAAAGATTCCTTTTTTTAAGTTTCCAGGAATATTTCCTCTTTTTCTCATAATGAATCACAAGGAAATAATTTTATGCTTTGAAAAACTTACGCTTTTTGTATCAGTAAGTCGCTACTTTTCTACTGTCTTTGTGTTTCATTGGAAACAATACTACAGGGGTTAGGGAGATGGTTTCATAGATAAAATGCTTATTGCACAAGCCTGGGCCCCTGACAGCTGGAGATAGAGCTTGGCAGTTAAGATCACATGCTGTTCTTGCAGAGGACTAGGCTTCATATCCCAGCATCCAGACCAGGCAGCTCAAAAATTACATGTAACTCTTAAGTTCTCAGGATCCTGTGCTCTCTTCTGGCTACCATGGGCTCTGGAAACACCATTCATATGGACACTTAGGTCAAGTAACATATAAATAAATCTTTAAACAGCATAAGAGCCTAAGTTCAGATCTCTAGTACCCATGTAAAAGCAAGGCAAAGCAATGCAAACCTGTAACCCCAGTGTTGGTGGAAGCAGAGACCTGTGCATCTTATAAGCCTGCTGGCCTATCCCAGCCAATCAGTGGGCACCAAGTTCTCAGAATAAGCCTGTGTCAAAAGATAAGATGCAGGAGTGGATGGGGGTGTGGGAGGGCGGAGGGTGGAGAGAGATAAAGGAAGAAACACCATGTTAAATTCAGGCCTTCACACATACATGAATTGACAGGCACACCTGTTTATCTTTACACACATGCACATAGAGCATACACACAGAAAGAAAATAGTATTTTCTCATAATCTTCAGTTCTGTTTTATGACTGTTACATTGTTGTCTATTAGATCTTTTTGAAATAATTAAATTTACATATAGTAAAATGTATCACTTTGGCTCCTAGTTTTTAACAATGTGTTTGGTGATGTACATACTCCCACAAGCAGGATATAGATTAGTTTTGTCTTTAAAGGTTGATTTATCAAGTCCTTTGAAATATACACTTAGCCCCCATAAACCACTGATACTGTGATATCTTCTGCTCTAAGAGAACAGATTTCATGCATCTAAATAACATGGTGATCAGAAGTAGCCGAATTATGGTTTGGGGTTTGTAACAATGCTATCATGCCTTCTTTTTGAAGATAGAGAGTAAAATGCTTGGCATTATTTTAAAATGCTATTGATCTTTATATGGCCTGAAATTTTACGTTATTTCCTGAAAACAGACTGCTAAAATTGGCTTTGATGGAGGAAATGAGAGTGTTGTGATTTGGTTGTGTGTATTCAGAACCTTTAGCCTTTACTATTTTCCAGAATATTTAGAGAATCTTAGAGAATTGGTTGCCATCACTGCGCAGTGGTATGGGAGTTACAGCATTGAGCTTATATTCGAAAAACAGTTTCTCCTTCTTTTACTTACTAGTAACTCTGTAGCATTGAAGATTGTGAAGATTAACATATTCACACATGAACAGATTAACACATTCAGGCAAAACCAGGAACATAGCTTACATATTTTTTAAAGCATGAACTTTGGAGATGATGATGTTGTTTAGTTAGAAAAATGCTCACCTCCTTCATCAATTCTAACACTAAGAAGGTAGTGGCAGGAGGATCAGAAGTTCAAGGTCATCCTCAGCTACATAGCAAATTCCTGGCTATGTAAGACACTGCCTCAAAACAAAAAACAAAGTGAGAAAAAGTTATGTATTCTTGATAGAAGAAAATTCTTACAGGAATGTCATTTTTCTAGTGTATAAATGCTCTCGGTTCTTTTTTCCTTCCTTCTTTTTTTCTTTTTCTTTCTTTCTTTTTGAGGTACAGTTTCTCTGTGTGTAGCTTTGGCAGTCTTGGACTTGCTTTGTAGACCAGGCTGACCTCGAATTCTGCCTCCCTGAGTGCTGGGATTACAGGTGTTACACTGTGCCTGGCCTGTAATTTTTTTAATCTGTTTTTTGGGAGTACCCATACTGTACAGGTAGTGGCATAGGTGTCTTGGTTGATACAAAATGTTAGACCGCCAGACTTGCTTTATGGGTAGATTTATGGAGATATAACTCATTTTCTAAATCCCCCCCCGCCCCAACACACACACACACACACACAATTCGGAGAGCCCTTTGCTTATTCACATAGCTATGCAGCCATCACCACAGTTCGTTTTGGAAACTGTTCACCTGAGAGCGAACCCCACCAATCAATTTGTCCTGATACCCCACTTCCTTGCATGCTAGACCAGTGTGCTGCTGTCCTTTCTGTTGCAATAGATTTCACCATCTTGGCTGTTTGAGGTCATAAGATTAAGTGATTTCTTTAAGTTTCTAGTGTGCATATTGTAGCAAGTATCAGAACTCCATCTTTTTTTTAAACTTGGCAATCTTTTTATTATTATTATTAGTTACATTTTATTAACTCTGTATCCCAGGTGAATCCGCTCCCTCATTCCCTCCCAATCCCACCTTCCCTGCCCCTTTCCAAGTCCACTGATAGGGGAGGACCTCTTCCCCTTTCACCTGACCCTAGTTTATCAGGTATCTTCAGGACTGGCTGCAAAGTCCTTCTCTGTGGGCCAGGAGGGCTGCTCCTCCCTTGCAGGGTGGGGGAGGTCAAAGAGTCCGCCATTGAGTTCATGACAGAAATAGTTCCGATTCCCCTTACTAGGGTACCCACTTAGATACTGAACTACCATGGGCTACAGGCGAGCAGAGGTTCTAGGTTAAATCTGTACATGGTCCTTGGTTGGAGAAACAGTCTCATAAAAGACCCCTGTGCCCAGATAAATTTGGTCCTTGCGGAGCTCCTATCCTCTCCAGATCATATTAACTCTCCTTTCTTTCATATGATTCCCTGCCATCTGCCGAAGGTTTGGTTATGGGTCTCAGTTTCTGCTTTGATACACTGCTAGGTAGAGTCTTTCAGAGGCCCTTTGTGGTAGGACCCTGTCCTGTTACTTGTTTTCTCCTACATCCCATTTGTCTTTCTAAGTGAGGATTGATCATCTTACCCCGGGTCCTCTTTTTTGTTTATCTTCTTTAGGTGTATAGATTTCAATATGTTTATCCTATCTTATAGGTCTAAATAAGTGAGTATATACCATGTGTGACTTTCTTCTTTTGGGATACCTCACTCAGAATGATATTTTCTAGATCCCACCATTTGCCTACAAATTTCATGATTTCCTCGTTTTTAATTGCTGAGTAGTATTCCATTGTGTAAAAATACCACAATTTCTGTATCCATTCCTCAGTTGATGGATATCTGGGTTGTTTCCAGGTTCTGGCCATTACAAATAAAGCTGCTACAAACATGGTTGAGCAAATGTCCTTGTTGTGTACTTGAGAACTTCATCCTTTTGAATTGCTGCACAGCATTCCACTATATGACTGTGTTACAATATTGTAGCAGTTTGGGCATTTATAGTCCCACCACATTTTTGCTTTTGCAGATGATGGTGCTGTGTATATTTATGGATTAGTTTTCATGAGGACATATGGTTTCATTCTCTCACAGTAATTACTGCATCATATACACTTGGGTTAATCGTGAGGAGGAATTGAAACGCTGTTTACTGTGAAATTTGGGAAGTTTCTTGTGCAATCTGGATACTGGTCTCTTGATGGGTATGTGGTTTTTAAAAAATTCTTTTCTCTGCTCTGTATATTGTCTTTTTGTCCGACTTAGTAGTATTTTTTGCAGAGCTGAAGTTATTTTGATCCTGATAAGGCCCACATAATCCATATTTCTTTGTATGGATTAAGATTTTAATGTCAGGCCTAACCTTAGCGCTCAATGATATTTTTATTTTAAAAAGTTTAATTGCTTTACATTTTACATTTACATAATTAATTTGGAGTTAATTTTGTGTAAGATGTGTGCTTTAGTTGGGATGTACTTTCCTCTTAATGATTCATATGTAAGAACTTTGTCTCCAATGTGGTAAGATTGAGAGATGGAGGAACATGTCAAAGGCATGGCCCACTGAGAGGTTTCAGTTATTGCTGATGTCCTTTGAGAGTGATAGAGGTAGTTCTTACGGGACTCCGTGCTTGCTCTATCTTCTTGTATCATCATGTAACCTTTTTTTCCATACTCATGCTGTTACGTTACCACTGACCAGGAAGTCCTTACCAGAGCCGCATAGTACATGCCAGCATCAGGTCTTGTTACTCCGGAGGAGATAGACACAGAGGAATTTTATTAAGGTAGAAATAAGATGGAATTATTAAATTCATAAGTAGATGGTTTGAGAAATTACATTAAATAATAATAAATTTGACTACACTCAGAAAGACAAATATTATATATTTGTTCCCATATGGGGAACATAGCATCTAATTTACATGTTTGCATGCATGCACACAGACAGAAATATACAAACAGACATACATACTCATAGACAGACCTGTTCAGACACATATATACACACTGACACACACAAATTCATATACACAGATATATATGTATATATATATATATATATGCACACACAGAAAGTCACACATTCACACACAATACAGACACACATATATATACACTCACAGAAAGACACATATTTACAAACATACATACACACACAGATATAGGACTCCCCCCACAACCAACCCCACTCCACACAGGAGTGCATATATGTATAGGCCATGAAGCTAGAAACTGTCAATGAGAAGAGGCTGGGGGAAAGTTTGTAGTATCCTTGCAAAAAGAAGCTTCAAGGTAGGGATGTTGGTAATAGGAGTGTTTCAAGATTTATCCTTTATTTTGTAGTAACTAATTTTTGTTGTTATCTTTTGGAATTCTATAGATTTTTATATTGGCAATTATTTTACCCTTGAATAATATGAATAGTCAGTGTTCTTTGGAGAGACAGAACCAGGATCAATAGTGGGGGATGAATGGATAGATGGATGGATGGATGGATGGGTGGGTGGATGGATGAATAGGTAGGTAGAAGAGAGGTGATTAACTAAGGGGAATTGTTTCATGTAGTCAAATAGGCTAAGTCTCACAATAGGTGATGTGCAAGGTGGAACTCAGGGGAAACTTACTGTCAGGGCTCAGTCTAATATGAAAGTCCAGGTGGCTTAAGAGCTGACTGTGTATTTGAACTCAGTCAAGTCAGTACCTAGAATTAAACATTGTACAGGAGCAGTTCGTATTATTCTTTTCAAACTGCATATATTTTACCTTCTGTTTGGTATTGCTAGAGTTTTCCATATTGTTAAATAGGCAAATGTATTCAAAGTGTAATCCTTGTTTATTCCTGATTGTAGAGTGAAAAAGATCGGATTTCCTTCATTAAATATAAATGTCAAGTTTTCCTTTTTTTATAAGCTGGAGAAATTCCCTTCAATTCCTGATTTTCCTATAGTTTTTTAAACGTCATCTTTAAAGATGTGTCAAACTTTCTTCAAATAATTACTATGATCTCATGATCTTCTTTAGATCACTCTTTGGATTAAACTGGTTTTTTCAGACTTATATCCTGTGGTAAATACATTTTGGCCATATTATATAAGCATTCATATATATTCCAGGCTCCTACTTGTTTAATTCATTAATTAGTTTTCCTCCTCCCCTTTCTCACGAGCTCTCTTTTGCCCCCATATCCCCTTTTTTGAGACAGGGTCTCACTATGTAGCTTGGCTGTTATCAGACTTTCTATGTAGACTAGTCTAGCCTCCAACTCAGAAATCAATTTGCCTCTGTTTCTTGAGAGCTGAGATTAAAGGCATTTACCACCTTGCCTAACTCCCATTTGCTAGTATTTCAATAACAATATTTGACATTCTATACATGCGAGATTTTACTTGGTAGTGTTTGGTCTTCCAAGTTTTATTAACCTTGGTTCTGAAATGGATCCATCAAAGAACCAATATAAGTATGGTGCTTTTTGGTGGTTTGCCCTCAATTCCACTGAGATATATGTGTTTGCTCTTTGAGCTCTATGCATGGATGGCTTAACAGTATTCACACTGTTATGTTATGAGTTTAAGTCTTTGTGGCTATGCTGTGATGTTCTGTAATACCACTCACCTGTCCCAAAGACTCACTTCTGAGAAAACCTTGTGCTGAAGTGACTTTGACTTGGGGCTTAAGGTCAGAAGGCCTGTCTTTCAGTTCTGGTTCTAGAAGCTCGCAGTAGTGTTACGCTGAGCGTTTTCTTTGTCCCTCTGGTTAAGTTGGATGAATATAAATGGTTTACTTGTAAGTCTTTCACTTTCATTGAATCTCTTAATTTCATAGGAAAGGAAAATGCTTATGATCATTACTGTCCAAATTGTTCCTTGATATTTTTATTCCAGCTTTTCTCATCATTTTCAGAATTACTGAGTGCTAGCAAAGAATGAGATTTCAAAGATTATGTTTTAATTAAGTATGCAAAATGATCTTTGATTTATTTTTATTATTTGAACAATGTATCCTTTTAAGAATGTGTTGTTTCCCTTTCTATCCCCGTCTCTTTGTGATTATTTTCCAGGTAGTTGGTGTAGATTAAATAATTAGCATTTTTCTAATAAATTCCTCCTTCATGTTAAAATTGATCTTGTGAGCCCAGTAATAAATATACTTCCTAGAGTGGTAAAATCATCATTTTCTGTTCACTGGGGACCAGTTTTTGTTATTATTCCTTCCCTTCCTTCTTTCCCTTAATTCTTTACTTTTTTTCCTCCTAGTGCTCCAAAGCAGCTCTGAACAGGTGATACTCCTACAATGGTGCATTCTGTTTTCTATATTCAATCTGTAGATCTTCTGGTCACCCATTGATGAGTCCAGCTTACCATCATTCACGGTGGTGAATTAGCTAAGGATTTTTTTCTGTCTGGGTGCCTTTGGAAAGCCTGGGGAATTGTGTAGAGCAGTATACCTTAGAACAAAAGAAATCCTTCAGTATATATTGCTTGTAGTTTGTAAAACATTTGGATGGCTCCTATATAAGCAAATATTAAAGGACTTCTTTAAAAGACTTGGGTAGAAATTTCCACTTCTATAGTACATGTGATAGACTGGTGATAATCATTTTTAAACACTATAAAGTCTACTTCCTCTTGCCAACTTTGAAATAATATGGCAAATGCAAATTAACATTACAATATATCTTCAGACAGAGAAAAAGATGGCTATGCAGGATAAAGGCATTTGTGTGACCTAGCAGAATAGAACCTGTTCTGTACGATAATTCTATTCCTCAACCCTATTTCTTTCATAGAAAGAAATGCTTTTCTTTGTAATGAATGCATGTCTCAGAACACACCTACTTCTTTGTCCTCACCTTCCTGCCAACCCCAAATTATGAACATACTAACATAGAAGAGAGTAAACCTTTGAATTAGTTCTTCACTGTACATTTTTGTTTCTGATTACAGCACAATTCTATATAAATCAGATACCATAAGTGTTGGTGAAACAAATCAAATAAAAATAAAATTTATATCAGCATTTTTTGTCTGCTTTTTTCAGGTATTGAGTAAAACTAAATATAGGATAGACCCATGCATGTCCATATAAATAAATAGAACAGAGATACTTTATTCATTTGTTTGTATATTACACAATATTGAATGCTATCTTTCAAGTAGTAAAAACTTTACAAGTTTCACTTCATTCTTTCAGTTTGTAAAGTGAAATCTTGTCACTCTTCTGTGTTATAGCTGGAGTCTCAGCGGAAGCCATGCAGACTATGACAGCTGCTCCAGATGCCTCGGGCCCGGAAACCAAAGTCCAGGAAGAAGAACATGACCTTGTGGATGATGACATCACTACTGGTAGGAATGGGCAAAGTCACATAATTTGTTGGAGCTCTGATCAGTGTTTCAAACTGTTTTCTCAGTCATTTATTGGGGTTGTGTCTTGTGAAGAAAGCCAGGAAACTTGAATTCAAGTGGAACTGTTGGTTTGGTCCAGGATGGCGTATGTCACATACCTGTGAGCTCGGCAATTAATGTTCTGGAAGCCTTTTAGTTGTGCAACTAGAAACATTACTAACATCTTGAACATGTAGAGGAATACGCATGTGCATGAGACTGTGAAAGGCTCTGCAACTACAAATTACAAGGTTGAATTAAAGAATAGTAGTAATAACAATGTATGTAGTATAGGTCGTGTAAGAAATGTACACTTTTAAAAAATGAAACTGAGAAAGTGAATGCTGCTTTTTTAAGTTATTGAATTTGAATGGATATCAGATACTTTTACCCGTGTTATCCATCATGGAACCAGGCATATAACAAATTTTATTAAGTTTATATATGACAAATTTAGCCTAAATTTGAATAATTTGGACTAATTTTAATTGCTGAATCTCCGCATTCATTGTGTTCAATTTCTTTGAGTGTACTAAAGATAAAAAGGACTTTTTTTATTTTGTTTTTTTTGTTTGTTTCTTGTTTATTTTTTGTTCTTTTTTTTCATTAGTTGGGTACAGATGGCTAACAGTAGTTGAAAATGTGACTGTAATATCTAATTACTATTAAATGTGAATATTAACCAATAATTTTTTTAAGTATGACCAAAAATAAGAGTGAAAATTTTTTACCAAAAAATTGAAAGTTTTTTTCTTACAGAGCAATATGTAGCAAGTCTGTTACTATTACCACCTAATAAATGCCTTTAATTTTTTTTCACTGGGAAGAAGTTGAGAGAGCTCCATGATTTCCTTAGATAATTGGAAAGCTTATGTTTAAGAACTATACCCTTAGGCAGTGGCTTTGAATAAATTTGCCTAACTAGAAGAGCAACAGATTTTCTGATAAGATGAGATGATACTGTTCCCTTGTTACTTTTTAATAATAATTTTATTTTTTGAAATTATAATTGGAACATTTTCCCCTTTTGTTTTCTTTCTTCCATTTGCTCTCTTTCAAATTCATGGCTTCTTTTTTTCTGTTGTTACGTACATACATGCATACATATACATACACATGAATATAGGAATATATGTATACATGATTTCCTAAATATGTAACTACATCCTGCTCAGTCTATATACTGTTACATATATATATATATATATAATCTTGGGGATCATATACACTTTGAATTGGATTGCCATTTTTTTAGCATGTAAGTATTATGGTGAAAATTCATCTGATTTGAATATAAATGTCATTAGGCACATCCAAATTTTCAGAAATAATTTAGCATTTAATAATGCAATTCATTTTAATAGCAACTAAAGAAAATCTTTCATTTGCAGATGCTTTTTAAGTAAGAAGATGCTTTTTTAGCTCGTTTTTATTACATTTAAAAACAGTGCTATAGATGTGTTTTTTCTTAAATCCCTAGAAAGCTGAAGACCTTCTATATAAAAAAGTAGTTATTTAATTTCTTGCAAAGAGAATGCCTTTGCCATAGTAGAACAGATCAGTGAAATTCTTGAATAAAGATCATTGTGAGCACTCAAATTAACTTTTAAGAAATTAGTTAAAATTTAGATCACACAATTACAAACTCATGAGATTGTATTAAAGCTCATGATTGTATTCTTACAAGTTTAATGACATTTTAATGTAAGTTTCATTTGGAGAATTAATTCATGCTGCCTACCATGTATTTTAATCTGTTTAATTTGGCTAAATGTGTGTGACGAATGGTCTTTGTCAGTTGATTTATTCACTTCATGCTATGGGTACTAGAAGCAAGATTGTTCAATATCCAAAGACTTTAAATAACCAAAAAAGCCTTCGTTAACATGTTGTCAGAGCAGCGAGCATGCTGCCGTCTGTTGATCGTTCAGGTTGCCTTTAGACTGTGTGACTTGATTAAGCTGTGGTATAGATTTTTGTGACAGTTTAGAAGAAAACCATATTTCTTTTTATTGACTGGAACCCTATATAAATCGCATTATGAAAAATATGGTAGATATACCAAGAAAAACCCACTTTGAGCACAGTCTTATTTTGGGATGAGCACCATTATCAAATACCAGCACCTCAAAAAGAAAGGCTGACCCATTTAGCCAGTATCTTTGAAATAAAATCCGGTTATTTTGAAGGAATTGTTAATATACCTCTTCATAAAATTACTAGAAATGATATCATGATACAATTTGGTATATTCAGATTAATGTGGGCACCTATTTAATTTTATCTTTGTTGTATCTAAGGCTTATTCTTAGAAGTAATTTGACCATTTACGAAGTAAAGTGTAAAATATAATTTTGTATTTTTACTAAAAGCAGGATGATTATTTCTGACATTATAATTCTGGCTGAGAATGAGCAGGTATGAATGTTGTCTTAGGACAGTTAAAGCTTGACCTAGTGGCTTTTCTTAGCGTTTGCCTCAAAGAAGTGAAGAGGCATGGATAAAGCCTAGAGTTGGCTATGATCAATGGAACTAATTAACTGTATTTGAAATGAAGAGTACTTAATTGGAAGAGAACAGCTAGAAAAACTGGGAGAAAAATAATGAGTCTTGATTGAGATGATTTCAACCTTTGTCATGCCACTTAAACAATATGCTGCTGCTATTTTTATCTTTCTTTTTAAAGCTGACACCCATTGATCAGCACTGCAGAGTAATTTCTGTGTGCTCGTGAGCACACTAGATTTACTTACCATTCTGTCTTAACTATGTGGTTTAATATCCGTATCAGTTATTTTGGTGGCTCAACATTTTTATGTATAGATATTAAAACTTATTTCCATGAATCTTATAGCCTATAGTATAAATACAAAATGTGCTTCCTCAATGAAATTGCCTCAGGGCTTCTAATATCCTGTATATTTATAATTTTTTATCAATAATATAATATTGTTAAGATTATGTCCAGGGCTAGGTATGGTGGTACATGCCTTTAATCCCATTACTCCAGGAAGCTGAGACAGGTGGATCTTTGTGAAGCCTGGTCTACAAAACGAGTCCGGGACAGCCAAGGATATACCCTGTCTCAGAAAAAAAAAAAAAAGATTATGTCCAGATTAATTACAACTTCTGGATCCAAAGAATATATTCCTATATAATGTGTTTGCTTTTATTATATACTTTCCTTAGCATTATAGTATGTAATCAATATTGTAAATGATATGTTTTGTTTGCACTATCATTTTATTTTGTTTATTTTATTAATTTATTATTCATATGAGCCTTGCTCATGCTGATTCAAGAGCCTCATTTTCTTGGTATCCCCCACCTCTTCTGGCTTACACATTCTTTCCACCTCTTCTTCCATGAGGATCTCTGAGCTCTGAGGAGATGGAGACATCCCATTAATGACTTGAGTGTTCCAAAGTCTGTTACTGTGTGTAATGTCTGACTGTGGGCCTCAGTGTTCCCATCTGCTGCAGGGAGAAGCTTCTCTGATGATGGCTGAACAAGACACTGATCGATGAGTGTTACAGAAAATCATTAGGAGTCATTCTATCACTATGTACTTTTTCTCTTTTTAGATAAGTTATTATTATGATTTTCTATGACATAATTGTACTAATAAGGGAAAGCTCATTAAAAAGGGACCTCCATAGGAAAAAAAATTGTAGATGAAGTAGGATTAATGGGCCTTCTGTGTGACTAACTTTTCCTTTAGATAGATATCTTTATGGTGAAAATAACATTCTAACTGAGGATGAAGGGATAGGGCTTCTAATGTTACTTTTTACACAGCTTTTTAAATTCAAACTAAAGTGGGAAATAGTAAGACCTGGAGGGGACAGGAGCTCTACAAGGAGAGCAACAGAACCAAAAAATCTGGGCACAGGGGTCTTTTGTGAGACTGATACTCCAACCAAGGACCATTCATGGAGATAACCTAGAACTCCTGCATAGATGCAGCCCATGGCAGTTCAGTGTCCAAGTGGGTTACCTAGTAATGGGAACAGGGACTGTCTCTGACATGAACTGTTGACCTGCTCTTTGATCACCTACCCCTGAGGGGGGAGCAACCTTACCAGGCCACAGAGGAAGACAATACAGGCACTCCAGATGAGACCCTATAGACTAGGATCAGAAGGAAGGAGAGGAAGACCTCCCCTATCAGTGGACTGGGGAAGAGGCATGGGTGGAGAAGGAGGAGGGAGGGAACTACAGGGGAATACAAAGTGAATAAACTCTAATTAATAAAAATAAAAAAGTTTTTAAAAAAAATTTTAGAAGGACTATATCCATAACCATATTTATTTCTCTAAGAAATTCACTGTATTTGTCTTTACTGCTTTGCCTCCTATTTAATATTATATGTTCAGGACACAACTGAACATATAGTGAAAATGGTCAAAAGTCACCATCATTGTCAGGTAAGACTAGATCAGTGAGAAGGTAGCTGGCAGATTTAGCTACTCGAAATGAAAGTTACTGTGCCATATGGATCTGAATGGGCCTATTTACTTTTTTATTTTTTTAACTTTTTATTTTCTTTTTGTAAAATTGTCATTAAATGCATTTTAGTTACCAACTCAGAGACAAAAGCATATCTCCCCATTACAGATGCACCGTAAAAGGTTTTGCTGTGAATTTAGAGCTGGCAGAATCTGTGTGGGCCACCTCTCTGTTTCAGCTGCATTTGTAAATATATATATTTAAGCCTAATTATTTACTTTTGCATGTTTTATTTAAGTTTGTGTATCTGGGAGGAAATCCAATTTTATGTAAATTAAGGTCGATTTCTATAAATTTACATTCATTTCTTTTTGAATTATAGAATCAAAGTACTTTTTCTAGGTATGACATTGGAGGTTTTTAATATTACTATTTTTTTATATAATCGGTCATTTCTTTATGACAGACTTTGAAGCCCACTGTCACACAGCACTGTGTGTGACTGGGGCAGAAGAGTCTCCTGTTTTGATTCCATAGGAAGATTTAGTGAAAGTAATATTTCTATGTATTTTTATTTCGAATGTTACATGGCAGTCTTTCTAACAGTATATGTGTGTATGTATATATATGTATGTGTATATATATATATATATATTTGGGTCATGCTAGTAATTTTTTTTAGAATATGTCATTTAAAAAATAAGCAGCAATACATTTCCTTATGGAATATTCTCATGGGGAAAACATAGTAAAAATAATAATTACATAATTAATAATGTACCATGTGTAAGACAAGATGTGCTACAGAATAATAAGTTAGAGAATTGAAGGCGCTAACAGTTTTTCCCCAAATGTATATGGACATATTTATAATAAGCCACATTCAGTAAGAACAGTCATAAAACAACCAGGAGAGCCATATATAAAAAATTGCATTCAAAATGTTTAGCTTGTTTTTATTTGGCAACCTTGAAGAAAATATTATCTATCCTTCTTGGTGAGTCTAAAGTTTTGCACCTAAATCAGTCTCTATCATATCTTGTATTTAACTAAAAAAAAAAAACAAAAACAACAACAAAAAAAACGTTCTAGACCTTAAAACGTTTTCTTAAAGTCTAAACAACTTAAGCCTAACTGTGAAACTGTGATTATCTAGTTTCTACCCCATCTGAGACTTGTATCAAGAATTACGTGTCTGACTTTTATAAAATCATTTTGAAATAGATGCTAGTATTATCCTTAGTATGTAAATGAGGAAACAAGATTGCAGAGAGTGCCTTTCTGGGTCTTGTGCTTGACACCTGATAGCCCTAGAATACAACATGAGCCCCATATGATTTAAAATTATTAAGCTCTACTGTCTCTCACTCTTGGTGAATGATTTTGAAAGATTTTCTTCTTTTTTTTAGTGTGAAATGATACCACAAACTATCTGTGTGCTTGTGGGATTGGATGAGCAGTGCGGTAGGTATATGGTGTCACTGCTTAAGGGAGACCAGCAAGGGCCACTCAGGTTGCTCGCTGTAGACTTCTTTGTGTGTGTGTGTGTGTGTGTGTGTTCTTTTTTTTAATGTAATTTATTTATTTTTATATCAATTACAGGTTAGGTACTTTGCATCCCAGGCATAGCCCCCTTCCTCACTCCCTCCCACTCTGCCCATCCCTCCCTCTTCTCCTCCCCACCCCCTCCAAGTCCATCGATGGGGGAGGGCCTCCTCCCCTTCCATCCTACCCCAGATCATCTTGTCTCCTCAGGGCTGGCTGCAATGTCCTCCCGTGGGATATAGCCAAGCTGTTACTCCCTGGCATGTATGGGGGAGGGTCAAAGAGCCAGCCATTGAGTTCATGACTGAAACAGTCCCTGGTCCTCTTACTAGGGTCTTCAGTTGGACACCGAGCTACCATGGACCACATCTGAGCAGGGGTTCTAGGCCATATCCATACATGGTCCTTGATTGGAGAAACTGTCTCGTATAAGACCCCGGTGCCCTGCTCAGGTTGGTCTTTGTGGAGCTCTTGTTCTCTCCAAGTCTTACTAACTTCCCCTATTTTTATTATTATTTCCTGCCCTCTGCTGAAGGCTTGGTTGTGAGTCTTAATATCTGCTTTGATACATTACTATACGGATCCTTTCAGAGGCCCTCTTTGGTATGCTCCTGTCCTGTTGCTTGTTTTCTCCTCCATTCAATGTCCATCCAGGAGGACCCAGGTTGGTATGATCAATGCTTATTTAGATGAACAAATCGGTGTAGACTTCTTAAGGGAGACCAGCAAGGGCCACAGAGGTTGCTCAGTGTAGACTTCTTGCCCAGCATGCTCCAGTTTCAGGGTTAGCCTCCAGCACCCCAGAAAGATCAAAGTTAGGCCAGAATACTGTGTCCTTTGGGAAAAGAAAAAAAGTCCTGTATTTCGTCTTTAAAACTTCACCATTGCTTAGGCCTACTCTTATGAGACTGAAAATAGAAACATTTTTGTTGCTACAGCCCTATTTTTTATTACATACGTGTTAAACAGAAAGCTCATTGTTCTCTCTAGTTTTCTGAAGTCATCACTATAAAACAGACACCTTAACAAATATTCTTGTAGTAAAGTCTCAGCATGTCTGTTAAGATAAAGCTGAAAAGAATGTCTAGTCTGAGACTAAATATTGATTTGTTCATTTTACTACTTACTAAAAGGCCCTATTCATAACATATGTTTACATTTTTTTTCTGACTAAAAGATGGGAAATTTGCCATGTTAAAGTCCAGATAAGCTCCACTGGGGGAAAAGGAGAACATTATTTATTCAGAGATCAAAATTGCTTTCCTAACACAAAAAGAGACTTTGTAATTAGTAAAAATTATGCCTGTATCCTTTGCCTTTCTCAATTTTAAACTTTAAATTGACAATGGAGAAAGTAGTGTAGGAGTACTAGATATATGTGACTTTTTTAAACACCATTTGATCTTTTATTTATCAAATTTATTTTGTACAGTGATTTTTTCTTTTCCTTTGGAGATTATAATATAAAATATATAATATTTTCCTTTTTTCTCTCTAAATCCTTTCATATGCCCTTTTATTCTCTCTTTTAAATTTAGGGCCTCCTATTTTCATTAATTGTTATTAGAGGTATTTGTAGTATATACACACATATATGTATGTCTATACATATAGATTCCTAAATATGACCTACTAGTCTGCATAAACTTACTTGTATGTATGTTTTCAGGGCTGGCCATTTGGTGTTAGACTAGGTGAGCTCTTCTCTATAGAAAACTATTTCTCCCACTCTGAGCATTCCCTAGTTGCCTGGAGTACTTTGTGTAGTGTTGAGGACTCATGGTCTACCCACAACCCTACCCTCATCCACTTTGGCATGTCTATTAGTATTGTCCTTGTTCAGCTCATGTTTAGGGGATCATGTTGGTGAAGCTTTATGGGTATAGCTTCTGCCATTACTAGGAAACACAATCTCAGTGCAAGCTCCACATTCCTGTCAATCTTACAGTTTTCCACCCCCTCTTCCAAAATGTTTCCTAAGCCTTGGGTCAGGGAATGTTTTGTAGATGTTTCTCTTGAGCCCTGGTTCCCCAGCTCTGCATTTCAGTTGTGGTTGTAGTTTTCTGTAATGGTCTCTTTCTGTTGCAAAGGCAAATTTCTTTGATGAGTAAGTATTAAATCATTGTAAACTCTTGTTACCCATTGTCTTAACTGTAGATTGTTACTACTACAAAGTATATCATGTTCAGGCTCATGTGCAGATTACTAAAGCTCTTGATTATTCACCATGAAGTGATGGGAAAATGTATACCAAGCAAAGTAGGAACGTCATTGTTTCCTGAATAGAATATCTGATTCCAAATCATTTTCTTTTCCATGCTTTACCTTTTAATCTGAGGAAGGCAATGTAAATTAAGATATTTATTTTCATCGTAATTGTTATTTAATGACTCAAAATATATTTATAACAAATCCGCATAGTGTGGGATTATAGGCTATATCCTGACAACCTGAGAGAGGTTGTCAGGATATAGCCTATAATCCCACACTATGCAATAGAGAGTATTGTGAAGAAAAGGATTGGAGACAGATAGAAGAATATGGCTAGCTCTATTGAACCAGTCACAGTTGATTTTCATTAAAGTATGTTTTCAAACTTGGGAATAGCATATTACTTGCAGGATTTCCTTAACAACAACAACAAAAAGACAGGAAAAGATACCCGGGATCTCTGTGCATTGTAACTTAGATACTGATGTGTGGTTGGAAGGTAAAGTGGTTATTGTGGGTTCTTAGGTGGATGCCTGTTTCCAAATGCCCTCCTGCCGAATGGTCTCCAGTGACCTTTGAGTCTACAGACAATGGAGATGACAGTTCTACTTCCTTGGCAGGCCGTGAGTACTTGTGTGGTTGCTCTCTCTTCTCCATTCTGCATTCCCGTCTTTTACAATGGTAACTGCCACACGAGCATTGGACATGGCCCTGTCAAGGAAATGACGTCTCTTGTTGCTTTCTTAAAGCTAGAGGTTAGCAGGGTAGCCATATCTAGTATGGGGATTAGAGAAGGAGTGTAGTTTGTGTAGGAGGGGTGGAAACCTGATAAGTATATGACCCTCAAGAGGCACATTTGTGATGGGGTGCAACTGCTTATGAGCCACTAGGAAAGCTCACTTTCTGCCGTCTGCTGAAGACTGTAACTTGGGTTTACTTGGCTGAAAGACTGGCCCATGCTTGCTTGAGAAAAAGTATAAAGACAAAGGCGAGTCAGGAGAAAAGACTATTAAATGCCATTTAAATGTTTCTCAGCGAATAAATCTTAGGCTGTTGTAAATGAATAATCTACTTAATATTGATGTTTTTTTCCCAAGAATGTTTTTGTACATTTAAGTGAATTAAATATCATAAAGCATCAGAGGGGCTGTAACATGAATTATTTTAATCAACAGTTGCCTTGGCACCAGATCTTTCTTAATGATATTTTCTAAACAGAGCACTGTTATTGTTTAAGTGTACATGTATAGGGTGTTTGGAGGTAATACTTCTAAAAGGTCTTAGGCTAGTACATATGTAATTAATGTAATCTTAGCAAATACTCACATATACGGACACATTTAAAAATAGGGACTTAATAACACCACAGCATATTAGACTCACTTAATACCTAAACATGAACCAGACTATAGTCTAGTCTTCAAAAAAAACTGTAACAACTCATGCGACACATCTTCATTATTACTTCATTTCACAGAATAAGAGAATGAATAGTGGCTCACTACTAGGAAATGATGAAATGAGGATTTGAATGTATGGTGTAGGCTTTTGATTGGAAGGAATTTACCCGAAACTATTTATCAAGTTTACAAAAGAAACACACATTTATTCTAGTATATATATTCTTTTTGTGTGATACAGAAACTTTAATTTTTCATTTTAATGTAATCCAGTCTACCTTTTTCTATAGCATAGGAAATATTTTAAATCTAAAGAAAAGACTTTTGTGTAATAAACACAGATATTCAGTACAGGAAATAATTTTGTGTAAATATGAAATTACACAAGAATGTGCACCAAAGTATAAACAAGATTGACTGGTACATTTAATTGCTTATGCTCCTTTAGTTGAGTTTGAGAAACCACAGAACTTTTAACTGAATAAGAATGTAGGAGCAGTATTTAAAAGGAAAAAGAATCCTTCCCTGTGAGTGGATAACCTTCAAGATGAACTTAAGTTTGTTCCTTTGTGGGCTATGTGATAATGCCTCAAAGATAAGAATGAATTGCACTGCATCAAGGCACACTATTATGTAGGTGAAGTACCCCTATAATTGATATCAAACCCATATGACCAAAAGTCATAATTCACAAAAGGAATGACAACAATGTCTCATAACTCACAGGTTTCATGTCACACACATGAGTAATACTTGTACTGTGCAAGCCATGCTAAAGGGGAGAAGCCGCTTTTCAAATGTATAGTGGTTTTGAAGAGTCTTCCCTGATCCCTGGTAGTCACGTTGAATACACAGGAAGATCATGAATTTGCCAGCCCTGTTGAACCATGATTTTTTTGGATGCAAATCAGTTGTCAGACATAAAGATTTTTGCTCTTACTTTGAATTTTTAATCACATATGAAAGTTAACGGTTATTCAAAGTGAGAATAATCATAAACCCAAGCATGGTTTCTTCTTATGGACTGCTGTGGAAAGAACAGTCCTTACTCTGATATAGGAGGAAAATCAACTATTTTTTAATAGTGATAGTCCTGAATAAAAATGAGTGAATTGCATGAAGTAAACCTAATTTAAAGGGGGACTTAGAGAATTTGAAGCTGGTGCAGGGAACCTATGGATCCCCTGCATCTTTGTTTTTCAGTAGGGTTATGATTTCTTAAGAGAAGTTTGAAGAATATCTATTTAGTTCCACATAAACATCATTGAACACTTACCTTCTATTAATACATTTTTTTAATTTTTATTTTCTTCACAATTTATTCATTATATATGTCCCAATTGAAGCCTCCGCCCTCAGTTTCCCTAGCCCCATTCCACCCTCTCTCTTCCCCTCATGCCCTTCCCCTAGTCCACTGAAAGGGGGAGTTCTTCACTATTGCCATCTGCCCATACCTTGTTAAGTCTCATCAGGACTGCTAGGATCCTCTTTCCCAATGGCCTGGCAAGGCTGCATCATCAGGTGCAAGTGATCAAAGAGCAGTCAACTGACTTCATGATAGAGGCAGCCCCTGCTCCCCTCACTCAGAGATCCACATGGAGACTGAGCTGCCAATCAGCCACATCTGAGCAGGGGGTCTAGGTCCTCTCCATGCATGGTCCTTGGTTGGTGCATCAGTCTCTGTAGGACCCCCCTGGGCTCAAACCTTTTAGTTTTGTTGATCTCCTTGTGGGACTCCTCTCCCCTCCATGCTCCTCTAATCCTACTCTGCTCTTCCTCCATAAGACTCCTTTCACTCTGCCCAAAGTTTGGCTCTGAGTCTCATCATCTGCTTTGATCCCCTGTTGGATGAATCCTTTCAGAGACCCTTTATAGTAGACTGCCATTCTGTTTCCTCCCTTCCACAACTTCTGGTATCTATCCTGTTTGTCATTCTGAATGAGATTTAAGCACCCTCTCTAGGGTCCTCCTTAGTGTTTACCTTCTTTAGGTCTATAGATAGCTGCCCTATATTATACAACTAATATCTGCTTATTATTAAATGTATACCATGCCTGTCTTTCTGTTTCTGGGTTACCTTACTCAGGATGATCTCTTCAAGTTCCATCCATTTGCCTGCAAATTTCATGATTTCCTTGTTTTTAATAGCTGAGCAGTATTCCATTGTGTAGATGTATCACAATTTCTGTATCCATTTCTCCATTGAGGGACATCTAGATTGTTTCCAGATTCTGGCTATTACAAACAAAGCTGCTATGAAAAAAGTTGAGCAAATGTCCTTATTGAATGGTGGGGCATCATTTGGGTATATTCCCAGGTGTAGTATACACTAAATCTTGAGGTAGTGCTATTCCCAATTTTCTGAGAAAGTGCCAGATTGATTTCCAAAGTGGTTGTACAAGTTTGCCCTCCCACCAGCAATGGAGGAGGGTTCCCCTTTCTCTACATCCTCTCCAGCATGTGTTGTCACTTGAATTTTTGATCTTAGCCATTCTGATAGGTATAAGATGGAATCTCAGAGTTGTTTTGATTCACATTTCCCTGATGACTAAGGATGTTGTCCCATGCTCATGGATCAATAGGATTAACATAGTAAAAATGGCCATCTTACCAAAGGAATCTACAGATTCAATGCAATTCTCATCAAATTACCAACACAATTCTTTACAGACCTTGAAAGAGAAATTTCATAAGGAAAAATAAAAAACCCAGAATTGCTAAAAATAGTCCTGCAAAACAACAGATCATCTGGAGGTATCTCTGTCCCAGATCTCAAGCTGTACTACAGAGCACTAGTAATAAAAACTACATGGTACTGACATAGAAAAAGAATGGTGCATCAATGGAATCGAATGGAAGACCCAGAAATAAACCCACACACCTACGGATATTTGATTTTTGACAAAGATGCCAAAGTCATACAATGGACAAAAGATAGCATCTTCATCAAATGGTACTGGTCTAACTGGAAGTCCACGTGTAGAAAAATGCAAATAGACCTATATCTACCACCGTGCACAAAATTAAGTGGATCAAAGATCTCAACATAAAACCAGAAACACTAAATCTGTTGGAAGAAAAGGTAGGGAAGAGCCTTGACATCATTGGCATAGGAGACAATTTCCTGAACATAACAATAACAGCTCAGGCTCTAAGATCTACAATTAATAAATGGGACCTTGTGAAACTGAAAAGCTTTTGTAAAGCAAAGGACACTGTCAGCAGAACAAAACGACAGCCTATAGACTGGGGAAAGATCTTCACCAACCCTACATCCAACCAAGGACCAATACCCAGAATATATAAAGAACTCAAGAATTTATCACTAGCAAACCAAATAATCCAATTAAAAAATGGAGTACAGAACTAAGCAGAGAATTGTCAACAGAGGAATGTAGCAGAGAAACAAAGAAATAACATACTTTTTAAGGCTATCTCATAATACACTCCTATAGTTAAAAGCTGGTAATTGCAAGAAGGAGGACTCCGGTAAGATGTTCAATCTTCATTCAGAAAGGCAAATGAGATGGACATCAGAAGAGGGAGAAAACGGGGAACAGGACAGGAGCCTATCACAGAGGGCCTCTGAAAGACTTACCCATCAAAACATATGCTGAGATTCATAGCCAAACTTTTTGCAGAGTGCAGGGAATCTTATGAAAGAAGGGGGAGATAGAAAGACCTGGAGGGAACAGGAACTCCACTAGGAGAGCAATAGAACCAAAAAATCTGGGAACAGGGGTCTTTTCTGAGACTGAAACTCCAAACAAAGATCATGCATGGAGATAACTTAGAACCCCTGCACAGAAGTAACCCATGGCAGCTAAGTGTCCAAGAGGGTTCCCCAGTAATAGGATCGGGGACTGTCTCTGATGTGAACTCATAGGCTGGCTCTTTGATCACCTCCACCTGTCAGAGGAGCAGCCTTACTAGTCCACAGAGGAAGACAATGAAGGCATTCCTGATGAGACCTGATAGACTAGGGTCAGATGGAAGGGGAGGAGGACCTCCTCTATCATTGGACTGGGGCAGGAGCATAAGAGAAGAGAGTGGGAGGGTGGTATTGGGAGGGAGTGGGTAATGGGGCTACAGCTGGGATACAAAGTGAATAAACTGTAATTAATAAAAAAATAATTTTAAAAAGATTTAAAAAATTTATTCTCTCAAAAAATGAAAAAAGGTGATAATTTCATACACAGGCCACTACTTTATCTGTACCTGCTCATACAACACACAAGAGTACAAAAGGTAGTTTGGATTACTAGGTCCGGGTAAGGATGGAATGAGATACCAGGTTTGCTTTGTTTGTGGTAGAGGTGGGAAAGCTTCTGCGCTATAACCGTTTACTGACTTTGAAACAGTGTCCAGTCCTATTGCGTGACTTTAATGAAGTTGCCAGGTCAGTTGTCATAAGTAATGAGGCTTTACTCAGATCAGCATGGTAATTTGGAAGTAGCTGATTTTATTTCCCCTACTATTTATTATTTTAAAGCAGAGGTTATTGTTAAGATTTAAAGAATAATACTCTTGATGATAAGCCTGATACAGTTAATTTCCTATTTATGTTTTTCCCATTTTGTTCAACAGGTGATTTTGATTACCTACAAGTTTTGAACCTTCAGAGGAGAAAAGTGTGACTCCCCATTAGGTCCTCTTGCTGCCTTTCAATGGTAGTCAATATGACCAGTTTCTAGACCTCTTCCTTTTCCATTTGTAATTATTCCTACTTGTCAGTGATGCTCTATAGAAAACAGTCCAGAACTAACCAGATGACCACTCAGTAATCACTCAAGTATTAGAAAACTGTTGCTTATTTTATCTGGATATAATAATTTTGATATTAAATTGCTTTCCTAAAGAAGCCAATTCTATAGCAATTGTGTAACTGCAAGTTTTTACATGAGTTGCTGTTAATTCCTGTCTTTTTCAATTAGAAAAGGGACTTCATGTTTATCCCTTATGGTTTGTACCTTACCAGTTTTTGTTGATTATTTGGATTGGAAATCTTTCTTCTTGTTCAGTATGTAAGTTATTCCTATTACCATTGTATGTTCTAAGAATATGATCACCAACCTATTTTGATATCTTTGATGACTAGTTATTAGAAACCTGGCTCCCATAGGTAGGAAGCTATTCTACTCAGTCATCTGTCCCCAAATCTCTCTCAGTTATGATTTCCAATTCCATATAAAGCTACTTGTTTGTAATGCCAATCAGGTCAAACATCCATTTTGTTCATAACAACATTCACAGAAAATGCTCCGGATAATTTACTGAAATCAGACTGTGCTATATTTTTATGAGCAGTGTAGGTGGGAGATAGTGGATTTTTTACATTTGTGCTCTTGTGCCTAAACTACATGCATAGGAAGAGGTTTAAAAATTAGTACTGAAATATTTTGGGTTGTGGTAGAAATGATTTGAATTAGCAACCTATAGCAGTAATCAATCATCTTCAGGGTTTGCCTATATTGTCAGCTGATGTGCAGTGTCTGTCCATGGGAGATTATCCATATCTCAACTGTGTATGAAACTAATGCTGATCACTGTATCTGCTTTGATTATCGTGGTGAATACTTAGTGATTGTCTACTTATAAGAACATAGACATGCTTGCCTTAACTTAAAACTTGAATTTCTCTGTTTTTAAAGGTTTCACAAAGGTCAAGTGCAACAGTTCATGTTAGAACCCTGAACAGTGTTAGTTTTAAATATCAGTTTAAGAAAATTTGGTTTGAGATAGAAAACCAAGAAATCATTACTGTGGTATTATTATTTCAATTCTGTTAGATTATCAGATATTTGCATTTGATTATTCATCCAAATTCATTAAGCCAGTGAAGGACTGTGCACACTTATAGGTATGCTTTTTACTGTTAAGACTTTTTTTTTTTTTAAGTGAGATGCTTTCAAAGATTTAGGAGCTTAATTTAAAAAAAAAAGAGTAGGTGGTGTGAAGAGTATTTAGAAAGCATTGATATTCAAAAACAAAGTGGCTTTGGCCTACTTAGAACATTCTATTCAGTGGCTAACGCCAACTTAACAGATTTTTTTTTCTCTCCACAGTCTTTGTGAGCTATGTTGATTCTTTTTGAAGTAGAAGGGGCAGGTGCAGAAAGAGTATTTTCCTTTCATCTGTGGGCAGGATTCACCTAAATTTAAGTGAAGAGTGAAGATATACAACAAATGAAACCATCTGCCACTCCCAACCAACTAGCCTTACCCACTGTTGGGAAGTGCTGGGCCCCAGAGTCAGCCACTGGACAGGGCTCCTGCAGGGTCTCATTTCAGAGAGTTTGGGCAGACCCTGTCAGTACACATTTTGAGATGTGAGTCTCTCACCAGCCAGTCATATGGAGATCAAAGAACCTTTTAATTTGCGTTTAATTACTCCTTGAACAACTGCCCACCATATCCAGCAGGAGCTATTGTATGAAAACAACCACATATGTATGTGGTCTTTTGAAATCTGAAGCTCCTTCAAATGCTAAAATAAAAATACTCTCTCTGCTACTCTTGTCATGTTTCCCCCATAAAATCATGAGTGAAGAGCATAATATGAGCAGCAGTCTGAGCAGAAAGGCTCATTGTATTTTAAGCAATTGATGCTTTGTAATAATTTCCATTTTTTGAAAAGAGCCTTTCAACTAACACTTCTGGGGGATTTGTTTAGCACATTTGTCAGTGTGAATTCTTTTATTGGCATATAATTTCCAATTAAAATGATACCATTTTTATTGGGACTATTTTTAATAGAATTTTAACAGTGTTGTAATTCTTAATATTGTGTTAAGCCTTTCGTAAATTATTACAGTTTAACTACAGCCATCACCAATCTCTGAGAATTTTTAACATATAAAGATAAAGTTGTGGTACAGTGACAAATTGACATCTGTCATAAAACAAACAACTTGTCTTTGAGTTGATACCATTTAAGCAAATGATGACATGGTAAAATGACAGATGTTAGTGCCATTAAGAAGCAAATTAATTTGAAGGTATTAACTAAACAGAAGATCTCATTTAACCACTTGCTTTTGAAATACAAATGGAAGTATTGCTACTAGCACAGTTGTCCATCCTTGGTGAAAAAATGTGAACACACAGACTTAGTCACTATTTGGATCAAGCTTTCTGTGGATATGACCTGTGAGGAGATCTAAAAATCAGCCATTGTGACCTTGTGAGCATTTGATCAGTCAGAAAAGAAGTCTATCGATTAGCAATAACTGACATTTCAAAATCACTGTGTAGAAAATGTTATTGGATGTATTAATGCTTCTCATCAGCTGCAATCACCAACAGATTTAAGTAAAAATGTCACAAGCTGAATCTGTTTAAACAGTTTGCTATTGTAAAACTTAAAACAAGCTATATAACCTCTAAATTTGATGAGTATTAAAATGCCATGTGATCAATTATTTGAGTGGACTTAAGAGAAACATAGTAAAAAAAAAGTAGCTAGAGAACTGGCTCACATATTAAAGGATTTTGATTTTTTATTGAGATGAAATTCATATAACAAAGGTAATGATTTTAAAGTGAACAGTTTGGTTTGTTATTAAAAAGCACAGGATATTAAAAGTTGTGTGTGTGACTAGTCTAAGAGTAAGATTGCTTTATACCAAGGTAGAAAAAAGTTGTTTCTATTCAGATAAGATGCTGAGATACGTAAGTATTTCCATTTTATAACACAGTATTATGTACAGACAAAAGGGCATTTTAAAAGCCGTGTTATGATAGTTACATAAGAAGAAAACTCTGGATTTATATTAATTCATTCAAAAGGAATAAAGAAGAAATCAACATAGGATGATATTGTTAAATCTCTATTTAACTTGCCTTTTACCCCTTTACCCCTGAAAAAATTTGTTTAGATTTTCATTTAGATGCTTTAAGCAAAAGCAGGTAACTTAGCAGCTCTTAATCTCTGTACTGTATGAACTGATTGGACCAGCTGTACCAAATATATTCAAATCACCACTTGTGAAAAACCAAACAGGATCAAGTTGGGCATAGTTTTCCTTAGTGTTTTTGCATGTCTGCTAATAGAATATGAATATAATACTATTAATATCACATTTCTGCCTACTGCAGATATATGTACATTACATTTATTTTATTTGATTGTGAACAACCCAGCAATATGCATATCAAAATTGTTCCATATCTAAGTCACCTTTTCTTTTCCAGAACATACTCAAAAATTAGAAAAAGGTTCCTGGAACAACTCAGTGGGTAAAGACCAACCTGAGTTCAGCTTCTAAGGGTAACATGGCAGAAGGAGGAACCTGTTCTCCACAGGGTGATGTCCTCTGATCGCCACACTTGTATAATATGTACACATATATGAAGTTAAAAAAATAATCATTAAAGGGTTAGGCAGAGAGTATATTTTAAAGGCAGATAACTGGGCTCTCATGAATTGGAACTAGAAGAAGAATCCTCTGTATGCTGCCTCTGAATCCAATATATGTTGTTCATATAAATAGAATCAAATGAGTGTTATCTTTTTCAGTAAGTAGAGCATCTTTCACATTGATCCATATTGTAGTTTGTGTCAAAATTTCTTTTCTGTTTAAGGTGGAATAATACTCTAATGGATGGCTCTATCATTATTGATGCTAGATACTTAGTTGTTTTGAATAATGTTGCTCTGAATTTTGGTATATAGATATCTGGCTAAATTCTTCTATTTGGAACTTTTATATTCTTTCCTGTTCTTTTAGTTTTATACTTAGGTTAGAGTTATTGGAGCATACAGTTACTGGTTGTATTTTAATTTTTTAAGACCTGCCATATTGTTTTCTACTGTGACTGTTCCATTTTGCACACTTACTATTGGTCTTATTTATAAATCATTGCATCTCATTGTAGTTCTTTCTTTTATTTCTCTAATGATTATTAATTCTGAGACAAAAAGACATTTCTTAGTACTTTAACTTTGTGAAAAATAGATCCATCATTCCTGACCTTTGTGTTCAGTGTTAAAAGAATCCTTTTTCCCTTACTGTTTAACTTTTTTCTCTTCATCTATAAGTGGCTATTTTTAATTTTTTTAACTTAGCACACAGTATTATTGAGTTTCATTATGGTATTTTCAAACAAAAATTGCTTTTGTGGTTCTCCTTTCCCGGCTCCATTTCCCTGACCCCTCCTTGCACCCTTCTCTGCTCCCTTTTATCTCTGCTCTCATGTCATGTGTCCCCATTGGCTTTCCTTAGCTTTCTTAACATCCTTTCCCCTCTTGTGGTCTCCTTTCCAGTTATAATTATCTATTTTAATAGTCTAAGATGTTTACTAGATTACAACTTAACAAGAATAGTCCCAATAAAAATTAAAATAGAAACTGAAATGAAATTATTTTGTTCTTTTTGCATGTAGTATAGAGATACAATTTTAGGTCTTTAAACTTGTAAATTTTTGCATTATCTTATAAGGAAAAGAAACTACAGCTCTGTGAATCACCATAGGACCCTATGAAAGTTTAGACAAGCCAGCCACTGTTCCATGGGAATGGGAGGTTCATCAGAGGACAACATGGACATGTAGGTTTGTAGAGAGACTGAGAATTGAGGATACACAGGGTTGGAATTGTCTTACTAGCAGTGACAGTGTTGAGTTTTTCTATTTTTATTTGTATATTTTCTTTGTTTCTAGGTATGATTTGGGCATATTGATCAGATATTTCTCAGTCTGTGCAGTTTTACTAGGTATTTATGAGAAGAGATTTCTGCCAACCAAAAGATTTTTTCTTTTGATAATACTTCTGTCAGTTTTCTATGAACAATTACAAAATTCTGTAGATTTTCTTGGCATGGGTCTTTCTTTTCAGCACTTTGATCATTTTTTTTTCTTTTTGTCAATAGTACAGTTTACAAGGAGAAGACATGAGTTTTCACTGAATTTTATTGTTGTTCTCTGACTGTTGTGTCTTGTAGATATACTGAAATCATGGTTCAGTTTCATAGTTGTAATTTCTGATTTGTAATGGCAAACTCCTTTTTATCAAGAGAACCCAAACACTCATTTACTATAGTCCATTAAAACTCACATTTATTTGGAATTATATTTTATTTATGCATATTAATATTATCAGTAAATGTAAGTAGTTAATACGAGATTGCTTAGTAGTTTTGTTTTAACACTTGTTAATTTTTAGTTAACATTGTGTTTGATAAAATGCAAAACACTTTTAAAACATTAATATTACCTGGCATGGTGGCACATGCCTGTATTCTCAGCAGGCAGGGAGTGAGAGGAAGGTGGATCACTGTGAGTTGGAGGCCAGCCTGGTCTACAAAGCGAGTCCAGGACAACCAAGACTACACAGAGAAACCCTGTCTTGAAAATACAAAACCAAACCAACACTCCCCTCTTCCCTGGAAAAAAAACAAAAAAACAAAAACAAAACAAAACATTAACATTGTGAAATTGCTTTCATTAAGGAAAGAATTTAAAATTTGGGAGTTGCACAAAATTATGATGCCCAGCCTAATTTCGTCTGTGGAGATTTTTCTTTTTTCAGGTTTTACATAAGGATTTTTTTTTTAAAGAGACATTTTAACAGTCATTCAGCATTTAAGAAACCTCATTTAGTATTTAAGAGGTTGACTGTGAAATGTCCTGTATAGTGGTTTAGGTACTGGTGGCCTTTTTGTCAGGTGGTGAGTTTTTTAGTAAATTTTTGGATCCTGAGGACTGTGGCTGTAGGTTTATAGTTTGATGCCATTAATGGGAGTTGTTAAAAAAATTGGAGAAGAGAACTTGTTGGAGGTAGTAGGTCACTGGTGTGTATATTGTTTTTTATCCTTTCATCTTTTCTGCCTTTGTGCCACCTTTTTGAGCAGCTCTGCTACCTAAGTCTGCTTTTAGGGTATTTATTCCTTCTTCTCTCAGATATAAATCAGTGGTTCCAGCCAACTATGAGCCAAAAGTGAATCCTTCCTCCTTGAGCTGTTTATGTCAGGCATCCTGCAAAGCTCTTGAAAATTGATTAACACATTAATGAAGAAATATTTCCTTGCTCTTAAATGCAAATACTTGTATCGAAGGAAAAATTGATAAATAGTATCTAAGTACAATGAGGAATATAAGTGGCTTCTAGTGCATACTGGATAGAACTTTCTCTGTCATCTTCCTGTTTTACCTTTCATAGACTTACCCAATTGACTATGTAAGAGCTCACATTAGTAAATGCTAGTAATCTCTGAGTGTTTACTGTTCTTTTTCTATACTCTTTATTGGAGTCCAGTTTGTCCCAGGGACTGTCTGGAAACTTAGGATAATATAATACACAGATGTGAAGCAATTGATATTGACCTGCAAAATAAGTTATGTACAGTAACTTTCCTAAAGAAGCTATATTCATGTTTCAGGTTGTTTGCTAGATAATTAAATATCCCATCTTTCATGTTTCTGAACTTCAGTCTCACATCTCTTTTCCAACTCTTAAAATTGCAGTTTTGTGTCTAAGCCTAATGTATTCTTTACAAATATATTTTTTCTTATCCAACGAAGCATATCCTTCCTCATTAGCCTTTCATTCCTTTAAGCGCTCTGTGACCTGACCTTCTGTCCATTATTCCAGTACACGAACCCTTAACCTGATCACTAGGAATACTGAGTTCAGTATTACTCAGCTTAGGGAACAGACAGGGGCTCCTTATTCTGGGCCCTGCTTTCTGCTTTCTGAGAAAAACTCTCTTCAGTCCCAGGGTGTGATTATTCTGATTTTCTTGTCTTTCTCTATTTCTTTCATATCCTTCCCTTCTTGCACTATTTCTTATTTTTAATTGATCTTTAATTTTAAAAATTATGTATTTGTGGGGGGGGGTGGGTATGTATACTTGAGCACACATGCCACCAGAGGCTAGAAGAAGGCACCCAATCCCCAAGAGCTGAAGTTACAGGTGGTTGTGGATCTTGTGAAAGTATAGAATAAGCTTTTAACCACTGAGCATCTCTCCAGCTCCCAGGTCCTTATATCTTAACAGTCAGCATTCTCGGGGATTTGGTCCATTTGTGCTTTTTAAGCTTCCTTATATTGAACCACTTACTGATAAATATTCAGCATAGCTCTGGGTTATCAGCTCCTTTTCTTTTTCCATGATTCAAAATAATTGTCTAAGTGAACTTTTCCATTTCACTTCAAAGCCATAGTTACTGTACTAGCAGACCTCAGTGTCATTTCTAGTGACTTCAGTTTTCTGGTGTTATCTCTGTTCCTGTATCCCAGTGAAGCATCTTCTATACAGAGTGAGTCTTTTAAATGCCTGTCAAATGATACCACTCTTGCTTAAATTCCAAAGATGATCCCATCGGAAACTGAATTCCTTACTTTGCTCATGAGGTCTGCTCATTCTATGCCTATTGCCATCTGCTCTTGTTCATTCTCTTCCTCCAACTACATTAGTGTTTGTTTTGTTTATGAACATATCAGGCTTCTTCTATATTTGGAAAGTTGGCATAGAGTTTTCTCTTTCTCCAAACTTCACAAGTCTGGTGGCACCCAAAGTCTTACCCATGATGCTTCTTTCCCCCACATGGCCAAAACACATGTGAACTCTATTTCAGCCAGTTTCTGTACCACATTTTTACTTTTTGTGCAGTATCTATAATTATCTGGTTATTTATGTGGTTTTTTTTTCTTTTCTTATACAAAAAGCATATTAAAAGGACCATGGTCATTTGTTAGCTGTGGCAGTGGATCCGGTTACATGCCTGAGACATTGGAAGATGTTCAGTAAATATTTGAGTAAATAGTTTAAGTGGTATTTCAGTTGTTTATTGGCCATATATAAACAGATTATCATAATATGCAATAGTTTCAAAATTGAACCAGTTTTTCTAATATCCAAACAACTTCCTTGACATATGTTCTTGACCTGCAATACTTACTTCTATTCACCGTATTTGTTCGAGTTAGAATCCGAAGAATTGTCTATGGCCTGCTGCTGATTCCTCACTGCTCCCAAGTCTAGTCGACAGCTGAGTCAGTTACCTCTCTGAAATCCTTCTGTCCATTTTTGCAGCCCATTCACTTTGACCACTGTTGAGTACTTTGGAACTCACTGTTTATGATGGACATAATTCTCTTTGCTACTAGAATAACATTTACAAATAAAACAGAAGTCATGTTCTTTACTCTGGTGCTTCAGTCAGTCTTTTGTGCCTTTGACATAAATCTGTGAGTGTTTTCTGTGACCATCATTATATTACTTTTCCACGACTTCTCTCAAACTCTTTCCTTTTTTTTTCCTGTTAATTATCTAAACATGTTAGTTTTCATTCTTTTTACCTGTTTTCATAATTTTCTTTTTGGAATCCCCCTACTCAGGCCATCCTATCTTCTACCATCCAGCAGTCTTCTCATATCTTTTTTGTTTGTTTTTGTTTTTAGATAAGATTTATTTATTCATTTATTTTGATTTATTCACTTTGAATTCTGGCTGTAGCCCCCTCCCTGGTCTCCTCCCAGTCCCACCCACCCCTTCCTCTTCTCTGTCTATGCCCTTTCCTTAATCTCCCCTGATAGGGGAGAACCTCTTCCCTTCTATCTGACCCTAGCCTATCAGGTCTCATCAAAGCTGGCTGCCTCATCTTCCTCTGTGGCCTGGCAAGGCTGCTCCCTCAAGAGAGAGGTGATCAAAGAGCTGGCCACTGAGCTCATGTCAGAGACAGCCCCTCTTCCCTCTACTAGGGAACCCATTTGGAGACTGATTAGCTGTGGGCTTCCTCTGAGCTGGGGTCCAGGTCCTCTCCATGCATGGCCCTTAGTTGGAGTGTCAGTCTCTGCGGCCCCCTGGGCCCAGGTGTTTTGGCTCTGTTGTTCTTCTTGCGGAGCTCCTGTCCCCTCTACAGATACAGTGCAATTCCCATCAAAATACCAACACAAATCTCTACTCATATCTTAACACTCAACTCTGAAGTGTTTTCTGTACACAATTTCCAGTCTGATCCAGCAACACCCTCCTAGGCATGCCTCGCTACCATTTGATTGTCGATAGATAGCTAGATATATAGCTAGATAGATAGACAGATATCCCTAATTATCTATTTATTTGTCCATCGCCATTTTTGAATTTCAACTTTTATTTTCCTTTTTAGGGATTTATTAGTTTTAATTATATATTTGTGTATGTCTGCACATGGGTATGTGTTCCAATAACTGAGCAACAGAGCAAGACCAGAGATAAAGTACCTTAACCAGAGAACTCCAATTACAGAAGGCAACTACAGATCTAGATGCATCCGCTTCCTTGGAGCTGGAGTACAGACAGTTGTGAGCTGTCTGACATGGGTACTGGAAATCAAACCCAGGTTCTCTGGAAGAGCAGAATGTGCTCTTAACCACTTAGCCAGCTCCCAAAGCCCAGACATCCCTGTATCTTAACTGAAGTTTCCAGCCCATCACTGTTCAACAGGCACCTGCTAAAGGATTCAACATTTACTTAGTTGAAGAATTCTGAACTTGAGGCTTAATGATGTCTGAACCATTGTGATGGTATGCGCATCATCTGGATGTGTGACTGCTCAGTTTTCTGGAGAGATTGTCCTTAATGACGACTCTTTGGAGTCATTCTCTAACAACTTTAATAGTCAGCAGTTAGGTTCCTGGACACAACTTTGAAGTTTCATATATCTTAAGCCATAACATAATCCCACATTGGTTTTTTTTTTTCTCTTTTGTCTGTTATTCACACAAATAACTAATTAGATAGTGCCTTTTGCTTCTTGTTTAGGGAACTTCTTACTTTGCTGTCTTCTCTCTCCTCTGCCCTTTGCAATACAATGTATCTGTAAATATTACCCCGGTTCACCTTGAATGCTTGTGCTCAGTGATCTCTCTGTTCCAGCTTCCTGGGATTACAGACACATCCCTGGCTTATTTGAGAAAATTTGAACAAGTAGACTCCTTTTCATGGATAGTGAAGTGGTCTAGGATATTGATTTAGTTCCTATTATTGACCTGATAATATTTATTTTAATCAGATCAAAAATGCCTTTTTTGTCTCCAGTGGTCATTTATAAATGTGCTTTAAAAATGTATCATTTACACTTGTTTTAGGTTTTTTAAAACTCTGTTTGTTTGTTTTTTTCTGAGACAGAGTTTCTCTATGTATCCCTAGCTGTCCTGGAACTCTCTCTCTCTCTCTGTGTGTAGACCAGGCGGTCCTCAAACCCACAGAAATCTACCTACCTACACCTCCATAGTGCTAGGATTAAGGCGTGTGCCACTATTGCCCATTGTATTAGTTTTTTAAACTAAAACAGGTTATTTAGCATATAAACTAGGTGTTATAGTATATATAAAATCTATGAGAACTTGTATACTTAACTAAGTAGTACAAAAATTTATATATGTTATATGTCTAATTGTAGTTTAGTACAGTTTATCCATTATTTTGACAATAGATATTTATGATAGGTTTTTGTTTGTTTGCTTTCCTTTGGTTTTATTTTTTGATTTTCCCCGTTAAAAATCTTGGTGCTATGAACATGCCATCTGTCTACTTAACTATAATGTGTACTTAGGACTGGAATTGCTCAGCTTATGAAAATAGCATGTGAGATTGTGTGGTTTAACAGTTGCTCTAACACATATTATTTTTAAGTTTTGTCAATTGAAGTACACATACTTGTATGCATCATAGTTCCATTGTTTGGGAGGTGGAGGAAGGAAAATTTTATGAACTCATGAGCAACATAGCCACACCCTATCTCAAAGCAAAACAAAATACTCTTTTTAGATGGAAGAGATTTGATTAATTCACAGGGAGGGAGTGATACCCATTTGCTTTTAGTCACATCAAAGTTTGAATGTGTTTGTGTCTTTCCACTTTTGTGAAAGGCATGTGTAAAAATGTTTTTCAAGATTTTTTTTCTCTCTCACTCTCTGTGGGGTGTGTGTGTGTGTGTGTGTGTGTGCGTGTGTGTATGTGTGTTTAGAAAGGATCCTTTTTAAAAAAATGTTCTTAATTTTTATGTTGTGATCTGATTCGTGTCTTCTTTTATGGTTAATGATTTTTTGATCTTAAGAAAGACTTTATACCATCATTGATGCTTTCCTTCAAGAGCTAATGTTTTACCACAGTCATAGTGATTAGTAGTTTGATAGTAGTTGATTTTGTGTGTGATGGAAGAATAGAGCTTAATTCCCTTTTGTTCATACAGCAAAAAAGGAAAAGAAAATAAAAACCATTGTTTTGAGTGTGTATGTGTATGAACTGTTTTATTGCTCTTGTTTCTTTTCTCATTCTATTGTGTGTATACATATGCACACACACACATTCATTCCTTTTTCAGGACCTTGCTGTTTTTATTACTGTAGCTTTATAATCAGTGTTTATACTCTGTAGAGCATGTTCTTTTTTCTTTGTTGTTGTTTTCCTCTTTAGAGATGTCTCGCTTATTCTCAGAGCTTTGTTCTTCCAATAATACAGTGTACCGTCAGATTAATAATTCATCACAGGCTTTGCTGGAAACCACTGTCTTTCCCTGTGCACCTGCTTCTGGAAACATGACTTTGGGAGCAGTGCTATTTTTTGCAAGTAACTGCATCTTGAGTGGAGTATGGAGTCAGGGAGGGGGCATATTGCTGTGACAGATCTCTTGTCTTATCAGAAAAGTCACTCTATGGAACACTGGGGACAGAGTGAGCCATGAAGTCAGGGACCCCCAGGAAAATCCTCTTGCAGGAAAGTATAGGTGGGAAAGACAACGCCTCATTAATTTCTAACAGTTATTAAAATTTGCAAGACTGAATCTGGGCTATTAGTATGTCCAGCGTTCTGAGCTCTCTGACTCACAGGTAGACTGTCTTCTATGGGAAAAGTCCACTTTTGTTATTTTAAAGCCCATAACTCCTACCATCATTGTAGATTCAAATAAGAGTGAGATACTTTTGCAGTAAAAGACTTGTTATAATGTAGAAGTCTTGATTACTTTCCTAGAGTTATTTAAACTTCTGCCTGATACCTGTCCTGATGTAGAATGGGAACTTCGAATTGCTTTCAGAACTTCATAATTTTTTTTTTTTAGGGAAACAAGAGCTTAATGCTGCCCCTCGCCCCCCCCCCCCCGTCTCCCATATCTATATTTATAGAAAAAAGGGCTTAGAGAACATAGCCAGTCTAACATATGCTTTCCTTTTTATGATTGATTGCATAGCCAAGAAGGCAGAAGTTGAGTTATGGCATGTGGGAGACTTCTGGTTTTGTTTCTCTTCATATAAGGCAGCACTGATGGGCCTTTGAGAATGCACCAAGAAGAATGAGATGTAAATTCAATGGGTAATATGGCCCGTAATGCTAAGTTCTCCATTGGCTATTATAAATCATTCCAGAGTAATTAGTGGACTGTGAGGCAGGACGTAAGGCCTCTTTTTTTGTTGTTTTTGTGCTACTGAGGGAAGAAAGTGGTTTCTGATTTAGTATTTCTTCCTTACAGCATGGAACATATGGCAGCATTAAACTCCACTCACACACTCAGACAAACACACACATATGTATGTGTGCATGCATGCATGAACACATTTAGCCCATGTGAAATTTTATATATACTCCTACCTGTATATGCATGTGTGCATGTCCACACTTACCATGCAGTACTCTGGCTTATACTCTTAAGATTCTGTTACTGTGGGAAAAGCACGCAGTTGCAAATCACAAAAATAACTTGTGGAGGACTGTGCCTCCTCCTTCTGGAGTACTTGACATTAAGCAGTGTGGGAACAAGGTTAGCCACTGAACAGACTTGACAATTCTCTTTGTAGTATGTGTGTACGCTCACATTTATGTTCATGAAGATGCATGTCCATGTGTGCAGGCATGACTATAGATCAACCTCACATGTTGTTCCTTGAACTTGTGTTGGTTTTGGGGACAGGGTTTCTTACTAGAACATGATGCTTAGTGATTAGCATCACTAGACCAGCTGACCTCTTTTTTTCCCAGCAGTGGGTTTACATTCATGCACTATCATGCTTGGCTTTTTCATGGGTTCTGGGAATCAAACTCTGGTCATCATGCTAGACCAGCCAGCACTTTATCAAGCTGGCATTTGAGCTGTGACCTGGGTCAGGGTTTGCTAGGTGAAAGAAGCATCATGGGAGCCTTCCTTTTCCTCCATTTTGTTTCGTAATGATTGGTATGCAAATAAGCTTTCACAGTCTCTCTTTGAAGTCCTCTTCCTTCTCTACCATTCTATGGTATATTCATCCTATCTTGTGGTGTGACCTTTCACCCAGCCAGGAATAATTTCCTGCCTCCTCTCACTGCTCCAAGGTTTTATTTTCAGCTGCTTAGCAGTCTGTCTTTTTTGCGTCTGTGTCTCAAAGGTGCTTAAACTTAGCTATATTTAAACTGATCTTCATTTCATCAGTGACCCATTTTCCCAGCTCTGAACCTTGACTGTTGAGCTGCTTGACCCTTCTTCCTTCTTGATGTCTTTTGCTTTATACACAGACACAGATAGTGCTAAGGAGATGGGCCAGTGAGTCAGAGCACTTGCTATGCAACCAAGAAAACCTGAGCTCTATTCCCTAGCACCACATCAACACCAAACAAAAACTAACCCAAACAAAGCAAAACCAGGCATGGCCACAAGCCCCTGTAAGCCTAACCTTGGGGGATAGAAACCTGCAGATCCTGGGAGCTTGCTGGTCAGCCTGCAAAGCTAAAACATCAGAGTTCAGGTCCAGTGAAAGACCCTGTTTCAAAATCTAAGTTGGAGAATAGAGGATGGTACCAGGTTTCCTTCTCTTGCCTCCCCTGTGTGCCTGGGTGTGTACACATGCATACACCAATAAATAAGCAAAAATAAAGTAATAAACACCATACAGTTTCAACTGTATGGTTTTGAAGTCTTCTGTTTTTCGTTGCTTTTATAAGCTAGTTTCCTCAGTCTGATATTCACAAAGCTTCACTTAATGCTTCTTGATCTCTGGCTTTGGTTAGTATAAGCTAGAGCTGTTCTGCTTTTGTCCTTTATTTATTCATTCAACAAATAGTCCTTAAGTGTCCACACACAGGCATTGTACTAGGCCCTTGGACAACATCTTTAAACACAAAGATGGGAATTTCTATCACTGTCTTCATGTAACTATATCCTACCAGGTAGTAAAAGTGATTTGGAGAGGGTAATGGGCATAATAAATGCTTGTATTAAAATTTTCATCGTTGATTTATTTAGTGTGTATGTGTGTGTGTACAGGATATTTAAGAGAAGTCAGAAGACAACTTGGGACAGTTGGCATTCTTCTTCCATCATGTAGGTTATGGGAATTGAACTCAGGTCATAAGGCTAAGAGGCAAGTGTCTTTCCATGGTGAGCTATCTCACTAGCCCTTGAATGTACTTTTAGTGTATAGTTAAAGATGGGGAACAGATAGAGCAGGTTAAGGAGGAATAAAAGGAAAGAAGCTATGTGGAGGTACAGGAGATAGATGGCAGTCAGATAGGACTCTACTTCTGCTCCTGTTTCTTAATTTTTTATGTGCAACCCTTTCTTCCTGTCTAATACAAGTGGATTTAGGGACCTCCCTTGAATGCCACTTTTGCCTGTTGAGACCACATCTCTGAATTGTCCATGACTTTCTTATTTTTGTACTTGCGTCATAGCAAATATTGCTTTACTTTTTGGATTCAATTTATTTGTTCATCCATTCTTGCTTTTTCTGATAGTTATTCTTATCAAATTAGCTTAATATGTAGATTATTAGAGTACATTTATGGGTATATCTGTGAAGGTGCTTCCAGAAATTATTGCTATGAGGACAGTGACTGAAGAAGACCCACTTAAATATTGGTGGCACTATCTAAAAGGCTGAGAGTCTGCATGAAACAAAAGTGGAAGGAAGAGGAGACCCTTGGTCTTGGTCTTTCTCACTGCTTCCTGACTGTTTGAGGTGAGCAACTGTCCTTCATGATGAGATCACATTGTCTTAATTGTATGCCTCCCCACAGACCCAAGGCAATGGGGCCAGATGACCATGGATGGGAACGGTGATCCCAAATCAATGCTTTCTTCTTTATGTTAGTTTCTTAGCTATTTGTCACACTGATAGAAATGCAAACAACATGGATTACTGTTAAGTTTCAAAAGCTTGACAAAAACTTTTTATCTGATTGTTATTTCTTTAAGATAGTAGCTTAAAGTATCAGTAAACAAGAACATCAGGTTCATACTAGCAGTGAGAGTAAGAAACTTACTCATCCATTATGCCTTAGGATTTTTATCTTGCCCCTCTTTCTTACACTGTGTTCTCCCTTGTTTTCTAGTTTACTTTCTTATTTGTCTTCTTCTATATTTGCATAGTTTTGTCTTTATCTCCATGTGTGCATTATTCCCCTGAGTCTGTGCAGGAAGGTAGAGGCTGTTGTGTGCCTCCATTCCTCTGTGTTAGATGTGTTTATATGCGTAGAGTGGGGGTGTTGGTAGTACTTTGTGTCTTCCCTTAATATATAAATGCACAAATACAGGAGGGGATTGCAATGAATGTTTATGACCACTGAATACAAAGAAGTCTTCATTAACATTTCTTAGTGATAAAAAGACTACCTCTTTTCAATCTTGTTTTTACCTGACCCTGATCACACTGACTCTTACTTTTAATTAATCTCCCTCTGCGTTTCCTTTGGAAATCAGATAAGCATCGTCTACTTTAAAGTCTTTATATTTATGGTTTTAGCAGCTTGGCTTTCTATGTGAAGCAACTGGTAAATGATTATATTTGCAAATGTAAATGGAAGTAAAATGTTTTATAGTGGCCTGAAGAAGAGAGGATGAGAAAGGGTTTCCATCACTGTGAGCTGCAGCCTCTAAGTGTGTGGTAGTTCCTGGAATGAGGAGCGTGCTCCTTCCCAAGCCTGTCAGTCACTGCACTGACTAGAAAGACAGGGTGGGTCCTGCTGCCAGACACACAACTGTTTGCTGTTTTCTTTTCTTTTCCTTTTTTTTTTTTTGAGAAAAAACTTAAAATAAACTTTCTGTCTGCTCAAATTCTTAAAATCATTAGTACTTTGTAGAAATTAATCTCCATATGATTTCCCTATGTAATCATGAGTGCACAGTTTAATAAGTTCAGCTGTTGAGATATTAACATGTAAAAATCATCCAGAATATACAAAAGACATAGTTTATCTCCACCAACACAAAAATTCCTCAGTTTTCCCATTTCTAAATTTGATCTATGTTTACATTGGCTTAAAAAAGCTAACCATTCCCCTCCTCCCCCAGTAACCTAATGCTTCACTGCTCTCCTCAAATAAAAAAAATCAATATATGCACCAAACACTCACGAGCAGCCCTGTAATAATAAACCAGAGTACATGAAATTGAAATAACTAATTCCAGGAAAAAAAACGGATTACCTTTGTAACAGTCTTAAAAACAGATGATGTGCAGTATTATAAATATAAAAATCCCTTTAATTTAGTTTTCCTAAGAAACCCTTAATCTTCACCTAAAGGTATTAAAATAATGCATTTGATGTTCTTTGTATTCTCACAATCATGGACTTAGTGTAAGAAATTCCAAGCCAAGATATTTTAAAATCTCCAATCTAATTCAAATTTGGAATTTCTTTTTTTTTCACCCTTTTAATCCTACATACATTTTTAACTTGAACATTTTAAAGGAACACATGCATTCTGAATCATTACATTTTACATCATATATTGAAGTATTGTATGACACAAAATATCTTTTAAAAGTATGTATCAATTTTACTAGAAACATATTTCCTTCATTTGTCTCACCAGCTTTTGTTTTGCTGATTTCTCATTTCTCAATTTTACACACAAAAAAATTAAATGTACTTTAAAATACTCATTCTTTATACTGTTGCAAATATATCAAATTCTTATGCAAAATAGTAAAAGATCAAAGTATATTATTCACCGTTTTACTAATCTTTGATAGTTGTACTTTGATAAATAAATAGATCATCTAAGATTCAATAGGCCAATTGCAGCATGTAATAGCTATTCAGAGGCAATTAAACTGCCTTTTTTCATGCCAGCATGCGAGCCGCCCTTTTACAACCTTCAACTTGATTCGTGGTGATTCAAAATTAACTTAAAAGTCTTGTTTGCTGACAGCTTAAAGCTTAATTGACTGAAAGCCAAATAGAGTGTGTTCTGCATTCAGCACTAAGGCTATTGATAAAGCCATGTGTAAATTGTGCATGGTGAAAGACAGTGATTGGGCCTCCTGTTCATGTATTAGTCCACAACTTAGCATTGCTGCACAGTCAGAATTGCTTTGTCGAGTCTTTTATCACACCAGGTTAACTCTCTCTGGAGCTGCCCCAGCAACAGAGCAGTCAAGTACTGAGCTTCTGTGAGACTGTGAGCCTGCCGTAATTCTGTTTCTTATTTGTGGTTTCATGTAAAAATATACAATACTGGCCTCCTCTCATCTCTGAATGAGACCTCTGGTGGCATTTTTCAGGAACTTTGTGGGAATTTTTTGTATTGGTCACTTTAGGAAATAGCCAAGTCTTTTGCTTGAGGAGTTTTAAGCAAGCAAAATATTTGCTTGAAAATATTTTAAGAAAAATGAGGATCATAGTATTGATATTTCTTACAAAAGTTAAATTTCATTATTTTGGACATTTAACTGTAATAATAATGGATGCTTAGTAACCTCAACTCTAATTATTATATTTTAATAATAATTAGACTGTGGTATACTTGAAGAACTTTTTACATAAAACATATTTCACTGATTTTGAATCTTACACGTGTATTTCTTTTTTAATTTATCAGATACTGATTTAATCGTTTAAAATTTAGATTTTTCATATAATACACGTTGAAGATGTTTTATAAACATATTTGTAACGTAACTTTTGAGGCTTTTTTTGACACATTATGTATGTTGATACTTAAATATGCTTGTGGTAAACTCTTCCTTCTATTTCTTAGGTCAGCTTGATTTTACAGAATCACCTTCTAAAATCAATGTAGATACACTATATATTTCTGAATTCTCATTTATATATGTTGTCTTCTAATCTAATGAATCTTAAAGGCATGAATTCTTTTGAAAACATTCTTTTTATAATGTGTATTTAAAAATAACAGTTACATTGTTAAGGAGAGTAAATAAAATTCTCTGTTTTTAGTATTTTAAAGAAGAGGCTAAAATTTAAATATAGGGATAAAAATCATTATCCTTTAAATATACCTTAAAATAATTATTCTGATAAACATAGGACAGGTGGCATAAGTTTTGAGTTATGGTAAATAAAAAATTTTCTATACAGAATTTGAAAGGGATACAAATTGTATAGCTAGGCCTTTCAGACATTCTCAGCACTGCTGGTAATCATAAAAGTTCAAACTTATTGAGGTGCTAGAAGATCTGAAGTCAGCTTTAGCCATGCCAATTATTTAATGGATTTTGATTTTGATATTTGGAGGCATGGTCTTGTATTGTCAGCCAACCCAACTTGAAACTCAGTGTGTTGCAATGTTGGTGTTAAGTTCCCAGCAACTGATAGCAGCCCTGATTTTTATAAATTATGTTTTTAGAAATGTATTTTTAGCATGTCATTATAATCGCAAACTTCTTTATATTGTATTTGCAGCAAAAGAATATTTTTGAAGCTTTTGAGATTTCTGAGTTGGGAAGATGGAGGTTCATGTTCATAACCTTCTTGCTGGCTCTGGCTCTCTGTTCTCTCTGATGGGGCGACAGTCAGTTTCAGTGTTACTGTGTTTCTTCACATGTCCTGAAGATGCTTCTCCGTTTCATAATGACTAGTCCAGCACCTATTGTTACTTCATTGCTTGATCAGTTTAATATATCAGCTAAGGAAAAGTGTGGCTGTTCTATATCCAGAGGGTGTTGATGGAACTCTGAAAACCTCAGTGCTGCCACAATGCTGCTCTGGGACAAGAGAACTTAAAAGATAATCTGCGTTGACAATGGGTTTTCTTCTTTCATATTTTGAATCATGAAATATTTTGCTAATTACAATGTGGTATAAATGCCAAACTATATAATTTTGTACTTATTTCTTAGCAACTGAGCTTTATTTTGGTTTTATATTATTAGTTATTAGTATTATTCAAAGAAATTGAAATAGATGAAAAACTAACAATTAGCATACTAGAAAAATTTCAAATACCAGTATTTTATGTGTCTATAGTATGTACTTTGAGTTTTAAGCCATCTAACAAGTAAATGAACAGTTTTATTTGTATTTAGAGCCTAAAACACACCTAGGAAAAGATTACATCTCAGTCACTTAATATTCAAATAATGCCATGACTCTCATTTACATTGTAATCTATATTCAATAAATGAAAATGCTAAGTTGTGAAACTGTAAATAGGATCATAAGTATCTGGTCATATATTTTTCTTTCTGCTTTATAAATGAAGGACAAATTAATGTCATAATGAAACAATATTTCCATGGATATCAGCTTGAAAGTGAGTTTAATGCTATACCATGAGAAAAATACTTTTACTAAAGTGATCTAATAGCATTACTAAATTAAGAATGTTCTGTGTTATATATTTAAACTTCTAGGTAATAGAAGATAAATATACTTTGATTTTCTCTCCCAATTTTATACTATTTAAAATAATAATGGGCCTGGTAGAATAGTTATACAGGAACTGTGATGAATATCTATTGAAACTGAGACAATAATTATATTGATAAAGGAAGCAGTGTTTAAAAATACACTCAAGGTCAAAGATCACCCACCTAACAATGGATTCCCAATTGAGATGAGTCTAATCCTGCTTGATTTCTTTGTGGGACTAAATAACATTTGATGCTGAAAGGTTTTATATGTATAGAACAGTCTGAAACGACTTGATTATAGCTCTGTGAAGTCGTGTCTTGTTTCTAACCCAGACTATTACACTGAAGTCTTTTTTACTAATCACTTGTCACTTTTGCATGCTAATCCCTAGCAAGTGTGTGTTAATATTTGGGAGTATTTTGATGAGAGGATACAGTGTGAGACAGTGACTGAAACATCTACATACTGATGAGCATTCGCTTGCTAGTCTATAGTAATGCTTTAGAGGATTCCGAACAAGTTTAGATGTTAAGCTTTTTAGGAAGAGTGAATGATGGCTAATGATTATTTAATGACAGATCTCTGGACTGAGAGGCATTTAGCACTCAAAGTATACTGCAAAGCCTATTTCTCAAAGCTTCAGACAGGTTTATTTGGTCTCACCTTGAATAGAACAGTGCCATATTGATTTCATCGGTGTGGATTTAAACACACTATCGGCTTAGAATAGCACCACTATATAGTAGAAAATGATTGTCCTAACCCTTATGGTGACTCACAACAATTCTTTCACATTACCATGTGAGCTTCGGAAGTGATTATGAATTATTCCCAATATTTGGAGTTTATTTCATGACTTTGGGAAACACTTGTACATATATTCTAACAGCAAGTAGACATTACTGACAGGAAGATTTATGTAGAAGTACTTAAGACTTACATTCATATTTTAAGTTAGTAACTTTTACTGTCTATTGTATTTGAAGACACTTGCTCTGTGGCAGTTGATGATTCTGTAGATGACACACTGAGTTTCTCTTTCTGTGAAAGCACGAAAGTCTTCAGTTTATGGATAATAATGAGGTTCATGCTAAGTATATTATATATTATTTTAATATTCCCTTGAATTCCCATGTAAGACTTTTTATAGTTACTTCAGATGTCTGAGCATGTATCCTTCCCAAATTTTTATATTATTATTGTTATATAGTATCATAGATGAATATTTATCTTAAATTTTCTTTAACTATTTTTGTTTACCTATTGCTTAAGGAACATTTAAAATTGTGCAGTGTTGAAAGTTCCCAGTAGTATTCACATTGGATCAGGTGTTAAATATTAGTAAGGTTCTATGCACAAATACTGACTTCCAGTCCAGTAAAGATTCTAGATGCCTGTCTGAATTATGCCCTCTCTCTGACCCCTTCACCCTTTCACCCTGACCCTGAACCTCCTGATGCTCCATGTCTTTAAAATGTGTGTGTTCACTTGGCTCCAGCAGCTGCTGAGCCTCCGTTTCCTCCACACGCCTACCCCAGCTATGTCTTGGACCCTGAGATGTTCTCATCCAGGTCTGGACTTGCTTTCTTTTCCTTTACCAACTTTAATACTATTTGGCTTTGTATTAAGTTTGGAAAGTAAGTGTGTTGTGCTTATGATTAAATCATCACAACAAATCCAAAGCTACTGGATGTTTGATTCACCTTAAATAGACAGGTGGAATTTGTTTACTTCCATTATTAAAAAAATTAAAAATAGACTTGAAATTTTTGATGGTGGTTTTTAAATGGGGAATTTATTTCTTCAACACATTTTGATGGGATTTTCTTTCCTAAGAATTTTTTATTTATTTTGCAGAAATAAAAAACATTGGGTAAAGTATTAGAGAAATGACCTTTTCTCTTGCTAATGGAAAAACAAGTGATATCTAAGAGAAGTTTTAATTACACATTTCCTTCCTGCTGTGGGTTGTTTCTCTGTGTTGAGTCCTTCTATGGGAACTTCTGACACTAACACTGGTGGTCTTATGGGGTGATGGTGAGAATTCTCAGTACGTTTTATCTTCTTGTGACTATTTTTTTTCTCTTCACACAATTTCCTAGTTCAGTAAAATGATAGTTTAGCTATCTTTGGTATGTGTGTTTACCAATATTAATACACACGTATTTTATGATTTTTGTATATAGGAATATGCTTTATAATATGAATAGAATCAAGATAAGAGTTGGTCAGGGAGCTCTCTCTTTTTAACTTCTAAGTTGCCTAATGATTTGAACTAGTCAAGAAGAATTTTGAGGAAATTCTTGTTTTAGTCTATAACAGAAATAGATTGCTTTTAAACTATCATCACCTCTGTCAACCTGAGTATTTCACTATTCATATATATTGGTTGAGACATTAAACTTTTCTGTTAGTACTCATTTTATAAATGACCGATTTCCCAATCTATAGTCATAGTATTTCAAGGAATAAGCTATTCCTATGTCTCTCAGCATCACATTAAGATGAATTCATATGGGCTGGGAAAAGTTTCAAGGCCCAGAGACTGCTATATTCTGACATGCCAACATGGTAACTAATATCCAATTAATAAAAAATCATGTTCAACAGCTGCATCGAAAAGAATCAGTTTTAACATCTGGACACGCTTTCAGTTAATAGTATAAGTTTGTGGTAAAGGAAATATTTGTGGACAGATTACAGGAAGTGCCAAATAACAACTGAAATTAATTTGACAATCTAATTAGCAATGCATTAAAGTGAGGATGTGTAAAACAATTTAATAAGTTAATTTAAATTAAAGCCATATATAATAATCTTAAAAGCACACAATTCTTCTACATGCAGTTAAAAAATGGCAAAATCCTACACACATAAAAAGAATAAAAATAAAAATTTTGTATAGTTGTCTATTAGATTCAAACTTTCCAGTTCTTCATACTGTCTGAAGCTCCTTAGAAATCTGTGGTAAAAATGAAAATTGGCCCCTTACCAACATGCGTATTCTTTTGGCTTGAGAAAGAATAATACTTCTGTGAAAATGATGAGCAGATAGTCAGTACTTTGTGAGTGGCTCTTTAGACTTTGAGCATAGGCTCTATTTACTTTGGCTTGCCTTTTTCGGTAAACTCAAATGTTTATATTCCTGTTTATTTATTAACATGGTTCTTTAAAAAATTCTCAAGTTGCTTTTGAGTTTGCATTTTTTAAACATTTTTATTTTATTTTATATTAATCACAGGTTATGTACTTTGTATCCCAGCCATAGCCCCCTCCCACATTCCCTCCCTATCGCCCCCCCCTCCATCCCTTATCTCCTCCCTGTCCCTTTCCAAGTTCACTTATAGGGGAGGACCTCCTCCCCTTCCATCTAACTCTAGCTTATCAGGTCTCTTCAGGACTGGCTACAATATCCTCTTCTGTGGCCTAGCAAGGCTGCTCCTCCCTCGGGGAGCAGGGGGGTTCAAAGAGCCAGCCATTGAGTTCATGTCAGAAATAGTCCCTGTTCCCCTTACTAGGGTTTGCATTTTTAAAAAGTTTTTTCTATAGTTAACCTCTCCTAACTTTTTTTAATTTTTACATTTCTTATTCAGTTTTAAAAAATTATAGTGGATGCTAAAGTTTATCACATTTTAATAATTCCCAGAATGCTCAGCATCCTGAGAAAACCTGTCTGTCTCTGCTGCTTGTGCCCTGGATGGACTCTTCACTAGAAAAGTTGGCACTAGGCTGAACCATCACAAGTTTGCCCAAGGCACCGTGTTCTCACTTCTGTTTCCATTCCTCCTTGTTACAAGGCAGCAGAGGAGAAGTGCATCGCGTGATGAGTTTTCAAAAGGCAAGAAATCCCTTGGAAACTATAGTTTCCTCCTCAAGAGTCTTTAACAAGTAGGAACTTTGAGTCACGTATCACTACTTCATTATTGGGAATAGAATTGTAGTAATTAAAAAGAATATTACAAATGCTCCATATATAAATAGATGTCCTTGTTAACACCTCCTATGTGGTTTAAAGAAGTTGTCTTTTTTGGTCCCAGTTTTATGCCACTGATGTAATTTTTATGTGAATCCAATAAGTAGCTTGTCATTTTATGAATAAAACTGATCCAGGTGTAACCGTTTATTTTACTGAGCTGTAATGAATAGGTATAAAATCCCTGTAGACAACTTCTGACCATCCAGGAAATTTGTGTTTTAAATCTCTTCAGTCTGTTACAATATATGTTAAGTAAGTATCATCACAGGAGTTGGATTCTTTAGAGCAACAAGTACAAGAAAAGATAATCTATGCAAATTATTTGCTGTTTTCAAATCTGTACAACTTACATAAACATGTTTCTGAAAGTTTTCTTTCTTCAAAAAAAAATTGTTACAGTGTGTAGAGCTTTCAGAAAAACTTGGTTATGTATTTAAATTTAACTTTGAAAAGTAAGTGGAATCAGAAATTGAACTTTCTGTTGGAAAATAGCCTACATGTTTTTAATTAATTATCTAGATATCACAATTACTTAAGATGTTTTTAAATCCCTGTTGGGTTTGGTTTTTTTTTTTTTTTTTTTTTCACAAAGTGAGACTGTTTGCAGTAAAAGTAAAGACAAGAAAACCAATTTGCTTTTTGAATAAAGGGAAAGTAAAATAACAGATCATAGAAACCACTGTACTAGTACTGTGTAGAGAAAAAGAAATACATGAATTACTAAAAGCGTGCACATTGCTGTCAGTGGTTAAGCGTTCTTCAGCATAGCCTACTGGCATGTACCACTACAGCAGGCAGCAATGGTTTAAGGTTTTAATTATCAAAATAATTAGCACTGGACACCGATAACACTAATTGTTTTACAAAGTAATTTTAACATTGTCAGATATTTTGCTTTGATCTGATTTGGCAGGAATTGTCTTCATGCATTAAGCACACACATAATACTCATTTTTGCAGAGACATTACTTCAAAATAGCTTAATCAGTGAGTGGCCTGAGACGCTGGCATCTGCAGGAACCAGTGTGTTCCAGCAGGGGGCCATCATGCACGCATACAAATTAATAGTGCGTTTGTTTACTCTGCTGTTTTGAGTGGGGAGTGGTGCAGCACCTGCAACAAAAGCAGAAGCCACACTAGGTGTGTGTGGGGAGGAGGCACATGCCCTCCACCCTGCCTATATGTGAGGAACATGCTGGCAGATGAGTCACAAAGCTAAGTAACTCTGTGTTTTTAACAGAATGGGAGGAACTGCTAGGCTCCTCACACTGTGCGTGTACCTCCTTAAAAATAGTGTGAAATTGAAAATACATGCAGGTGCTCCGTGACAGTCCTTTTAAATTAGCTGTTCTGCCTTTTCTTAAGAGGTTGAGAAGATGCAGAGTACTTCTGAAGTGTATAGTTTTTAATTCATTCACAATTATATATATTACCTGCTGCAGTTTACTTGTGATGTTTAATATAAGCTGGAGCACTCTAAGTTATTCCAACAAATGAAGATAACATGTAATTCTCCCACTGAATCGCATGGTTCAGACAAGGAGCCCCATTACTAAATTATAGCATTTACAGTGCAAGCTTCCTCAGACCCTCCACAAGGGCTTGTAAAGCCAGATTCAGGACTGGGATCATGGAGTCTTTAAGTCCTTTCTCACCACTGATTGCCACAGGTCTGTGCCTTCTTCATTCATTACTTTTAACTTTGAAATAGTCTAGAAGGAAGCAGTAAACTAGATAGCTGAAATTTAATCAGCAGAATGTCATTTTTAATTTCTTTAAAACTAGTTTTAAAACCGAGTTAGTATTAAAATATTTTTGTTTCTTTTAAAAATTTTTAAATCTATTATTAAAAAAGCTTTTTTTAAAGGTGTATTTGGAAATTTTCTATTTTATATCTGTGAAGTTTCACATTTTTTATGGCATTAGTTTGTCAAAAAGAATCCTAAGAATAGCAAATGCATACAGAAATATTTAGTTAATCTTAGGTAAAAACATTTAGATGGTGAAGACTTCTCAGTTTCAGTGTTTTGAAATGTAATTCTAAAATGTGGTCAATACATTTTTAAAATCTCAAAAAATATATTTATAGCTCACTCAGGTACAATGTCTTGGAAACCTCTATGTCTGGGGATATAATCACATTTGTTGAGTAGCTACAAATAGAGATTTAACTTAATTAGCAACATATGATGATGAAATAGTATACCTTAAAAATGAATAGTAAATATTCCATTAATCACCAGGTCCATCGTTTAAGATATGAGTTAATCAAAAAGAGGGTATATCCTTTTTATGGTCAGTATTTGCTAATATGGTCACATGACATTTTAAATGTCTTTAGGCTTGAAAAGCTAGAAGTAGATAAATTGAAAATTTTAGAAGAATGTTTTCCTAGGCAGAAAATAGAAATCTGCTGTGACTCTGGGGAATTCATAGAGCCCTGACCCAGTGTGCCAGGCCAGGCCACTTCCACAAAGGCATTGTAAAAATATATTATTTATCTTTAGTTATTAAAGACTAGTATTAGCAAAAAACAAAACAAACAAAAACGAAACAAAAAATTATTATAAGTAAAACAAGCTTGTAGAAACCAGAATCAAAATATTTCCTAGCTTAATCCAAATTAATTAAAATAATTTCATCATCTGCCATGGATAGATCATGTAACTCATGGTTTCTTTTCTTTTTATAAAACACCTTTTAAAAAATAAACTATATATAATATGTTTTCTTAAGTGCAAATTATTTTTACTTTGTTAGGTATCACATTTTCTCTAACTCATATGATTACCAAACATTTTTAAGCCTAAAGAAAAACATTTAATAATCTATCTCTATCTGCCAAAAACAAATAGATATTTCTGAATTTCAAAAATGAATTTTTGAGTACATTTCAATTCATATCAGATTTATAAAACATTCGTATTCTTATGAGGACTCTATTGTGTACCAGAAGTTTCAGACAAAAATTGTTGTTAATATATTGGTTTTAAAAATCCTAGTAGTACTTTTGTGAAGTGAGACATGTTTTACAGATTGTTACAATTCAAAGGGAATACCAATTGAATTCAACTACAGTGTTCATTAATTTTAATTAAAATTTCCTCAGATAAAAGTCAACTAAGAAAGTATTATGTTATTCAGTCCTAAACAAAGAACCAATTTTTAAAAAGCAGTTTCCCCATATCAAACCACAGAGTTCTTAAAGTATTTTATCAGGGTAGTAAATTGGTGGTATCTACTTATCTACGGTTTTAATACCTAATACAATAACAACCTTCTATCAATATGTGGCTAATTGCTAATATAAAGTATCTACTGGTAGTCCATCTCTCATAAAACTGCCTTTAGCTTTAATTCAAATCCATTGATTCCTATTCCAGTTAAAGCTGAAGAACTTAATATGTCTTTTAATCCTTTTATTGTAAGCTAGGATAAAATTAATTTTACCCTAGAACTGCACAAAGCCAATTAACATGATCTTTAGAGTTATTTAGTAAAGTGCTTCAAATTGTTAAATTTATCTTGACCTCTCCGTTGCACTCTCTGACTGCTTTTTAAATGAAGCAATCAATATTGCACAGCCCTTTTAATAGCTTAAACTTCTCAAATATTTTACCTGTGCTCAAGTTAAGCTGTAAGCAACGTGTTTATTCCTGTTCCTGTAAATCTGGAGTCAATTATGCTAAATCTAAAGACAGCTATGCACTTTTGAGAAACCCTACGAATTAAATGTTTGTTTTAATAAAATCAAAACCTCATGTTGTGTTGAAAGTAGCCCAATCAATCGTCAGGCAGCATCATGTTCACACAGAATTTGTTTTCTGTTTACAACTTCAGTATAAGACATTTATGTCCCTCACCATCCAGTTCCTTCTATTTTTCTGCACTGGCTAGTTGAAGGTATTAATTTTCTTACTGTGATAGGGTGATCAACCGTCCTGTCAAGAAAATGGATCTCTATGTCACCCTTTAGCATGATTAAATGGAGCCATGTCTTGTGAAAAGAAAAAAATACAGATTTTCATGAAACTGTTGGAAGGTTTACTTTTAAAGAATTATTTTATTTTTAACATCTCCAACTCTCCCTTTTGCTTGGCAGTTTCATTTATAGGAACCATTGCAGCTAATTAACACATTATTTCTTTTGAACAGAAAATGCAAGCCAGACCAATAAAGAAAAGACACTTCCAAATCTGAGAAAGTGAAAGAGGGCTTACTGTTATTGTTAGCCCAGTACCTGGACTGCATCTGGCACCTTGTGCCATCGCTGCTCAGTTAGTGTCTGTTCGTGGCTCTTTCCTGTTTCCTTGTTCACAAAAAGCTATCTCTTTCCATATGAGTGATTATAAAAATTAAATACTGAATTTCAGCACCAGTAGTATTAATAGCTCATTCGGCAGTGTTACTATGAATCCAGGCACATGCCAAACTTGAAATTACACCAAGTGATGTAATTAGGATTTCATATTTTGGCACTTAGCAGAGGGCACCTGTTACAATACTTACTATTAGTTTAGGGATAAAATGTATAAATGTCTGATAGAAGTTACCAAATTAAACTAGTGTAAAGTCTTAATTTTTTCCCTAGGAGTGGGAGTTAAGACAAGATCGAGGTAATTGACAGAAGGAACGTAGAGAAGGTGGGGGGTGGGGCAGGGTGAGAGAGGAACTCTCCAAGTGCCCCTTGTTTAATTTCCGACTGGAAGCTGACCGTGTGTGCTGCTGCGCCCCTCCCCCTCCAGCCTGGCGTTGCAGAGGCTGAGCTGCTGGGGTCAATGCCTTGCCTATTGATCAGTATCCCTGCAGTCCCTTGCCCTAGCAGCTGCTTCATCGGCTTCTTTCAGGGCCTGCTTCAGAACATTAGAATAGAAATCCATAACCAGAGCTGTGCTCATCCAAGCAGGGGAAGAAACTAAATTAAATGGTATAAAACAATCTTGGATCAGGAGTTTGTGCCAATTCATCTTGATCTAAGATGTCACACCGAGCTCTCTGTCTGAGCACCTGGGCTAGAGGCAGCCATAGTGAAAATAGATGGAGCTGCGATCATTCATTTGTCAGCTAAGGAGCAAGGCAGCAGTTAGCAATTCCCTTCTGCAGAGGTCAGCTGACAGAACAATCAGTGCAACTGCAGAATAGAGCTTTCCTTTGAACTATTGTTGTGGAGCGCGCTCCCGCTGAGACGTGGGGGAGGGGAGCGGGTGCTCCCTGTTTCCAGAGTCCTGGGTAAAGAGGGAGACCTAGTGCTAGAGGAGATTCTACATGGTTAGTTTTCAACGAATGCACAAAGATCTGGGTTATCAAACTGTTACATATGACTTTGTCTAAAATCAAGGTCCTTTTAAGCACAGAGGAAGTGACTATTGATGTTTTTTCTTCTTAGAGTCCCCAAACGTTTGTATTCTTTCTTCCTATGTTAGTACTTGTTAATATTTTAATAAATATTCCTTTTGTCTTCAAATATTTCTGTGCAGTGAGAAAATGTATGTTATAGTATAGATTACAAAATTTTTTAGTATAAAATATTTTTAAGCATCCAAGACTACAGTTTTATATGAGATATAAGAAATGCAATGTGGTTTTTCATGGCCTTAGAAGTTACTAAGTTTTTGTAACTTCAGGGGAGCCTCATGATAAAAACAGCCTACATGACCAGAAATGAAAACCCAAGATTACGCATGGTATTAAAAGGAGGGGTGTAGCTAACATTTTAAAAGGAATTATTATATTTTAAAGAATAAACCAGTAAAGATTTGGGGCTTTCTGTACTGAACTTGAGAGCTGTTAACAAGGTTTCTCCATCTCTTTGACTCAGTGGCATGCTCTTGCCCCACCCTGGGGTCCCCGTGCTGTTTTCTGAAAGTAACTATCATAATCTAGAAGGTTCTTCTAAGCACACATACTTTGTGTATTGATATTCTTTTAATTTGGACTCCCATTTTTTGGTTTTCAGGTTGCTTATCAAGTGTACCACAAATGAAAAAAATTTCCACATCTTATGAAGAAAGAAGGAAGCAGGCCACGGCTATTGTTCTCCTGGGAGTGATAGGAGCAGAATTTGGAGCTGAAATTGAACCACCAAAACTGCTGACTAGACCTCGAAGCTCTAGTCAAATTCCTGAAGGATTTGGTTTGACAAGTGGAGGCTCCAACTACTCACTGGCCAGACATACGTGTAAGTACTCAGATTTCTGATGCTGATCAACTTGATTTTTAAGGCATATTCTTTATCAACAGAATGTCAGAGCATTGACTATTTGTATGTCCTGAAGTTTTAACATATCCATGTTACTAAATGAAGTTAGGAAACAGTACCACCTTTTGGGCCTATTGCTCTTTAGTTATATTGCTCAAATTTCATTTTAAAGTTAAAGCTTCTTGCTTTCAGCACTTCTTTTCAAGAACACATCCCTGAGATTTGTGTTCTTGAATTTTTGATCAAGATTCTTCTCCACAATTTATGAAAGTGCACGCTCATCTGCGTGTGCTCTCATACCCACCCTTGCATACGCATACATACTGCAGCACTCACTTCAAAGGGAATAGTTAAGAGACAGATTTTTCTGTAGCCAAAAGATGTGGCCCAGAGAATGTGGAGCGAGGTTACCTTGGGTCTCATGTTCTGTTAGTATCAGAAAGAAGAAAGTCATAAATCAAGGCAATTTAAAAATACATTGGTAGCCACATCAGCAATGCAGTTACAGTCTTCAGAAGCTATCTGATGAAATTCTTACCTTTTGATTTGATGGAAGCTGGAGGTCTGCTAACTTAATAGATTCCAAAAGATTTTTTATCTCTTAGTCACATGTGTTAGTTCTGACGCGGGCAAGGAATGGCTATTTAGGGAGCTAAAACTAGTCCAGAATAAGATAATTAGCCTTTGGATCTGCAACAGTCTAACCTCCAGATGCCAGTGAAGTTCTAATGAGTCAGTCAGTGTTTTCAGACCTAAGTTTTTTTTCCCCAGGCATCCTCACTCACAAAGGCTAGTTTCAATTAAACATTTCTAAAACACTGCGTCACTGCATAGTATGCATTGAATAGGACTTGAAAAGTTGGAGATAGGATAGAACATAGAATAGAAAAAGCATTGAATGACCTCTTTAATTTAAAAATAAATCTCTAGTAACAGTTTTTAAATGATTCAACTATTGCAATTACTCTCATGGGTCTTGCCTGTCCAGTTGCCTGTAATTCTGTGAGTGCTGTGTGTGGGAACACTGGGTCTCAGGTGTTTTGTAATGGGGCCTTTTGGTGTTGAAACTCCTTCAGGTGAGACCAGAGTGCTCTTACCATGTCAAAAAAGAATTTCTGATGAGTTGGGGCATTGTTTATTAATTTTATTTTTGGAGCTATGTAACCCTGGTTGACCTAGAACTCAAAAAGATCTGCCTGCTTCCTCCCTTGGAGTGCTGGGATTAAAGGGTTCCTTCCATACCAGCTCCCTCTGAATTGTGACATCATTAAGGGCAATGTAGAATCCTACTGATCAAATCAGGAGATGTTCTTCTTTAAAAAGATTTATTTTTAAATGTCAATTTTTATTTCAAGTATGTGTATGTATTCTGGGCAGAGTATGTACACCTGTGTTTACAGGGGAGGGAGTGCCTATGGAGGCCAGCGGCATCAGATAGTGCTGGAGCTGAAATTGCATATGGTTGTGAGCCACTTGGTATGAATAGTTTCTCTGGTAGAGCAGCAAGCACTCTTCACCACTGAGCCATCTCTCCAGCCCTATATTTATTTTTAATTCATGTGTGTATACGTGTGTGCGCAAGTGTGTATGTACATGTGTGTGAGGAATTCTGTGGAAGCCTGAAAGGGTATTGGATCCTCAGGAGCAGTTTGGAGGTCCTGATGTAGATGCCTGAAACCAAACTCAGTTCCTCTGATGGAGCAGCAAGTGCACTTAACTACTAAACCATCTCCCCAGCCACCAAAAAATGCTCCTGTGGAATAACACACTGTGCAGTTTGACCTTCATGCAGAGGAAGAAGATGTATGGTGCTTCGTCAATCATCAGTTGAGAACTTCACGGGACCTTTGCTTCATACTTTTATGTACGACTGAAGAGCCACATATATTTTCTTATAAGCCTGGTCCACAGATTATCTGCCCTTTGTACCTTTTCTTCAAGATTTCTAACTCAACAAAGACTTCTTGGTGATCATCTCTTGATTCCTACTGGCATGGAGATTAGAGAGAACTCATACCACCGCCATTAAAACAATTAATGGTACTTTCTAAGTTTTTTATGTTAATTAACTTTGTCATCATAATAAATCTTGTAACTTAGTTTTCTGTCTCTATTTCTCAAAGCTTGGGGCAAGCAGGCAGGCTTTGTTAGCCCTGTGAAATCATACCTCCAGCAAATAACATTTCTTATTTCAACATTGTTTATTGTTTCTGGAGTTCATGGTTTGGCCATTCTGTGGTCTCAGTAAAAGAGGGCTGAATGACTATGCACCATAAAATTGTATCATTTAAGAAAAAGAAATGCTCTTTTTTTCTTTTCTGTTTCCTTCCTTAGATCTTCAAAATATATTTAAGACTTCTCCATAGTGGCTCAACCAGAAAGTAGCGAGAAGTGTGCCTGATTTAAACCTCTTGTTAACTGAAAAATCATGCCTCTTCTGCTCTCCTCCTGGATAGTCTGTGGAGAACTGTGTTACCTCTCTGCAGTGTACTCTACCCTCCCACCCTGCTTTTCAGTTATAGCCCGCTTACCTTTCTGGTGTTCATAAAGGGCCCTGCTTTCCATTCATAAATTCCCTAAGAAGACCTCTTTTCTCCTGTCTGGGCCACTCCAGATGGCCCAGGATTTAGATCCATGGTTCCTTACTTGAAATTTTGTAATTTGGGTATAAGAGGTTAGGAGTTTTACATGGGCTGATCAGATGGTTTGCAAACTGGTTTACTCTTAATCGCCTCACCAAGTGAAAAATGTTTTAGCCTTTTCATATTTTTTGTTAATAGTATACATTTAAACTTTTTCAAAAGTTATCATCTTGAGTATTTTTTAATTTAAACATTAAGTTTTTTTAATATGTTGAATACAATGTTTAAAAATACATGAACACAGGCTGGAAAGATGGCTCAGCAGTAAGGTCACTTCTTCACTTCCAAGAGGAATGGAGTTCAGCTCCTGAGACCTGCGTCAGGTACCTTACAACCACTTGTAACTCCAGCTCCAGGATACCCACATGCCTATCTTCTGGTTTCTAAGGGCGCATTCATGCATGTGCGTGCACACACACACACACATATATTTTAATGTAACAAAATTTTCCCTTAAAAGTCAGAGAGAGAGAGAGAGAGAGAGAGAAAGAGAGAGAGAGAAAGAAGAAAGATGCTAAAACATATTAAAGAGAAACTTAGTAGAATGGCCTACAGGGTGCAGTCCGCAGTCCTGCTGGCCAAAATCTGGTGTTGCGCCAGCGCCTTTAAGGGTTGCTCTAGACAGGTGTAACTGCAGTTACTGCAGTTTCCGCTCCAAGTGGTGTCTCCTTAGCAGGCAGAACCACCTGTAAACCAGACCTTAGTCTTCTCCTGGGTCCGCTGCAACCAAAAGCTACAGTTTTGACTTGATGTGGGTCTTCTAACCTCAAGTGATCTAAATCTAGAGTAGGCCTTCTCACTTCAAATGAGTCAAGAAACTTCCTCAAAGGTGCCCCAACTACTTGGGTTTTAGTTGATTTTAAGTGTAGTCAAGTTGACAGTTGACAGCCAAGATTAGCCATTACAATGCCACTACTGAATTCTTATTTTGCTGGAAAGCAGGGAGTGGACCTACTTGTAAAAGGGTTGCAATGTATATATTTCTGGCTTGAAGAAAACCATGGACTAAAGTATGCTGTAGTAGGGACTTTTGACTTGTCCATCCTTCACTCTCCCATGGATGGCAAATAAAAGCTAATCAGACATTTTAACAGTCTAAGTGTTTAGGACCAGGTGTACTCTTTGAGAACTTTAGATCTTGGACTGGATATAGGACGATACAAAGAATCTGGTTTTTTTTAGCAAATTATGAATATTTTATTGATAGAAAATTATTGATTTTCAAAGGTTTCTAGCAAGAAGTCCTATGTTAAAATAAGTTATGTAGTACTGCATAGACATGGTTCTAAAATGTTTTTCCTATTTTTTAAAATTAGAATTACCTTATATTTTAATAATCATAAAATATTTGTGTAGTGCATTTTTGTGAGTACACATATATGTGGATCCATGTACATTTGTGAGTACATACATAAGAAAGCGAGAGGACAAGGTTGGGTACCATTTCTCAGGGTCCATCTGACTTTTTGAAAACATTTTTGAGACAAGGCTTTTACTGGCCTGGAACTCACCAAGTAGGCTGGACTGGTGCCGGTGAGCCTCAGATAGCTTCTGTACCTCCCCAGAACTAGCCTTATAAGCACGTATTGCCATATGTGGCTTTTTAAAATTCAGATTCTGGGGATTTCACGAGGTCCCCAGGCTTCCAAAGCAAGCACTTTCCAAACTGAGATATCTTCCCAACCGAAATATGAAATATTTTAAATGTAATTGTAGATTTGTTCTTAACTTCTATAGCACAACCCTGTGTTTTATCCAAAGGTCTCATGTTCTTTGGTGACTGACGCGCTTACAATAACAAGAGATTTTTGAGACCTTTATTTATCAAGTTGAAGTATCTTGGTTAAATTGAAACCTGGCTCTGCTGTTTGGAAACAGATGTCTAATTGCCTGGTATCTTGCTTAGCTCCTTTCAGTCAGTCATGTATAATATTAATCGACCATAATGGTATCTTCCTCTTATGAATGTTACTGTTTTTAATATGGCATTTAGAATGCATTATTACCATTAAATATTTCTTCTATTTGGTCTCTTATTGAGTGAGTAATAATTATTATCATATTGAGATAGGCCATTGAGATGCAATATTTGATTACCTTTAATTACTAATTATATTCATTACTCTTTTGTTGCTGTAATAAAACACCATGACCAAAGCAACTTATAGAAGAAATATTTTCTTTTTGGCTTAGCTTTCCAGAGGGTTAGAGTAGGCAGGGACAGCATGGTGGCAGGAACAAGAAAGTTAAAACTCCTGTCTTGAACTTACACCTCATATATTTATTGAAATAAGATTGAAAAAAAGATGGAAAAACTGAAATTAATGAGAGGCCTAGATCAGGTTCCACTGTTTTCTTATGTCTTTGAGTAATTTGCTTCCTTTTTCATTGCAGTATACTCTATAGAATAAGTGAGGGGGCCTGTTTTTACTTTAATGCCCCCATTGGCCCAACAAGTCTGCTTCCAGACATCAAGCATCCCAGAAAGCTCACCTCCACCTTCTCCTTTCCTTTCCAGGTAAAGGTGGGTTCCCTCTTGTTGTGTAGTTAATTAATTCAGTGGAGATCTTTCTTCTTCTTTTTTCTAGTATACAAATTAGGCCTTAGACTGTTTGAGAATGTTATTTATGGTATTACCTTGTAGATCTTTTGCTCCATTTGTTCTATGGTCTCCTCTGCTCATTTTGTAATTGTAGAATTATGCTGGCACATCTGTAGTAAATCTGCTTTGATCTCTCATTGGATTCTTTTCTTTGGGCAGGTGTCATAAGTCATTTCTCTAGGCAGCAGACTCAAAAGTTGATTTGTGTCCAGGACTATTCCTGGGATCAATAGAGAGGGAAAGAAGGAGAATTGGCTAGGGGAGACATTGAGCTGACTTTCAGTTGCAAAGAAAGCCTTTGCTGATCTCAGGGAACCCTGAGGCTGGGTGACCCCTTGGGCTTTCCTCTACTGGGCACAGGCCTCAACTTTAGTAACTTACGTCACTTAGTTTTTGAACTGGAGGGACCCCAAGAAGAGGCTGTGACCCATGATACAGAATCTGCAGAAGGACTTAACTAAGACATGCCTACTACTTACATCCCCAACACATTGCAGGAGTGCTCCTCGAGACTTTGGAACAGGGCAGACAGCTTCCCCACCTTTCACTGTGCTATATTGTGGTCTTGAGTGTGCTCTAGTTTCCCTTTTATCATAGTAGAAATGATTAAAGGAAGAGCCTTTTGATTCCAACTTTATACATACTTCTTGTTACACTTAAAGGTAAATATCTTTTTTCTCACCCGACATTGTATGAAGCATACTACTGATGTGTTATGAGTGAATATTTTCTCATTGCAAATATGCTGTTTTAATCCAGTGTTCTATTATGTGAATGGACATGGGAACACCCATGAAGCATGGGCAGCCTATCAAGGATGCCTCCCTAAAGAAAACTGACTTTTCCTCCCTTTATAGCCTTCAGTTGCCAATAACTCCTCAGCTAGGGGTGGGACTTTGTGTGTGATTGAGCAGACTTGATTTTGTACAGGTCTTGTACATGCAGCTGCCATGAACTCATTTGTGCAATGGCCATGTCATGTACAAAAAAAAAAAACCGGTTTCACAGTAGTCCACTTCTCCCCCTTATTCATAATCTTTCTGACCCTCCTTCCCTATGATCCCTGAACCTTCCAAGGAGAGGGTGTGAGATAGATCTCCCACTTAGTGCTAAGCATTGCATAGTCATCTCTTAGTCTCTGCATGCTGACCAGTTGTGTGTCTCTGTACTATCATTCACTACAAAAAGAAGCTTCTCTTATGAGGATTGATTTACACACTAATGTATGGGTACAAGACAGATTTTAGGGAACAGTTTAAGATTACGTCTATTTAACAACAGCAAAAAATAGTAACAGGTTCTCCCATAGGATTTATGGCTCACCCAGCCACAGGTTCTTGCTCCACTTAACAGTACCAGGTATGAAGTAGGCCTAAATCCAAGCAGAAAGTACTTAGTTACCCACAAAATGTTCATGCCACTATTGCATCAATAGGCATATCTGTCCAGGCCAGTTGTTATTTTAGCTTGCAGGACTCACAGCTGGGCAATACTGTTGACTTCTCTTCCCCATAACGTGCCCAGAACCTTCTAGTACCATGAAAGCTAGCTAGTAGGGATGAAGCTTTCAGGTGAATACCCACTTGATTTCTCCTTATTTTATGATTCAAGTACATGTTCTCAATAATAGTCTTACTATCAATTATGGAAGATAATCTAGAAAAATGTCAATATCCTATTGGGGATTGTTTGTAAGACAACACTGGCCAATAACTTGCAGAGAGATAACCCACACCTGGCACTGGGCTTTTGTCTGATCACATGTAACATCTAAGAGAGGAGTTACTCCTTCACTCCCATAGGGTAACTCAAGGTTAATCTTTTAACACTTAAATGCCAAGCAAGGACTAGAACACCTGTGTTCAAACTGTAATGGAGAGTGTATTCACTATTTCACAGTTATAAATCAGCAAACTTAGATGTGCTGGTGCAGAAAATGAGGGTGTTCGGGAGTATCAGGCTGCCTACAGATGTGAACATCTTGAGTTTCTCACTTAGGCATGTGTGGGTGTTGACAAGGTACAAAAGCATACAAAATCTGCATACATCTCTATACTTTGAAAATATCTTTCATCTTTGGTGTGAAAACCTAGATTAAGGAAAGTGTTGGGTTTTGGGGGGTTTTTTGTTTGTTTGTTTGTTTTTCCTCTACAGTTGGTCATTACAGATACTGTAATGCCAAGCTCTCCAGCTGGCTACCGTGTATGATCTCTAGTGGAAAATGCCATAATGGTGTACATTTGTGCTTTTGTCTTAGAAAAACTGCCCAGATTTCATTTAATTTTTAAAAGAATGTCATTAAAATAATGGATAAGGACTACCGTAAAAGATTGTCAAATAATTGTTTTTTATTATCTTGGATTGTTTGAAATTATAATATAAATCATTTCCTCCTTTTCTTCCTTCAAACCCTTCCATATAACCCTCCTGGCTATCTTTCAAATTCATTCCTTTCATTTTCATTAATTGCTGCTACATGCATATATATATATATATATATATATATATATATATATATACAAATATATTCCTAAACATAACCTATTTAGACTGTATAATGTTACTTGTATGTATGTACAAGTATGTATGTACAAGTTACTTGTATGTATGTACAAAAGGGCTGACCATTTGCTTTTGAATAATTAGTTGGTGTGCCCTTCCCTGCAAAAATAGTTTTTCTCTCAGCATTTCTTAGTTGTCTATACTTCCTTGTATAGGGTTGAGCCCTCCTGGGGTTTTTCCAGTCCACATTAGCATGTCTATTGTTGACCTTGTTCAGCTTGTATTTAGGTAGTCATGTTGGAGAGATTTAATGGGTGTAGTTCTGACATATCTAGGAGACACAATCTTACAGCCTATTCCTCTGGCACTTACAATCTTTCTGCCCACTCTTCCACAATGATTCCTGAGTCTTAGGTTCAGGAGTTTTATTATAGATGTATCCTTTGGAACTGTGGCCACAATTCTGTATTTTAGCTGTAATGGTTTTCTGTAATGGTCTCTGACAGTTGCAAAGAAAAGGTTTTGTTGTTTTGAGGAGCTAGGACTATACTTATCTATGTAGATCAATGGAACCAAATAGAAGACCCAGAAATAAACCCACAAACCTATGGGTAGTTGATTTTTGATAAATACAAATATTTAGACTATAGTTAGCAATTATACTTCTTTAGTAAAATGATAGTTGTATGTTCTCTTCCAGGTTCCCTGACTTTACTAGCCCCAATTAGTAGGCTGGGTTTTCAGTACCAGGTATGGTTTTCCTCTTGTGGAACTGGTCTTATGTCCAATTAGAGAGCTATTGGTTGCCACCAAGGTATTGTGCCACTACTATATAACCTTAGGGTTATCACGCCATACTGGTCTTTGTTGTGGTTCATAGTTCTCATAGCTGGGTAGGACTCTTTGTTGCTTTTCTCCTTTGGAATCCATTATAGGGTTTTCTAGTATGATGAAAGCTAGTCTTCAGGGAAGAGGATTTGAGGTCAATTTCAGTTCAGGGGCCTCTAAGCTCTTTGTCTTTAGTAATAGAAACTTCCTTTTTACCTCTAGGGGGCAACCAAATAAAATAGCAATAGCCTGTAATATTTTGGGAGTATTTTAGAAACCTTGACCCACACCTCAAAAGAGGGCTTTTGATGCCAGCGAAGGGTTTTGTTAGATGGCTTTGAATCCAAAGAGAGAGAACATTGTCAGTCCAGATGGGAAAGTTTTATTTTAACTATTTATCATATTTATCACAAATTTAAATGTATTATGTGGTCTTATCAGGTAAATAGCTATTAGTGTGATTTCTCATGACATTTTCTATTTTTTTCAATTTTTTCAGTTTTTTTATTAATTTATTTTTGTATTAATTACAGTTTATTCACTTTGTATTCCAGTTGTAGCCCCTTCCCTCATCCCCTCTAAATCCTACCCTCCCTTCCTCTTCTTCTCCTATGCCCTTCCCTCAGTCCATTGATAGGGGAGGTCCTCCTCCCCTTCCATCTGACCCTAGCCTATCAGGTTTCATCAGGACTAGCTGCTTTATCTTCCCCTGTGGCCTGGTAAGGCTGTTCCTCCTTCAGGGGGAGGTGTTAAAAGAGCCAGCCACTGAGTTCTTGTCAGAGACAGCCCCTGGTCCCCTTACTAGGGAACCACTTGAACACTGAGCTGCCATGAGCTACATCTGTGCAAGGGTTCTAGGTTATCTCCATGTATGGTCTTTGTTTGAAGTATCAGACCCCTTTGCCCAGATTTTTTGGTTTTGTTGCTCTCCTTGTGGAGCTCTGGTCCCCTCCAGGTCTTACTATCTCTCCCCTCTTTCATAAGATTCTTTTCACTCTGCCCAAAGTTTGGTTAAAAGTTTCAGCATCTGCTTTGATACCTTGCTGGCTAGAGTCTTTCAGAGACCCTCTGTGGTAAGTTCCTGTCCTGTTCCCTGTTTTCTCTCTCTTCTGATGTTCATCCAGTTTGCCTTTCTGAACACATGATTTTTCAAACATCTTTACTGTAACTTTGCTCTTCTCTCTCCTTCTGTGTTTATTTCCTTCTCCCCTTCTAATTGAAGGCCTCGCACTTTTCCCATTTTCTCTATCAAATCACTTGTACCCTACCATTCTCCATTCTGTTGCTTTCCTACCCTAGCCCTGTGTGTATTAATGATGGTCATTGTATTGTTGACTTTTTGGTGCTCTTCTTCATGTTCTTATGGTATTTTATTTTAGTAATTACACCGTTGTTTTTATTCCAGAGTATCTTGGCTATACTCCTTCCGCCCTTCAATCCAAAGATTACTCCCTGTATTTTCTTTAGGTTTTTCTTATTGGCTAGAAATTTTTCAGGCGGTTTATGTATATCTATATCTATGGAAATATTTTCTTTGTCCTTTGTGGTTGTTTGAATAAGAATGGCCCCCATAGGCTTATATATTTGAATGCTTTCTCACCAAGCAATAGAACCGTTTGAAATGATTAAGAGGATTAGAAAGTGTGGTCTTATTGGAGTAAGTGTGGCCTTGTTGAATTAAGTGTGTCAATAGGGATGGGCTTTGGGGTATCATAAGCTGATACCAGGCTTAGTTACCACCATCCCACAGCACACACATACCTGCAAATCAGAGGTAGGGCTCAGCTACGGCTCCAGCATCTGTCTGTGTGCTGCCGTGCTCCCTGCTATGATGATAATGGACTAAACCTCTGAAACTGTAAGCCAGCCCCTAATTAAATGCTTAATTTCATAAGATGCCTAAGTCATGGTATCTCTTCACAACAATAAAACATTGATTAAAAACACTCTTCAAGTATGGCAGATAGTTTTGTGAGATATATTGGTCTATGTTGGCCATCATGGTCTTTTAGGATTTGAATGCATTGCTCCAGGATCCTTTGATTTTCAAAGTTTCATTTGAAAAGTCAGCTGTTAGTCTGATGGGTTGCCTTTATATGTGGCATGTGGTTTGGGGGTTATTGTTGATTTTTATACTTGGTGTTTTCATCTTGTCTTTTTGGTGTTCTATGTGATTTTGTATCTGTATAGGTGCATCTTTCCTTGGGATGTGGAAACTTCCTTTTATAATCTTGTTGAAGAGCTGATCTGCTTAATTGACTTGGGATTCTTCTCTCTCCTCTAAGCCTGTAATTTTCATGGTATACATTTTCTGTAGGTCCTTCCCTATGTTTTATTTTTATATATTCTTTATTTATTTTATCTAAGCCCTCTACTTTATCTTCTAGACCTGATTTGTCTTCTGCCTGCTTCATTTTGCCTGTGGGACTTTCCTTTGAGTTTTCCAGTTAAATTGTTGGGCTTTTCAGTTCCGTCATTGTTTCATTTCGAGCCCTCTCCAGTGTTTCTAGCTTTTTACTGGATTCTGTTTTCAAGTCCTGGGTTGTCTTTGTCATTTCCGTCACCTTTATGTTTGTGTTTTCTTGGGCATTACTCATTCATTTGTTTTCCTTAAATTCCTTTATCTTAGTTTTATTGAGCTGCTCCTTTGTATCTTTTTTAAACCTTGTGAATTCTTTGATGAAGTTTATGATTATTCTTTGAAGTGTATTGTCCTGGTGCTCTCATCTATGTAATTTTCACTGGCTAGCATTTCCACATGGCTGGTAGGTTTTGGAGGAAAGACGCTTGATATTTTATATGGTTTGCATTTTGGTCATAAGAGTTGGATGTGTGTACTATTTTTGTTAGTTCTGTGTCTGATATGAACAAAGCAGGTGGAGGCAGAAGGAAGAGTGTACTGGAAGGCCCAGTTGCGGGCCTGCAGGGCTCGTCCTCGTGGAGAGCCTAGAGATCAGTTGTGGAGCAGGCAGGGGAGCCACAGTAGGCTGTGGCACTAATACAGGATGTGAGCTAGAGCTGTTGAGTTAGAGAGGAGAGTCATGCAGACTTACCTAGCGAGACCCTAGAGAAGGGTGTACAGAATCTGCTGGGCATAGAGGTTAAAATAATTGTTTCTCAACAAGGGATGGAACCATATCCCTTTTGATGAATTAGAGTACCACCAAATGAAAGCATCTCCTAGACGCTACCAAAGAAATGTTTTAATTTCATGAATCTGTATCCAGAGTTTTATAATGCTGTGGCACTGTATGTGTTTAATTTTGTTTTGCTATAGTCTCCTTTGTGAAAGTAATCCTCCAGATACTTCTCGTGCTTTCTAAGCTTGAATAGTATATTAAATGAATATATTAATATAGATTGAGATTGATTTTATAATGAATCTCTTTTGTAATTTTTTTATATATTTAAATGTGAAAAAAGCTAAGTGAGATCTCAGATAAATCCCCTACTTCTGTGTATGTTGGGCGGGGGGGGGGACGGTTCCTGGGGATTACACAAGTATTCCAGCACTGCTACATATGCAGTCTTCCATCTCAAATACTTGTCGGCAAGAATAAGCCAAAACCTTTGAATTATAGTTACAGAAATACAAACAAAAAATAATGATATTGGCAAGTTCTAAAAAATTAGCAATAGCCACACACAAAAAAAGCACAGATGCAGTTTTTAAAGATAGACAGTGCCCAAAAATATGGATATTCTCACTATTCAGTCATTAACTTGTGTTATTGAGCTACTGCCGTGACCATGGAAATCACATATTTACCTTTTTGCTTAACTCTGGGTTCTAATGCACTCTACAATTTGTTCTTTCTTCTCCTTAACGCAGTATCTCATCATTCCATATTACTTACCAGCTCTTCTCATCTGCTATTATTTTTGAACACCTCCTTCCGTGCTCTATCATTGGATGGCACTACATTGCCATTGAATCTCCTGAACATAAGCAATGATTTTCCAGTCTGCACTGCTCTCAGATCACTCCTAGGGTGCTTTAACAATGTGGGTTCTGTTCACAAAGTTAAGAGTAAGGTTCTTAGGATCTCTTATTTTTCTTTTTGCTATTTTAGTATAGGTTCTCATCATGGAGCCTAGACTAGCCTCAAATTTATATTATTAATTTGTGTTAAACTTCTGCATTTGGAGATTCTAAGAGAGTACCCCACACCTGTCTATCTGTGCTAGTTTTAACTTTTCACAGGTAATTTTGATGTATAGCCAGAGTAGAAAACTCAATTCAATATGGAATCTTTTATAGTTATTTTAAATTGAGTGTTTTATGGTAGTTTTTCTTACCATTAAATTATCTTAATGCACAGATTATACATTTTTGTTAAATTTTCAAAGAGAAGAGATAATGGAAACTAATCAAGATGAATAAATGACACTTATACTACCCTCTGAGCTAATTAGTTAGAAAATTCAGCCATTTTTATTACAATTTAATTATTCTGAATCCAAATTGCTTTGGTTGAACCTTGGCCTCATCACTGAGTAGCTGCATGATCGTGAGTTCTTTCTGAGTTAGTTTCTTTAAGTAGGAAATATAATGCACCTATTCTTCAGAGTTAATGCAAGGATGACATAAATAGTGTATGTAAAGTATTTATAAAAACACCTGAGGTAAAGTTCTTTAAAAAATTTAGGTGTTATAATTGTTTCTAGAGATATTTGTAGAATGAGGATAGCTTCGTTTAGAATGTGCTCACATTGGTTGAGGAAGTGTCTCAGTCAGTAAAGTGCTTGGTACCATGCCTGAAGCCTTAGGTTCAATCCCCAGAACTATGTAGATTAGGTATGTGTCACAAGCCTTTGATACCAGTGTTCTAGAGGAGAAGCGAAAGGATCAGAAGTTGAAAATCATCCATTGTTGTATAAGGAGTTCAAGGCCAAGCCTGAGATTGAATCTCTATCTCTTGTTAATACATGTATACACACACACACACACACACACATATATCTTTATAAACTTTTTAAAAGAAATTTATGAGTAGAATTTTATTATCAACACATTGTACATGAATAAGGGTTTCTATTGCTCTTATAATCTAAAAAGCGCTTAGGGAGGAAAACGTTTGTTTGTTTAGCTTTCAGATAACAGTTCATTATTATGGGAAGTCAGAACAGAAAATCAAGGCAGGGATAAGAGTCAGGAACTTAAGGGGAGACCACAAAGGAATGCTGCTTCTTGGCTTGTTTCCCATGATTTGTACAACCTGCTTTCTTACACAGCCCAGAGCCCTGCCCAGGGGTGGCACTATTCCTGCTGAGCTGGGCCTTCCCATAACAATCATCAGTAAAGAAAATGTCCTAGAGATTTGTCTAGAAATAATGTGGTACAGGCATTTTCCCCACTGAAGTTTTTCTTCCCAAACAAATCTAGCTTTTGTCAAGTTAACAAAAAACTATCTAGAAATATTGACCCCTTGTCAATTTGGCACACTAATACATTACCATTAAACTATAAACCTTCCTTTCCTGTTTGTTCCCAGGGTATTTATATCAATATTACAGAATAAAACATAGTATAAATTCTGTCTCTTTAAAACATTCTAAATTGCTCTAAAATTTCAAAGCTGCTTAATGTTGGGCTTCTTTAAACTAAAAAATAAGTTATAACTTCTTATTATAAGGCCCAGGGTATAGTCACACTCTGAACAGGGAAAAACCAAGCTCCAACACTGTAAATCCTGTAGCTCAGTGTCCTCCTCCTTGGATTTACTCAATCTTCTGGGATTGTCAGCATACACAGCTTGTCCCCTGGGCTTAGAGCATCTCCACTCCAAGCTGCCTGTTCTTGACGGTTGTCCAATAGTCTTGCCAAAGTAATATGATAGAGTCTCACAGGCTTTACCTTTGCTGAGAGCCTTCTGGTCTCTCTTCATGGACTCTAACCATGTCATAAGTCACCAAGCCTCTTTTGTTCTCCATGATGCCTTCAGTTGTGGAGTTTTCATCATAACAAACTACATCTTCACCAATGGCCTCTCATTGCACCAACCCTCAGCTGCTCTTTATGACCCTGCTACTTCTGTAGCCCTCATGCTGCCCAAACATGTGGGAGATTCTTATACATTTTCGAGGTTTGGCTGATGGCATGTGATGCAACCTTGACCCCTCTGGACCATTGCTTCCATGTACTGATCCCAAGGAAATACTTTAATGCTACTTTAATACTTTAATGTGAGTAGTTCCTACTCACAACTGACTTCTCAGCCACAGTAACCAGCATCAATTGTCTCTGTAGAGCAGATGTTTCACTTCAGTGGCACTGGACTCTTGGTAAATACTGCCAATTCTGCACCCTCAACTGGCCAAAACCTCTGACTCTTGGAGTTCTTTTTTGTACCTTTAGTTTGTAAATTGTGTTTGACAGAGGCCTGGGGTTCTTCTAAAATATTGAGTGAGGGGTTACTTACCAGAGCATGAATGACTCAATGACAGCTTCATCACCAAAACCTTTCTCCTTAGCATGGATGACAGTGATTCTTGAGATCTCCATCACTGCGATCCCTTATGGGGTACTCTTGCAGTATGCTTGGGCTTCCTTTTCCCTCCAGGAGAGGAAATTTTAATCCAGAGCAAACAGCTATATAACAGATAGCCATTTCTATTTGTTTGTTTCTCCATTATCTTCAATTTGTAGGCAATCCTCATTTTTCTTACAAGGCCATGTATTACATTAGGAAGCCCTTATAGGCTGCATATTAGAAATATATCCAGAATCTATCAGTTTCTTTCTTACTGCATGTGATTGGCTGCCTTGTTTTCTCATTCGTGTTCTTGGCAAGCCATCCTACTTTGCTCTTATCGCTATTGTAGGGTGTTTTAGTTTAGCATCCTTGACAGTGTTTCTTCTCATCTAAAAGTTCGGCAGTGTTCCGTCCAATTTGAAAACTCAACATTCCATTAGAATTGACACCTACCACTTCAGTATTGTTTCCTGTGTCTCCATTGTAACTGGCCCTCCTCCTGGAGCTCTCCCTGTCCCCTTGTTGCATGCTTCATCCCTTCACTTCATTTATGCCTTGGTGAGATCCCCCTCTTAACATTGTCTATATCATGTTGTTTGATTTTGTAAGCCTCTAACCTTCCCTGTTTCATATGTTAGTTTATGTTTTCCAAAGTCCTGGCTGCTGTCTGACTATAATATATAAGTTGCCTGCTTATAATAATGAAGCTCTACTAAGAAAGTAATTATTGTCTATTTTGACAACTGACTAAGTAGTGAGTGGTAAAGTAGTTTTATGGTATTTTTCCATTTTAACCTAAATTTTCACTTTTATGTGACATTTGAGATCACTTTGCTGATGTGTTTTGAAGGTTTATAACCCATTAATCTGGGTAGTTATAGTTTGATATATCCAATTTAAAAAGTATCCATGTGACTAAAGGGGGGGGGGAACCTACTGCTAATTTCAACAAAAGCAAAACATGACATTGTGTCTAGAATCTTTTCTTCATAAGAACTCGTAATTGACTAAACTTCTTATTAAGGAATTTAAACTGGACCTGAAAGCCACATTATTCTTAATTGTGCCATAGTATATACTACCTCACAAGTGCCATTTATTTATTTATTTGTCATTTTCTTATGTTATCTATCTATCTATGTTTGTGTCAGAGTCTTAGTATATTGTTGAGCTAACCTAAAATTCACAATGTTGACCTTGCTGGCCATAGAGATCCACTTGCCTTTGGATCTCTGGGCTAGGATTAAAGGCTTGCACCACAATGTCCAGCTATTTTTAAATTTATTGTACATACTTGTTTATGTGTACATTTATGTGTTCGTAGGCACATTGCATGGCACTTATGTAGAAATCAGTGGACACCGTTAGAGAGCTTGTGTTCTTCCATCATGTGGGTCCCAGGGAATAAATCTGGGTTGTCACACTTGAAGATAACTATCTTTACCCACTAAGCCTTTTCACTGGTCCAAATACTATTATTTATATGAAAGTTGCAGCAAAATTTAGCAAAATAAAAATAAAATCACAAATATTGAAACTTTATGCTGTGTATTTGGAAACTCAAGAGTACCCATATGGCAAACACTAGTAAACATGATAGAAAGTCATATACAGTATCACTTTGGAATACATCTAACAAGAACCAGAATAACAGAAAGAAAATTACGTTGTTTATTTTTGCCAGAGACTATAGAAGAGCTGCAGTTGATAGACAGTTTCAATTTAGTGAATGGTCAAAGTATTAGGGGGTAGAAAGTATTCACTACATACAATTATGTATTATTTATAACAATTTTTTAAAAAAAGTAAATGGATTTTCATGTATAAATGATAGTTCTTCAAATTTAAGGAACAACATGCTGAACAACATAACCAGGTTGGGATTAAGCAGTAGTAGAGCACTATCCTAGCACTCACAAGGCCTTGGTCTCAGTCTCCGGAAACTGGGGAAGAAGCACAATTACAGCAAATACATAATTACAGGTGTATCAGCAAAATTAAGAGACACAGAAAAAAAACATATTTTTTCAATCTGATGTGATGTTTGAGTTGAAAAGAAAGCATGCAGATCCTATGTGAGTAAAACAATTCTATAGGGCAAATAGTTCTCAGTTAATATATAGATCTTATATAAATACCACCCAAGTCTCGTTATCACAGTTTAATTAGTCGAAGTTACAAAATCAACATAACACAGATAAAAGGGATTTGTGATTTATTTGTTTTATGTAATAAATATGTATAGTGCTGGCAGTATGTCAGTTATGATATTAGGCACCTTTACAGATGTTAACTTATGGCCCGTACTGCCATGTCCCTGCCCCTACGCGGGTGGACACCTACTGCTCAAAGACAGACCACATCAGCCTGAAGAACAGAGCTCTCCTGTTGGCCCAAAGGCCATGCTGGCTACTAGAAATCCAGTCCCCAGCTCTGAGAGACTTCTGGCTGGACCAGCGGTCATACCAGCTGCCAGAAATACAGACCACAAAGACCAGAATACCAAAGAGGAAACAGAAACCAAGGAACAAAATACCCATCCAACAAAAACAAACTCAGAAATCGGATCCTAGACTTATATTCAAACCCAGATGCCTAGACGCCAGTGTAAGAGCACAATCAACAACAGATGTGAACTCATTAATTTCTCATTATAGCCCTAGAAGGTAAATAATACTCTACTACAAAATATAACAAACTTAGGCATGATTCTAACACACATATGCCGGAATTATGTTTTAAAAATTGGAAATTATGCTGAATGAGATTTTAAAAGATCTAAATAAATAAAAAGGAGTGAGCACAGTATGGTAAGGACATCCTCCCTCCCCCCTCTTTTTAAAACAGATACAGCTTTTCCAAAGCAAACTACCAGTAGGATCTTTGTCACTGTTGTTTTGGCTATGGCACGGTGGTCCTTTAGACCACACTAAAGCAATTAGAATTGGGTAAGACAAGCCATGGCACCACTAAGAAAAGGAAGTGGCTGCAGGGATTTCTATAGCTATACATCAAAGTATTAATTAGTGTAGAGATCATCAGTCTCATAAAACAACATAACAATGATTTTATAAATACAAAGAAGTTTGATTGTTGATCAGTGGTGTAAATGATAAAATTCAGTGTGTCTTTGCATGTATATATGCTGGGAATCATATATTCAGGGCTTTGTACATGCTAGGAAAGTACCCCAAATAAATTAATAATACAAGTAAACTTAGTTTGTTTTATACTTTTCTCATTGTTGTGACAAAACACCTGATAGGAACACTACCAGTTAATGACTTAGAGAGGCTCAGTCCATTGCTGCAGGGAAGGCCTGGTGAGGAGAACCTGTGGTGAGACTCCTCACCTGCGGCAAAACAGGAAACAGGCTCAGTTTTTAAAGGCCAGTCTCCAGTGCCCTGCTTCTGCTCATCAGGCCTACCTCCTAAAGACTGCACAGCTTTCAGAATAGCACCTGTGCTGGTGTGCAGCATTGGGAACAAGAGCCCATGAGGGACACTTTAGATTCAAACCATGTTAGTGATCATTGGATTGTATAAAACATAGTAAAGCTAAATCTCTAATGTTAATTGTCATCTAAAGTCAATTTGTTTTTTGATTGTTTTTTGAGAGAGGGTTTCTCTATGTAGCCTTGGCTATCCTAAACTCACTTTGTAGACCAGGCTAGCCTCGAACTCCAGATATCTGCCTTCTTTTGCTTCCCTGAGTGCTGGGATTACAGGCATGTGCCACCGCCCCTACCTGGGTTTAACAATTTTTATAGAAAACATTTCAAAACTTTTTACAAATGATTCAGGAGAGTGTGACTTTGTAATAAGGACAGTTCCATAAATAAACACTAGAAAGCTCAGCCAAACCATAATGAAGATGGTTAAGTTCAACTCTATTAGACTTCCAAACTTTTATCAAGAAGTAAAAAGTAAACCACAGAGAGGGGAAGGGTTTGTAATGTAAGTGCGGAGAGCTGATTAATTGCTTGTGTATAAAAAGCTTATAAAGTAAACAGAAGTTATGTATCAGAAAATATGGATGAAAAGATTCTCAGAAGGGAAACAAGACTACTAATAAGATCTTGAGGATCCAGTGAGCCTTATCATCAGTGACTTGGAAATTGGAAGCACAATGCGCTGTTATTTCTTACCTGACACAATGAAAACTTAAAGCTCCATGGGGTCACACTTTGATGAGGATTTTGAGCAATCAGAGTTTGTTTGTTTTTATGAAATTTAAAAGCACATAGAATGAATTTGTGCTTATGAATGTATAAACGTATGGTAAGAAGATAAAAGGTAGGAAGCAAGTCTACACTTCATAGCAGTGGTTCATTGTAAGGGCTCCAGTACAAGGAGGCTCCAGGTTGGACTTCTACAGGTACTTCCTGAGTATCACAGAGACACAAATAGTCCTCATGTGGCATGACTATCATGAGCAGTTTCAAAGAGGCCTTCTGAGACACACAAAAGAAACTACACATTGTAACTTTGGTTTAAGTATCTTGGTAAATTTTCACTGTCATTGGAAATTCCATCATGCCTTCTATAGAGTAATTATCTTGGGCCAGATGCTTTGGAGAACGCTTTCAAAATCTGAAAGGTATTCTTACATTTCCATTTTGCAACTCTTCTGGAAGACTATCAGAGCTATCCTTAGCACATTGCATTTAAGAAATTACTTTGAGATAGACTGATGTTGGATCCTTGAAATTCTTGAAGGGAGGTAGGAAATTAAGATGTGCTCTTCCTCCCTAGAGACACAGGCTTATTCAGTTATGGGTACAGAGAAATCAATAGAATTTCATAGTAGAAAGTGCTTAACACTACTAGATATTAAAGAGATGCTTTATTATATGTTCATTAATTCTTTGAATATTTCCTACAATGTATTTTGATCAAATTTACTTTCTTCTTCCAACTCTTCCCAGATCTACCCTTACTTCCCTATAAATATAACTTCAAGTCCTCTTCTTTTAAAAAATAAGTAACATTTTATTCAATTTGTATTTTCACAACTACTCTTGCCTGTGGGGCCTGCAGTAGAGTGTGGTCAAACTACTAGGTATTACACCAGTTTAAAAAAAAAAAACCAAAAACAGAAAAAAACCCTCAAAACTCTGTCTTCTAGCAGCTATCAAATGCCAATAGCTCCTCAGCTATTTGATGGAATTTCATGCCCACTTTTCCTCTATACTGAGATTTTTATTTTTAAATCTGGCTTGAGTGTGCATAGGTTTTGTGCATGCTGTCACAATCACTGTGAGGTCATATGTGCAGCTGCCCTGTTATATCCTAATATGTACTGTTTTCTTGATATTATCTACAACCTCTGACTCCTAAAATTTTTCCACCCCTCCTTGGTGATGATATCTGAGTCTTGGAGGGAGGGGTATCAAATTTAGTGTTGAATATTTCTTAGTCTCCACATGTTGCCATTCTTCACATGTTGCCCCATTGGGGGCCATGTCTCTGTGCTAACTGCTATCTACTGCAAGGAAAATGTTTTTCTCTTGAGGCTAGAGAGGTACACTGCTATAGAGGCATAATAATATGTCATTAGGAGTCATTTTAATCGTCTGTCCACTTAGTAGAATAGTTCTAGTAGATTCTCCCTTTGGGCTTATGACCTATCTAGTCATAAGTGTTTTGGTTTTATTGACAGTACCAAGTTTGGGTTCCATCTCATGAGGTGACCATCACATCCAAGATGAAAATGGTTTAGCTCCTATGGTAACACTTATGCCACTTTTGTACCAGTTGGGTATATCTTGTAAGGCCAGACATTACTATAGCTGCCAGGGTTCACATCTGTGTGAGATTGATGATTATTCTTCTCCTTCAGTACTGTGCATAGCACCTTCCAGCTCTGTGAAAACTTGCTAGTAGAGATGAAGCTTCATGGTCAGTGCCCACTTGATTTCTCCATACTTTATTACTCAAGTATGTGATTGTTTCATCAATAGGGTGTTACCATCAGGTTCTGCAGGGTAACCAACAGCAGTGTGCAAGCTGCTGTAGGAGCCATCTGTCAGGTCACAAAGCTTGAGTGAGCTACAACTACCTGGGAGGGAAGCATCTTTCTCTTTGGAGGATCATTGCACAGGCTCTGTTGTCAGTGCCTAATATCCTGCCTGACATTTCTATAGAGAAGTGCAGTTGACTTGGAGCTGAGATGCTGAGCAGTGTCAAATGGTCCAGGAGGAATCATTTACTATTACAATTCTAAATATAGTCACAAAATTGAGGAGTTGCTGATCTCTAAAATTTCTTTCTCTGCTTGATTCCTTATAATGCTAATAATATTCTCCATAAAAGTGTTTTGAATTAAGGGTTTATTTTATTGTCTATATATGAGAAACCAACCAAAAACTGTTTCTTGGTGCTGGAGAGATGACTCAATGTATGAAGCACCTACCACACAAGCATGAGACCCTTGGATCCCCAGAACCAATGTAAAAACCAAGTATAGGACTTTGTGTTTGTGTTCCCAGCACTGAGGGGGATGAGGCAAGCAAATCCCCAAGTGGAGCCTATTGGCCAAAGAGTTTAGCATAATACATGAGCTCCAGAGTTAGGGAAAGATCCTGTATCAAAAATAGTAGAGAGCAATTACAGAAGACCCCTTATATTGATCTCTTGTCCTCTCCACACATATACCATATATATGGCTCTCCCCACAGGAGCATGAAGCAACACATACAAAAAAGGGTTTGGGTTTAAAATGATTGAGGATAGAAGGGCTAGGGAGAAGGTTTTATGGATAAAGGTGCTTGCCCTTCTACCCTGGTTAGATTCTGTAGCTCATATAAAGCTAAAAGAAGACAACCAGCACCCAAGAGTTACTCTCTGACCTCCACATCCAGGCTGTGGCACATGTGCTTGTACACACACACACAGATACACACACATGCACACACACCACAACAAATAAATTAATAAAATGTTAACGTTTCTTAAGTTTCCTCCTTCTTCCTCAGAAGTTCCTTATCATACTTCAATACAAACATGATACATGCCTATACGATGCAGTTTTGTAGCTACTGAAAGAAATAGATTTAAACAGACATGAACCAGGCCAGTGACTAAACAAACTCTGTGTGTGGTAAGTACAGCTAACACTGTTTTGCATTTACTGATGAATGAGTTGGTAAGTAACTGTTGCTCTCCAGTTTGCATCTCAATGGGCTAATAAAGCCCTATCCCTTGCCTACCACTACAGAAGAATGTTAGTGATAAGGAATAATTAATGATTTGTTAACAAGATTAAATCTTTGATTATAATGTACAATAGATATACAAATTCTATATTTAACTTTTATATGCCCTTTCATTGCCATGGTCTGCTAGGAGGTATTTTATCAGGATGGAGAAATGGTTCCCCTAATCTCTTTTCCTCAGTCCCAGTGGACATTACGATGTATTTTCTCCCAAATAGAAAAGGCAGTACAGTTCCATTATATGTTGTAAAATGTTGCAGTGCCATCCATTTTAGCTGTGGTTGTCAGTTCACTGGGACAGTATTCTGGGAGTAAGGAACGAATAAAAATGGCAAGCAGAGGACTTATTCATGTTTTTGTGCTAAAGAGGGAATAATATTGGCAGGTGGAGAATTCTTTGGACTCTTAAGCACTGAAAAAGAGTTTCTTGCCAAGAGAAGGTAATGCATTAAACCCAAACCCATTTAAAATTCTGCTTTGTCTGGCTAACCATCATATTATGAGAACAGTCTGCTCCCAATGTCTTCTGTGCCACTTCTGTGACCTTCCCTCTGCCTCATGCAGCAGTTGGCTTGACTGGAGCAGACCTCTGTGCTTCTGGGAAGAGCAGAGTACTGGGCAATAGCACAAGTCTTCAAATATTGATGTGGTCGCTCTCCTAGCACGGCTGTATTGTATACTTTTATGCAGAAAGTCATTTCGACTCTTCTCATTGCCAGAAATCATAATGCTGAAACTACATATTATCCATCAAGATATTTTGGGTAACCATAGAGTTTGTTTTTTTGATATTTATATAGCACACACACATATGCACATACTATACATGCTCAAAAGATGTAATAGTTGTTATGACAAAGATAGAAACGTAACTATTCCATTTTGTACTTTCCTCACATCTGTTATCTAAATGCACACACATAAAAGAGCCGTGCAGTTATTCCATTTGCCAAACATAGCCTAGAGCTAGGAGAAGTGGTATGTATTAATGTGTACTGTATGTAATTGCCAGCTTGAAAGACAAACATGGTGAAGTGGTTGGCAGTTTATATGGTCCAGCCTAACAAGGTAGTATCAGCTGTGCAAGGATTTGGTCATGTACCAGATCATTAAAGCAAGCTGTGTGTAAGCCTGAGCTCAGATTAACATCTGTGCAGCCGGCAAACAGACATAGCTCTCAGGGCAGTACACGCTCATGAATTATTTATGACTCAGTCTGTGCCTCAGTGGCATGAGTTTGACCACTGATTAACAGAACATATTTTGCACAGCAGATTATTCAGTGTGAATCAAGTGTCTTATGGGTAAGATAATACTTATATATTAATTCTTCAAATTTTCTTACGTAGTTGCCCTTTGGCATGGCATGTAGCAGGTTTTTTTTTTTCATCTAAACTCTGTTATTTTCCTGACTTATAAACATCAAGATCATTGTCTTACCTATTTATTAATGCCTTAGGTAGTGGTTGAATTTTTGCAATATAACTTTAAGAGACAAATTTAAACCTTGCTTAAAATGGCAACAGAAAATATCTCATCCACCATGAAGATTGTGTGTGCATCTTTTATTGGTCTACCTTATATCCTGTTAATTTTTAAAGACTTTCATTTTTGTGTACCTATCTATGTCTAATTCTATGTGAGTTTTTCCATGTGTGTAGAGCTGTGAGCTATCTGATATGGATGCTGGGAACCAAGCTGTAGTCCCCTAGAAGAGCAACAAGCACTCTTGACCACTGAGCCATCTCCCTGGCCCCTATCCTGTTTATTTTCAAAATGATATTCATTGTGATCTTTAAGTTCTTTTAATGAAATTGTAATTAGTATGATATGTATAATAATTCTCAGTTTCTAATACAATATGTATTTCAAAGCCTCAACCTTTAGAGTAGCCAAAGGTTCTGGATTGGAAGTGTTTTAGTACTTAAATTTAACTACTTCTAAACTTGGTCACAATATTAGTGTGACTTTGGGGTCAGTGGTATTTTCTATATCCCTTGCTTTTAAAAACAGTGTCAATTGAGAATTCCATACACATATACTGTCTGTTTAACTTTAGGCCACTTTCTGTTGCTCCCTCCCCTCCAAATTTTTCTATATTCCCCCAACTATTATTTTCTATTCCCCCCCCCTCTTCCTCTCCTCAACTCTCAACTGGAGTCCACTTAGTGTCATGTACATGTGTGTAGGCGAGGATGAGGCCATCTTCTCGAATGTGGGTGCACTCTCAGGGACTCTATCCCTTAAGAAAATGGACTGTCCCTCTGCCAGCAGTCATTGTTGCCAGTAGCTCCTCAGCAAGGGTGAGATTTTTTTAAGGCTTTATTAGAAAAATACTGGGTAATTTTACATGGACATTATCAGTTTTTACCTTTCATGTCCTGTGGAAAGTGCAAATCAGCAGTCATTTTTACTTTCTCCACCTGGAAATTAGAGTGAGAGTAGGGTAAGGTATGTGATTCTTTCCTTACAGAAAGGAAGTAGTTAAGGAGTGTTTTTGCTCTTACTGAAAGGACTTGTTGACCACATGATCTTGTACTTGAACATGCTGTCTTGCTGGGGAAAAAAAAAAAAAAACTTCACTCTCAATTATCTTTTTTTTTTTTTAATTTTTTTTTCTCTCAAAAGTACCAGAATCTTTGTGGATAAATTATGCAACCGTAGAACACTGTAAGGTTTTAATTGTTTATAAAACAATGAGAGGAGTGGTAAAATTAAGGAAGTAGAAATAAATATTAAATGAACACAAAAGACGTGGAACAATTAAAATATTAATAATGAGAAAGCACACAGATGGTATTGTAAGTCTGTCTACTACTTGGACAGTAGTGTGTGCAAGGCAGATTTGGTGAAGCAAAGACCTAATGACAAATGAAGTATATTTTTTTTCTCAAACAGTGGTGGAATGTCTATATTATATTAGTTTCTTTTTTATAGTAGGGAAGCTTTAGAAAGCATTGTTCTATATTTCATTTATTTTGTTAAATCTTTTATTTGGGTGAGGCTAGAAAGTAAATGACAATGCTGCTCAGGCAACTGACAAGTCAATATTGTGTGTGTGTGTGTGTGTGTGTGTACACATTAGTGGCAGCAATGGCACCTGGTTGAATTTTATTTATACTTATTGTGAAGAAATATGCCTCTGTGTTATAGAAAATTATATAGGTGCTAATAAAACATAATCTAATTGAAAATGCCTCCATGCACAATGGCTCAAAATTTAGAAGCAATTTATAAATTTGAATGAGCTCTATAAGCTATACTATTCACTTTAAAAACATAAATACCACTCCGATGTATGAACACTATAAGCTGTACTATACTATTTACTTTGAGAACACTCCAATAAAGTCAAGCAGAAACATCCAACTACTTTGATCCCAAGTTCAAAATGACACTGGGCTTTCTGGGGTCTTAAGCACTTCAGTGCCATTTTTTTTTTTTAATGATTTAAGGAATTACCTTGTTACTTTGGAAGCTGGCAAGTTAAGAGAAATAAGCATTTATTCTGTTTTTATATGAATATGGCTTGGTGTATTAAAGTGGCAAGGAGAGAAAATTCTGTAAGCTTTGAAAAATATTAGAAAATGTTATTTATTTGTGCATATGTGTGAAAAAGGAATGCAGGTAGACAAACAGATACAGGTGGAAATGTATATATGGCATCAGGTTCCCAGAAATTGGAGTTACAGGTAGATGTGACCCACTGAATGTGGATACTGGGAACTGAACTCCTGAACTCTGATTCTGTGCCAGAACAGAAAAAGCTGAGCCATCTCTCCTGTTCTGGAAATTCCTTATTATACTGTTCTAGCCAATGAGTGAAGATGGGATGATAAAGTGCAGTTATGTTATTCCCCCAGTGAATTAATAGACCTGAGCTACAGTTCCTAACCCCACCCTAAGAGAGTCGACTGTGTCCTACACCTCTGCCTGAAGTGCACCATTCTTCAAGTAGAATCTGCTCAGCCACATTGTAGCAGACAGAGATCAGAGCATCTGAAATAATGCTGAGCCAGACTTAAGGAAACTTTGGTATAAGGGAATTGACAATGGGTAGAAAATAATCTAACTACAGATTTAAAAATGTAAGAGAGATTTGTTTGTATTATAATTAGAACAGACCCTGAACATAGTAGTGAAGGAAAGAAAGAAGTAAAGGAAGGGCAGACAAGATGGGGGGGAAGGTATGTAGAGGGGGAAGGAAAAAATGGATACAATTGTTACTATGACAGTCTACTTGACAAATTTAAAGAATTGATTGTTGTTCCAGACGTGATAATAGTTTTGTTGGGTTTTTTTTAATGTCTCAATCTTTAAGACAGACATGATGAAATATTTATGAGTGGGATTTATTGCAAAGTAACTCAAGGTGCTAGAGAGAAAGGAGCCAAGAGGAGATAATTTTTAAGCCACATGTGTTTGTTGCTCATAGTTTTGGAAACTAGGATGTCCACTGTTAAAGTGGCAGGCAGCTTGGCATATTATGAGGACTTGTACCTCAAAGATGGCACTTTTTAGTCTATGTTATCATGTGGTAGGAAGGATGGGCAAAGTATTTGAGGCCATTTTAGTAAGGGCACTGTAGAAGACTAATTAATAAAGCAACAGTTTTCTTTAACCCCACTAGCTTCCAAAATAACTGACAGAGACTATGATTTATTTCACAAGCTTAAAGCACTGGAGCTGGGCAGTGCTTAAGCCCAGCAACCCTCAAAGCTACTTTCTGTCTCTCAGCTACACAGCCCAAGATACTTGCCAGCAAGTCGTCCTGTCTGGGCTGGGTCTGCTCCGTCAGGCCAGGTGCTCTTTCTCCATCTGTATTCCTTTCCACATCCTCTCCCTGTTTCATGGTCTCCTTATCCCCAGACCTGGGAGCCTAAAACTCTGTCTACCTCTCTTCTGCCAAGTCAAAGGCTTCAGCATTTTTTTTTAACTAATCAACTTTAAATTAGGTAGAGCAAGGTTTACACAACAAAGACAGGTATACATGAGAGACTGTGCTCCTCTGGATGGTAACCAGATCTCTGAGCACTGAAATCAGCATCTGAAAACAGTAATGAGAGCCTCTTCCAACAGGACACTGGTGTCTGATCACCTCCCAAAGGTTACACCTCTTAACACTTTCACGTTGGAGATTGGATTTCAGCACAGGAATGCTAGAGGATAGAGAATTTCAGACATCGCATCTACATAGATGAACAGTGTGCTATGGGCAGCATCTACACAGGTGGACAGTGTGCTATGTGAATCATTTATGTAGGTGGACAGTATGCTATGTGCAGCAGCTATGCAGGTGGACAGCGTGCTTGTGAAACTTCTATGCAAGTGGGCACTGTGCAATGTTTAGTATCTACGCAGGTGGATAGTGTACTATTTGTGCAGCATCTACACAGACAGACAGTATGCTGTCTGTATAGCATCTACACACTATACAGTGTGCCATGTGCAAGGGGTTTGGTCCTTTCAGTAACAATGAAATCTCCTTGTTGCTTTTGGGGTATGCTTGTTCTTTTTCCTGCCTCTGTAGTACAGTTTTATGAGTGTGCACTTGATGAGTATAGTTAGATTCTTCCCATAACTGAAACAGGGTGCATGCTGAGCTCTTTCACTGTCTCAGAGCAGAATTGATCTCACTTTCACATTTGATTCACCTTCTACAGATTTTTTTATTAATTTTTTATTGTTTTTCTTTTATTTACAATTTTTTAAAATTTTTATTAATTACACTTTATTCTCTTTGTATCCTCCCATAAACCCCTTATTCCTCCCCTCCTAATCCCACCTTCCTTCCCTCTTCTCCACACATGCCCCTCCCCAAGTCCACTGATAGGGGAGGTCTTCCTTTCCTTCCTTTTGATCCTAGTCTATCAGCTCTCATCAGGAGTGGTTGCATTGTCTTAGGAAGAAAAATGGCATCACTAGCTCAGTTTAACTAGGCCAGAGTTAATAAGGGGCAAGCTGGAAACCAGTTGTGACTTTTTTTTTTTTTCTGCCTTTTTCTGCCTTGTTTGGAAGTGCTAATGCAGTACAGTTTAGGTAAGCACCAGCATCTGGAGGGGTTGACGCCCAGGCTTCCAGTCCATGTGGAGATGTGAAGATGACTCTGTCTGATATTAAACCAGCATGTTGCTATACAGTTGTCAGGAGAGCAGACCATGCATGGCTTGCTCCATTCGGCATTTCAAACATAAATTCCCTTTGTAGATAGCATCCAAAATTGTAGGATATAACTTAGATGAATTTTTTTTTGTCTAAACAATATACGTAATTTGGATAGAATCTAGGATTCCAAGTCAGTAAATTTCATTTATTCTGGCAATACCAATAGTGTGTTGTTTATGGTTTCTGGAATTTTTTTATCATTCCCTAAAAAAATGAAGCTAGTAATATATTCCTCACAAAACTATTCTCAGAATAAATGAAATAGAACATGTCAGCACACAGCACTGTGCCTGGTACCCACCAGTCAGGGAGCAAAGGCAGCTTCCTTTTGTGCGCTTTCCATTCCTTCTTCCATTTTGTTGTTTTTCCTTATTGTTTACGGAAATGTCTTGTAGTGTTTTTAAACCATTAGTGTCCAATAAGTTTTCCACTCTTTAAAAAAAACTACTTTGAAACATAAGTGTAATTTACAATTAAATATGAGGCTTGAAGGAAAAAATAGTTTAAATAATTAAAAGGTGATGGAAGGAGAGAAATATGATCTGTAAAGAGCCTTCCTTCTCTTTGCAGGGCATACATTTACCTTACTGAATAGTATATATCAACTCAAAAAACAGGTCTCATCCACATAATTGTATCTTATTAGATGAAAAGACTTGTACACCAGTGCTCACCTTACTTACCTTAGAGTTCTCTACTATTACGAATAGTATTTTAACCACAGAGACAAAGGTAGGCTTTTCCTTTCCTCTGAAGTAGGCTGAAGAGCAGGGTGTGGAGGGAGAGGAAATGCCTGAATTGTCTGAAGGACATTGTCATGGAAGTATGTTCCCCACAAATTCGGATGCCCTCATCCTGACATTTTAAACTATGGTTTGCTGCTATGTCTTATTCTCAAGTATATGAGCATAGCAAAAATTATGAAGCACTGTTGTTCTGCTATACATTCCTAGATACAAAAAACAAAAAGATTAGATGGTATCAAGTTAAATCCATACATGATGTAAAGCCCTAACAATGTTTTGGTGACCTTATTCTTTATTACTGATCCTAAAGGATTTGGACTTGGACTTTTTTGGTATAACAAGCAAGTACTATAGCCTGTTTTCAGGTTTTACAAAAATGTCAATGACACTAAAATAACAGAAAAATAAATTTCTTAGTTTGCTTTACATATTACTTCTTGCATGTCTATTAAAATTGAAGACTGGGTTGTAGTGCTTTTTGGTTATGTTGAAGAATTAACTGATGTAAATTAATCTGTATAGAGCTGTTTTGCAAATTTAGTGAAAAAGAGATATATTTGAAAAAAGTTGTTTTAATGTTAAAATTATACATTAGCCAATACAGTATGAAGCATCTAATTGCTTCTGTCCCTTCCAAAATTACTCAGCCTGAGAAGATAGCACATATTGATTTACTGTATAGTAAATGTTCAGTTGTCTCTGTTCCTCTAAAACACACACACACACACACACGCATGCACACACACTATATTTACATGCACTTCAGGGAACTGCACATCAAACCCTTGCTTTCATCAAACATCACAAAATAAGGATGCAATCTTTTTATCCTCTGTAAAAAGAAAGGTCATTAAACACAGAAGATGGACAGCAGTGGTAGCTTGAGCTTCACATGTAAGGCCCCTGTTTGCTTTTATGACCAAAGTTAAAACAAAATTCCAAAAGCAAAATGTCTGTCTCCCGACAGTGTATTATCAGCCTGTTTATCAGCACATGTAGCAGTATCTACTCAGTCTCCTGTATGTACTGTGAGAAACCATTGCAAAATGGCGCATATACTCAATAATGTTTTTAGAAATCCATATAAATATTATTCACATTCCAATTGTTCTTTCCTCATAGTCTTGCTTTATTTCAGGAAAGGGCCACCAAACCAGACAACAGGGTTTTATTCATATGACATGCTCTGGATTTCCAGCTGTATAAATGTTTGTCATCATACCTGTGGTTTTTCGGTAAGCATCTGATTTCTTCCAGCACAGACTGAGATACTAGTTTTAGTTGTCCTGAAGCTAGCTCAGTAAGGTTAGTGAAGGTTCCAGCAGAAGCGTATTAGAGGATCAGCTCTAAGGAAGTCTCTGTAAGCAACAGAGTCCAGAAGTAAGGTACACCATGGAAGGATCAGGAAAGAGAGGTATTTCTTCTTCCTGTTAAATGAGTGTAAAGTGTCATCTAGGATTTTTAGTCTGTAATGTTGGTTGCTTTGAATATTTTTGAGATTGACATGACTTTTGCTTTGTTACAGCTTATATTACTTGGTATATTGCCAAGTGCCCTTTTATTTAAACAAAACAAAGCAGAGAAACCTGAATATTTTCAAATGTATTGGGCCTTCTCTATTTGAACATTAATATGTATGCCTAGTTTAGACTTGCCTGGCACTCCTGTAAATACACTGGCCCCCTTTGCATCCTAGAGCAGTGAGGGTAGACTGAGCTTGGGTAGAGAGGCTGATGTTTACTGGAGCATTCCCATTAATGTAGCCACCACTTCTGGGTTAGATAATGGACTCAAAGGTTAAGAGCAGAGGATTTCAACAGCTCCAATCAGCAGGGCCTTCCCAGGGCTAATTACCTCTTTACTGCGCTGACTCTAATGTGACATGTTTATTGCTTTAACTAACAACTCATTAGCTTAGTTGATGTTTTTGTCAATATTAATTCGTTCATTTAAGCCAAGTCAAAGCTTAAACAAAGATGTCCAGACTGAGAAACGGGCAGCCAAGTGACTTTTGTTTGCCCATTGTCCCCAATCCCTTATTCACATTCAGTAAAATAAATGTGCAGAGAGGGAGTGTTTAAAGTGCATGTATTGAGAAGGCCGTCATCTGTCCCTTTCCCAGCATGTAGAAAATTCTGAATGACCATCTATGCTGACTGCAGTCTGCGTACTGCGGCTTTCTTAGTCTTTAACATGCGCTGAGGGTATACAGCCTTGGTGATCTTTGACTTTATATCAAAGATATAAAGGAAGGTTAGCCCGCAGCAGGTCGTTATTCCAGCTCATGCTTTACTGAGATGGAATAGAAAAGACAGCAAGTAATTTTTCATAGGATTTTATTTTTCATTACATCATCATAAGATTGCTTTAAGATTCATCTTGTAATGATAGTATAACTTTCTTAATTATCTTGAATAAATAATTTAAAAGAAGGTTATAATTTTGAGGTTATAATGGAACATTTCGCTTCTTCCTACGTTTTTGGATTTGTCCCCTCACTTTTGGTTAACATTAGTATTTACAGGCGATGTTCATCATTTGGTTTCATGCAGTCTGTTGTTTTAGATCTTTTGAGTTTTATTTTATGTATTATTTTATGTTTTATTTTATGTATTATTGCATTGCCTGCTTATATGTGTGGGCTCCTTGTATGTGACAATTGCTTGTGGAGGTCATAAGAGGGTTTAGAACCCCTGGATCTGTCCAAACATGAAGCTATGGATGGTCATAAGCCACCAGGTAGACACTGGGAATTAAACCTGCATTCTCTTTAAGATCAGCAAATACTCTTAGCACTGAACCATCTCTCCAGTTTCATGTACTTTAAATAATAATTGGATTCTTTATGTATTACAGTTGTGAGAATGAACAAAATAGCTGAGTAGCTCCTCAGACTGAGTAGTAACTTCAGAACCTGGGATCTAATTGCAAGTCCCCTCCATCAGTGTAATATCACCTGGATGACAAGAAAGGGTTAAAGTGCAGTGCTGTGGCAATCAAATATGGGTAGAGTGGGAAGGACAGAGGGATTGAATCTTGGTAAGACCACCATCTTCTACATTAAAGGCTAGAGCCTCACTCTGACTGATCCTGAAAGACAATCAAGTCCAGAGGTAGCTGATAAAGATGTATATAGAGCACAAGACCAAAGTACTTGAATCTCATCCACCATTCTCTACCAGTAGTAGGTTATATGGACACCAAATTATTACCAGTAATCATTGTCATAGTAAATAAAACTATTTTCATTTGGGCAACTATACATTCTATACTAAAATTTCTGACTATATTCACCTCTGTAGCTTTCTCAGCTACCATCTTTCCTGATACCTCTGGAGGATTTTCTACCTTTCACTCTACTGAAACCTTATAACTGTCACCAGTCACTTACACAGTGGCAATCCTACTATCATGTTTTAGACTTTGTCTCAGTCTCTGACTTGTGACACTTCTAGCTCTGCTAGAACCTGAAACTTCCTCCTTTTGGTTTCTGAGACACCATCTTCTCTTACCTCTTTGGCCACATATACTGTTTTGGTATTTAAAAGTTCTTAAAAAGGATTTTCAGATTTTTTAATTCTAGCCTTGGTTTTTACACCTACACCCATATATCCAGGGATTCAACTGATAACCACCCTGTGATGAGCAGAGCTGGTAGGCTCTAAGGTACTTGACAAATAAGATGTACACATGAGGTTTGCCATTCGAATATTCTACATTTTTTTTTCACACAAACATCACTCACAGTGACATGCTATTATAAAGTTTACGGTAGTCTTATGTAACCAGCCACCTCACCCAAAGGTTGTGGTCCATCAAGAAGTGCTGCAGGATTCTACTGAGGGCCTTCTGATGAGGGCGCTTTGGGAGGTTTTCAGCTGTGGCAGGCCAGGAGGATGGCACTGTTGGAAACCATAGAAGATCCTTGAGAACACTGGCCAGCTGCTGGTACTGACCAGCAGGTATGTCTGAACTCAGCAATGGGGTCAGAAACTCATTTTTTTGCTGGAATCAGAGTCACACATCTCAGAGTCCTGTTGCCCGTGGAGATCAGTACAGTGACTTGAGATGCCATGTCTTGGGAACAGGACAATGCTATCCCCGCAGAACCAGGCTGCCTCTGTAGTCTCAGTTTTTGTCTTGTTCCAGGGGGCATTAGCTTTGCACTTTTAGGGCTCACAGCTTAGCGGTTCATTAACTGAAGCCTGGCTGCCGTGTGGCTGGCTCCTTAACATCTTAAAACAGTATTCCAAGTCACAAAAATGGTTTCACTATGTGAAACTTCACACACCTTTAGGTATATAGTATATATATCAAGTTTGAAATGTTTAAAATTGGGGTAGGGAGATGGCTTAGTGGGTAAAGCACTTGCCATAGAAGCATGATATGTTTGAATCCTCAGAATTGATCTAAAATCCACACCAGGTAGTATACGTCTGTAATCTCAGCACTGGTATATAGAGATGGAAGGCAGAGACAGAAATATCATTGGAACCTTGCAACAAGCTGGCCTGCCGTATGCAGCTGCAAGCAACCAGAGGCCCTGTCTTGAACAATGTGGAAGGTAAGGACCAACACCCAAGGTTGACCTTTGGCCTCCACAAATATGCTATGGCATATACATAAACAGTGCATACTTATACAGAGAGAGGGGTTACAGGGAGAGAGACATAGAGAGAAATGTCCAAAACTAAACTGAATTGCTGTCCCCCTGCGTAAAACAAACAGGCAATGACCTTCCTGTTCTTACTTGTTTTGATAAATATAACTGCCATTCACCTACACTGTTTGTGCCAGAATTCTTAGAATGCTATATTCTTTCTCTTTCTGTCTTGAAAATAGTTCCTAGATGAATCCTTTATGGTCTACCATTAATACAACCTTTTAAGATCCAGAACTCATTCTGCTGTTCCTGGTCCATTACCTTTTGCTGAACCTTTAGAAACTCCCTCCAATTGGCTTTCCCAATTTCACCCTGTCTCCAACCATATATGATGTGTTCTGTATACAGCACCAGCTGTTTTCCACTGTGAAATAAGACAAGGCCACTCTCCTTGCTGTAACTTCCATAGTTCCTCACGACACTGAGGATACAGCCCACATTTAATGGGTCCTGCACCCTGCACCCCGTGACTACTGCTGTACTTGTGTGTCCTGCTGCTCCCTCCCCTTGGTGACTGCCGTGCAGCCTCACTGGTTCTTGCTGTCCCAGGCGTTCCATGCAGGCACCTTCCTCAGACTGTCTGTGCCTCTCCCACAGCAGTAACATGTTCCTCGAATTCTGCTCTGGCCTCTAGTCATCTTCTGTCTTCCTCTGTCTCTGTCACTTCTAGTCTCCTGGGCTTTATTTTTCTGCCCAGCACTTAGCAGTAGTTGCTTCACCTGCCTCTTACAGAAGTGTCATATAGGCCTAGAATTTGGGGTCTTGAGCTGAAATAGTACCTGGTTCATTGATGGTCCTTAGTAAAGACTATGTAAAAGATAATGTAGCTACTGAGTGCATGAACCCGCACTTAATCATCAGGGTTCCCTCCCATTCCTCCTTCCTGACATCTCATTGATGAGCCTCTCAGTGGCCCTTCACCTGCTGAGAAGAGAATAAAGAAATATTTGGCTTAGTCAATATTCAGTGGATTATAGTTTTTTAACAGGTCTCTGATCTTCTAAATATACATTTCTATTCTTTTACTTTTTCATTGCTGACCCTCAGCTATCCAGCCTTTGGCACTTTCTGCTGCTCTTAGACAGTAGACAGTGTGTACTAAACAGTACACTTGTTTGTAGGATGGCCAGACTGTTTCATGTTTTAGTCTGTTGTCCAAAATGGGTTATACTGAAAGCAAAATGAGACTTTCTCTCTGTGATACAACTTTGTTAATTTGACATTCAGTAAAGCAAGAAAAAAAATTTACTTTGTATCATAGTGCCCTGGAACTTTATACTCTTCATTATAAGAAAGGAAACAGGTAATTATGTTAAATTATTTTAAAGTAGGACTGTTTTGGTTAAACTAATATAAGACTAATAAGTTTTAAAATATACTTGTTATCTCCAACTTAACAAAGTTCTTTTCTGTTTTTTATTGAATAGCAATGATGGCTTCTATTTTATGCTGTACAGGAAGTAAAAAAAAAAAAATTCCACCTCAGGTGGAGTTTGTTTTATTTGTACTAGCCCTGGCCTGGAACTTACAGAGCTCCTGCCTCTACTTCCCAAGTCTTACAGTTAAAAGTTGTGTGCCACCAGCATCTAGTTAGAAAAGTGTTCATTAATTATTCTATACCTTCAAAGAACACATATTGGCATCATGTTTAATCAAATATAGTACCTGTATGCAACAGAAGAATAAAATTCTCTTGGCGCTCTGCCATCCCTGTTCTTTGATGGCCATAGCAACTAGGAAAAGGCTTCATTTACTAGGTTACACTTTGAAGTAAGTGGCCAATCATTATTTATTCATTTTGCACTCATTGTAATGGCATAAATCATAATAAATTCATTTGGTTTAAAGTGTATATAATATGCTTTCCCTCAGGAATTTTCCTGTAATTGAGCTATTAATTAAAGTATTTTAAAAATATGACCCTTTTTCCTTCTCTGCTATTCAAACCCAAGGATAGTTAGTGGCTGTTTATTCATCCATGATTCTGCCAAATAAGGTTGCTGTAACTAGGACAGTTGCCTTTGTAGAAGTGAGCAGAGCCCAGTAAGTTATGTTTCCTTCCAGTGCCTCTGTGTGGTCTCCGAGGGCATGTATAAAAATTCTCTGAAGTGTTGCGGTGTTTTAAACTAGTAAGAAAATCTTACTTAGTTTTTCCCTTGTTAAAGTCTGGTTTGATGCTGACTCCTGTTTAATATGTAATTCTTAATTCTTTTCTTTATAGCTAATGTTTCCCCACCAGCGTTTGTTGTCTTGAACCCTTTGCTTCTGCCATAAAGCCCACAGTTGCTCTGAACTTGATGCCTCCTCCCTCTTACATTGTCCTTCCCTTTGTCTGCAGTCTGTCCTTAGCCAGTGCCTCTGTCACAGTCTCACAGGATGCTGATTGCCAGAGGGCTGTGACAGTGAGTTCTAGACACAGCTAGGTAACCACAGGAGTCCTCTGAGGTCTTCAGGTTTCACAAAAGAAAAGAAGGATTATAAATCGTAGGCAAAAATTATAACAAAAGGACTTTAAAGATCACAAATGAAAGGCTGGGCAAAATGTCACCAGTTTCACACTTTTAGAAGGATCTTTTCTTGTTTCATTCTATACAAACAAACTGGGTGAAAAAGTCCTGTATAGTTTAAGTTTGTGTCTTGGTAGGGTCTGATAGATTGGCCGTGGAAAATAAATATACAAAGAGACCATGGGGTTGTCCTATCATGTGTAGCAGGAGGGTGGCCATGCAGAATGTTTGTGTCCTATGTGAAACAAGCCTGCTTTTCTCCATGCCTGTTGTCTTGGTGATGTGCGGTGAGGAACTGAAGGTCGCACTAGTAGGAAAAAGGAAATACTAGTATGTAGATATTATTAAACAAACAATGATGAAAATAATACATTATACCCATCTAAGCATATAACTACACTTCTTTTCAGCTAATGAAATGTTTTCATGAAATATTAAGTATGTATAACATTCTTTAATCAGCTGGGTTTGTGGTTTGTTATAAATACATGTTGCAGAATACAAATTCATTAAGTATTTTCTATAAAATCATTATAGCTCAAATGCATTCATGTGCCTATGTCTTATGATTTGTATACTCATTTTTGAGAAGTCATCATAATTAGCCAGCTACTACAAAAATATTTAGGACTGGTAGGTTTTTTGTTTTGTTTTGTGTTTTTAGTTTTCTTGCCAATCTGTGATTGAATAGTATTCCTCGTGCCTAAGTAGTGACTGAGCCATAGTTCAATACTGGCCCATGAAGCACAGCTTGGGGGCTTTACTTTGCTGTCTTCGTCTCGGCCTCTTCTCAGTCTTAGTATTTTGCTGTTAACGCAAAGTGTAAATATTCTCTTGCACCATTGCTCTTTTAAAGCACTTTTAAAACCATTAAGATTAAAGTTGATGTCCTTCAAAAAATAAAAAATGAAGTAAAATAACACTAAAATATTAGCTATTGATATTGCTGTTGGCTGCATGTTGACAGAATTTTCTCAACAGCCAGGGGCTCAAAGTTAATTGTGATTTATCCAGTACTGGGCTTTTGTACATTCAGCTCTTAATGTGTGTGGGTTCTGCATCGGTCTGCATTTGGCAGTGTGTTTGTTCATTTGGGTACACAGTTGTGATGTGACATGCTGCAAGCTGAATTCTGACCATAAAACTGCTGCCCCCTATACTACTCACCCTTCTTACAGGTAGGAAAAACTGCCCTTGATTATAGCTCCAGATTGCAAAAATAATGCAGTTTCAGTCTGTGGTAAGCTGAGGTAGAGCTCCTTAATGTGTGCAGTCAGAGCCAGTGGCTGGGAGAAGGGTGCAGGGTTACTGAACCAAGAGAGAATGTTCCCATTTAGTTCCTCACTACATCAAATCTCTGAATGTTGCTGTGCTTTGCAGTACAGTAAGCCAGTAAAATTTCTAGAATTATGATATTTGAGGAAACTTAGAACTGTTTCGAGTTTTCTTGGTCTGATACAAACATTAGAAAATACCATTGTACACCAAATTTTATTGAACTTTTTGTATTCTATCAAATGTGTAAGAAGATAATTTTACCAAAAAAGTAGTAAGCCTATTATTATCTTAAATAAGCATTCTTTTCAACTTTCCTAACTTTTCTTTTAGACACATACTTTATTGTTTGTGTTTTTCTCAGTTTACCCTAGAGCCATGGGAACTGGGTGACTCTTGGAAACCAGGAATGGTTGACTATTCTGCACACACACAGCATAAAGTAGTTCTCAGTGTTTGCCAAAGCTACAATTATGTGAAGCAGTGTGCTAAGTGTATGCCAGAGAAGGAAGAACTTTCTCCAATTTTACGTGACTAAGGAAATGTTGACTGTTTACAAGGTTAAAAAAGAAATGAATAAATAAAGTTACCATTAAAAAGAGAACAAATGTCTAGGCTGGAATGTGGCTCAGCCCAAGGTAGCTGCTCTCCACCTTCCTAACACTGGCCCTTGGGTACAGCTCCTCATGTTGTGGTGACTCCCAACCGTCACATTTTGTTGCTATTTTGTAACTGTAATTTTGCTACTGTTATGAATCATAATGTAAATATCTAATCTGTAGGATAGCTGATATTTGACCCCAAAGAGGTCATGACCCACAGGTTGAGGACTTCTGCATTAAGAGAATATACTATTGTTTACAGAAGGCCTGAGTGTGAATCCTAGCCCTGTAGAGAAGGACTTACTACCTTCTTTAACCCCAGCTCCAGGAGATCCAGTGCCCTGTTCTGACTTCCATCAGACCACCCCTACACAGATAAGTAAAAATAAGAACAAATCTAAACAGAGGAGAGATTAAGTGCCACAGGGTAGTATGTAGTTTGTTAAATGCTGGACTATAATCACTATATTTTATGGGGCTACTAGTGTATGGCTCAGTGGCAGAATATGCGATTAGCATGAGTAAAGCCTGTGTTCAGTCCCTACCACCATAAGTTCAGTGGGACAGAGGGAGGGAGACAGAGAGAAGAATTTCATTCTAATGTAAGCAGGAAAGAGTGGCAGGAATTGCTTGCTGCATACCCTATACCACTCTCCTGTGTAAACAAAGCCATGCAAAACTCTATGTAATCCCCAGATCATGCTGTGTTTTTCTTTGCATGGAATGGTTCCTTTCATTTAGCTCCACCTCTGATTAGCCAATTCCAACTAACAATTCTCGAAGCATTGATGCCATTATTTCCAGTTAATAGAGTCCTCAGCATCTTAACTGACCAACATACTTTGAAACCAAAAGGGTTAATTCAGTAAACCTTTGTAGCACCTGTGATTTACGTATGTTGTTTTGAACAGTTGCCTAAGACAGATGTGGAATTTTATCATATGTATGTCTTTACAATTCCAAAACATCTCATCAAAAAGAAGCAAATATTTTCTTATTAATATATTTAAAATTTATGTGTGAAGATGACCATTTCCTCTCTTCTCCTTTGATGCCTTCCACGTGAGTTCCCAGATCTATGAAACTTGCCCTAGCAGAATGGTTGGAATCTTTGTTATCTGGAAACTCTAATTTGAACTACTGAAGGTCACTGAGTGAAATGATGCACAGGCAATGGTGCCCTAGAGAACTGGTGTTTCCTGCCAGACACCATCTTTACCGTTGATGGCTGCTCACACCGCACATGGGAGGAGCAAGCACTTTGATGGGTCACTGTACGGACTAGAGTTTCGGTGAAACCCTTTCTGGTTTCCCCGTTCTGCCATTTCATTCAAGGTCATATGGTCACCTCTTACAGGCTGCCCTTCCCATTGCTCCAGAGCAGTGATGGGAAATATGCTAAGTCAACCTCTTACTGTTTTTGTCCTCAGGAAGAAAACATCTGAGTTGTGAGGAAGCTGTTCCTAGCATTCCCGGATAGAGGCCATTAGAGAGCAGCCAGGTTCTCCACACACCCATCTGTCATTTAGTGCTCATCTGGCAGCCTGCCGTGAGGGGGGAGGAACACTAAAATGCTGTAAAGCATTGTATCTAGGAAACCTAGTCCAGGGAGCTGTACTAGACACGTGCATACAGCAGAGGCAGAGCTGAAGCTCAGGATAGGGGCATAGTGTGCACAGTGCTGAGCAATTGGAAGATGCAGGGTTGGAAGAAACACGAGTGCTGCCCTCAAGATGCTTAACAGAGTTCATATGTTCATATGTCCATGAGTCCCATGATCAGAAACACAAAGGTGGCCAAGTACAGAGCACTCTCTGGGTTACTTTTAAAAAAGGAATGTATTAATTCTCTATTCTGTAAGCAAAGCATAAAGGTTTACTAGTTCATTGATGTGGCTGAACATCGGTAAAGTTATAAATCTCATATGAAGTAGTTTGGTAAGTGTTTTCTTTTAATCAGAGACCTGAGTATATTTTTTAGTTTTCTGCATGGACAGTGAACCCACTGTCACGGCTGCTTTGTCATTTTGACACAGGATTGGTGTCCGTCTCTGTGTATGTAGTGTTCTAGGGGAAAAGCTGTGGCATCCAGCAAATACATTTTTTAAACAAGCTGTTTGGGGTTTTGTTTTTTAAGAAAAGTGTTGGTTTTGTTGTGGCACTTTCACATGATCTTTGTGTGTTTACCTTCCTACCCCATTCCTGTCCTCTGCTGGACTCTCTCCCCTCCCCCATGCCCACCCTGCCGTTCACTGTGTCGAGGGGGGGTGGGGGTGGAGGTGTGCCATGCTGCAGTACACAGGCAGTGTCAGAAGACAGCTTGCAGCAGTCTGTTCTTTTCCTTTCCAAGGGATCCACCCAGGCTGCCAGGCTTCACAGCAGGGGCCTCTGTCCCTTCTGCTTTCAAGTCACAGGAGTCCGTTGCCTTCCCCTCCCAAAGACACCTTTTTCCTACTTTCATGGCTCCTTTCCTAGTTTTATGAGCTACACCCACACCCCAGAAAAGCACATATAAATTAAAATCTAAGATCTGCATGTGAGAGAAAATGTGTTATTTGTTTTTCTGAATTTGAGTTACTTCACGTAACATGCCTTCCAGTTCCATCCATTTTCTTACAAATGGCATAATTTCATTTTTTCTTTATAGCAGAATAAAATTCCTTTGTATGAATGTATCACATTTTATTTGCTCATTTGTTCTTCCAGATTCTTAATGGGTTCTGTGGCTAAGAAGTTAAGAACTACCAGTACACCGGACTCATCTGTAGACTGTGACTTAGAGAACTTTTCCTTTTCACCTCTATTTCAAGCCATTCTGCTTCATAGCTGACTATTTCAGATTAAATAAATAAATTATTTTTTGTGTCAGATATATTAAAGTTTATACACCATGTTCTTTTTAGAAGACAGATGGACTGGGCCAGTGAGATGGCTCAGCAGGTAAAGGCACTTACTACCAAGCTGGGTCACTTGATTCCCAATACTCACATAGTAGAAGGCAAGAACCCTCTCGCAGAAGTTGTCTCTGACCACACACACACACACACACACAAAATAGATAGATAGATAGATAGATAGATAGATAGATAGATAGATAGATAGATAGATAGACAGACAGACAGATAGATAGATAAAGGGAAGGAAAGAAGGAAGGAAGGCAATTTTAAACACAAAGCAGAAACTGATTAACTGATTAAGCATGTTCTTCATAAGCCCTGCCTGCCATGTTTGGTAGTTGGCTGGGCAATGCATTATGTAACATAAGCACAATCAGCACTAATACCTTTCATTGGAGAAAGCTGCCATTGTAGCCTCTTCAGAGACAAGGACATTGGGACCCAGTGAGTAACTGAAGTCCCCATCTCTAAAAGTTAGGAAAGCATAGTTAACCCTCTGTGTGCTTCTCTTTCTCAGCATGCTGTCTGTTCTGTGATGTAGGAACTGCTTCCTAACTTCCTCTCCAAAGAGCAAACAAAAGGAGCTCTTAAAAATTAGTTTTCTTAACCTCAGGTGGTGGCACATGCCTTTAATTCCAGCCCCTAGGAGGCAGAGACAGGCAGATCTCTGTGCCTTTGAGGCCAGCCTGGTCTACATAGTAAGTTCCAAGACAGAAAAACAAAGCCAGATAGAGAGACTGTATCTCAAAAAAACAAACAAACAAACCCAAATAAATAAATGAATAGAATTTCCATAATTTTAGTGGTTTTCTTTTTGAATGTCAAAATGTGTTTTGAAATGAATGGTTGTAATGGCCACCAAGCATGAGTGAACAAGCTGTCACTAGACCATCCTTCAGCATAGAAGGAGGCATGCACCTTCAAAGCTAGATTGCTCAGTTTTTTAGAAATTGAATTATGCTATTTTTACATTTGTATAATAAAGCTTGTATGAAGAACATTATTATAATTGTATCATATTGTGGAAAGAAATGTCTCAAACTTCAAATCTTAATAGTGCCTTCTGTAGCCCCTCTTCTGACATTGCCTGTAAAGACTGATGCTACAGTTTGCCTACGACCTGTGTTAGATACAATAGAAAAGTTAAAAATGTTAAAATCCTACACTGCATTATTTGAACCATCATTAATTTGTGATGCTGAGTTGAAAGGAGCATTATATGGGAGCTAGGCCACTCATATTTCAATGTAGAAGTGTGTATTTACATATAATTATTATGTACATAAGCACTTAAAAATATACTATAAAATATTGTAGCCTAACTTTTCTCTTGAAAATATGGGGCTAAATAAAGATAAGTTCAAAATTTTTATGATTTTATCTTTCAAATGCTTTTGGGGAAAAAGTTGAACTATACTTACATTTTCAAATTACTTAATATTCTAATTTTTATTTTTTAGGCAAGGCACTGACATATCTTCTGCTGCAGCCACCAAGTCCCAAGCTTCCTCCTCATAGCACCATCCGGAGAACTGCCATTGACCTGATTGGGCGAGGTTTCACTGTGTGGGAGCCTTACATGGATGTGTCTGCCGTCTTGATGGGGCTTCTGGAGCTGTGTGCAGACGCCGAGAAGCAACTGGCCAAGTATGTGTTCGTTGAAGTAGGCTAGAGTGTTGCTATTGAAGGTACTGCTATCCTTGGAAAACTCTGCTTGTTTCATCAGCAGCGATCTACTGGGCATGATGGCCGTGCTTAGCCTTTACTCGGGATGCCAGGGCAGGAGGACTGCTGCAAGTTCAAAGCCAAACATGGCTATGCAGTGATACCCTGTCCCAGAAATCAAAACAGTAGAAAATCGAGAGCCTTGAGATAATGAATGACCAGTGACATATTTTTCAAGTTGTTTATTATACCTCAAGACATTACTGAGAAATGACTGTATAAATGTGCAGCTTATTAGGAAAATGATATACATATTGGTAGTAGGTCAAAATGTTTTACTAATAGAAGATGGAACTAGATAATTTGTAGAATTGCTCCTCTACATTCCTGTTAATTTTTAAATTAACTTTATTGGAGTTTCTTTTGCACATAGTCAATGACAAGTTATGTGACGATTGTAGTTGGGATGGGAGGAGGGCTCAGCAGGCAAAGGCACTTGCCACCAAGCGTGGCAATCTAAGCTCAATCCGTGAGCCCCACAAGGTGGAAGAAAAGCACCAACTCCCACAAGTTGTCCACTGACCTCCACGGATGCACTTTGGTACACACATACACAAAACAAATAAAATGCATTACATTTTAATAGACTGTAGTCATCACTATTAAAATAATGAAAGAGGAAAATGTATAGAATGAGTTGCTAACCTGAAAAGAGTGAAAACACATGTTTTGGTGAACTGGCTATGAGTTGTGGTGGGAAACATGGGCATTGGTGTTGTCTTAGAACCAAGACTCCTGATTCCAGGAAATTGTGCCTCTTCTGAGTGTATTATGCAAGTGGCATACAGCCGGCAGTTATTGCCACAAGTGAACTGACAGTGTGCAGTCAGCACAACCACCTGCTTTCCAGTAGTGCTAACCCCGAGTAGACAGCCTTGTGCATTAAGCTGTTTCTCCCCACCCCCTGTCTCTATGCCTTAGGAAACACTGGCCTGCATCCTTTCTTAAATTTGCCTGTCCTAGACAGTGCACAGAAATGAAACCTTGCATCCTGTGATCTTTTATGTTAATTTCTTTCACTTAACCCTCATACAGAGTCCATCCATATTGCATCATGCTTCAGTGTTTTACTTTGTATTTTTAGCTGAATTCCACCCTCCCCCATGGTTAGCTGATGTTGATCTTGATAGAAACATAGCTGTTTTTCACCTTTTGGCCTTGTAAACAGAGTTGCTGTGAACGTTCATGTGTAAGTGTTTATGTGAGAACTCTTTTTATGTCCAAGGTGGAATTACTAGGATATCTGATAATTCCATGTTTAAATTTTATAGGAGCTGCAAACAGTCTTTTATAGTGACTACATTTCATTCCCATCAGCTCTGTACATACAAGATTTCCATTCTTCTGTTGACTTTTAAAAGTATCTCATCCGAGTGAATATAAAGTGGTAGAAATTCCTCGGGTGTCCCACAACCTCTCTTTTTGTGAAAATTTGAATGAATGGCATGCCAGTGCTGTCATTTTAAAAAACTAAAGTGATCTGTTATTTTCTCCATGGATGCCTTTCATTATGCCACGGTACCCTCCAGTTACAGCATGTTGGTGGCCTAGTGTCTTTCTGCTTACAAAGTAGAAACCAGAGAGGCAACTGAAGGCTAGAGTACAGTGTTGTGGCTTTGTCCACAGGTTTGCTGTTTGCCCAGTGCCCTCAGGTTAACTGGAAAGAAGAGGGTATTCAGTGCAAGCCTAGACAGCGGTTCCCCTCTCTTACCTCTTCCCCCCCCACACACCCCACCCTCAATGTTTGCTAATCTCACCTCTAGGTCTCCCTAACTACGTGACTGGAAGTAAAGTGTCTTTTAAAAGTTGATGCCAAATGAGTTTATGTTCACAAAGAACTTAGAGGAGTGGTTAGCACATATTCTATGTTTTAAGTTGTTTCTCTTAGAGCAGAAAGGGGTCATTTCCCTTACATTTACCAGGTCACAGTCCATCGCTGAGCAAAGCCAGCATAGGACCTTGAAGCCAAAATCATGGAGGAATGCTTAATGCTCATGCTCTGCTTTGGCTCATGCTCAGTTAGTGTTTTTGTATAGCCCTTGACTACCTACCTAGGGATGACATTGCCCACAATGGACTGGGTCCTTCTACACTAGTTAGCAACCAAGACTATGTCCCACAGACATGCCTACAGGCCAGTCTAATAGAGGCACTTCTTCAGTTGCGATAGTTTCTTGCCAGGTGACTCAAGTGTCAAGCTGAACGTAAAATCTAACCAGGACATTAAGAGACTGATGATGTTACTGTGCCTTGAAAGTGGAGATGCCGTTGTGGTGGTCCCATTACAAGCTGATAAATAAAGATTACAAGCTGATAAATGAGCAGCTCTATAGACTAGTGGTGAGAGTAGTTTCTGATAATGGATGCAGCAGATAGTTCTCGGGTGACTGTTGGAATTAGGAGGGAATTTAGCCCATAAGTTTGCATAATAGTACAAGGCAGCTGGTCTTTGTGTAAATCTCCAGAATGTATTTTCTACCTTTAGCCTCCTGTTGGCTCACTGTTATATACCCACAGGAGACCATAGCATGGGCTGCAGGTACCGAAGCTATCTTGGTGTATCTTGAGAAGCTTGTAATATTTTAATTATCCAAAAACATAGTTTTTTTTTTCAAATCTGACCAAAGCCCATTTCACAAATTTATGTGCTCTGTTTTGTTACCTAGAAAGAATGGTAGGTCTCATTTTAGTTTTACAATTTACAATTTTGATTTTTAAATAAGTTTATATCAAGTTTATATCAGCAAAATAAACATGTATCAAAGTTTTACCTACAGACAGTATATCAAGAGACATAAATCTTATAGTTCTCAGTAGGTAATTTAAATCTTGCTATTACATCCTTTCTGTCACAAAGATTAGTATGACTTTCCCTACACAGCTCTGAATAAATGAATTTATCAGCATGTAGCCTTGAGGAGTCCAGTGTACTTTTCATCATGATAAATTGCATAATAAGCAAGAAAATGTTTGCTTATTAATCTCTAACAAGATTTAGATTGAAAATGGTCCTGTTAAACTCATGGCATATTGGTACAGGCTACGGAGTACTGCGATAGGGAGGTAGAGCGTACTGTATCCCGGGTCTTAAAGGCGGCTCTTACGCAACCCCACTCCTCATGGCCTGCTGTGGCTGATCCACTGTGTAATCAGCAATGGAGCTCAACCACCTTGCATCTGTTCATGATGCTAAGCTTGCTGTGTGAAAATGCTGAACATTAGACAAGTGCTTGAAATTTCACATGTACAGAAAGAACAACCATAGCATATATTTCCTTTTTAATTCTTATTCTCATAAGTTTAAGAGGACAGGCTTGGAAGCTACAACCAACTCATGCCTCATTCTAAAGAATCAGCACTACAGAGAAGTTCTCCCTCCCTCACTTTCAAGTACTGGGATTCCCTGTCATAATTGACTTCTGGGAGTTTTTTTACTACACTGTAGCTGCTAGTGTTCCCAGAATACTTGACATACTTGACACCTTACTGTAAAATTCTGACTCACTACTTCTGTCTGCTCACAGTATCAACACTTGTTCTCCAGTGTTTGTGGATGTTTTGCTAGGGCTGTGCTTAAGTAATTGTGTAGGCTTTTATTATCTAACACTGGCCGTTTTATATATTAGTTATTTGAAGGTCCGAGTAGAATCAAACAAAGATCCTGTCTCCTGATGTTCAGGACATTGAGAAGGTAGGAGTGGTAAAGGGGTGGACACGCCCATTGGGATGAATAGCAGGGGGAGCAGAAGGTATGGGTGGAATTTCACATCACAATATTCTGTGGAGAACAAGGACACAACAGAACAGCTGCTGGCCAAACACTAGCATGTTTTACACAGATCCTTAGTGCAAGCCATCTTCGCTTTGAACTCGTAGCAGAGTGCAAGCTGGAATTCACCCATCATGACACAACTGCTTCCTTTCTAGTTGTCTTTGGAAAGCAGAATGAAGGTTAGGCACAAGACTGGTTTAAACTTTTACTGCAGAAACCGGTTGTAACAGGAAGCTTCTTGCTTGTAGTTATCTCCTACTGTGTATAATGAGGTATGATGGATCTGCAGGTTCAAAGTCCAGTCTTCGTATTAAGACAGGGAACATTGGTGTCCACCTCTTAGAGCCCTTAGTGTAATTCATAAATAATTTAAGAATGAACTCAAATGGAAGCTCAAGGACAATTTTATTAGAGTTTAAAAGCAAACCCTCATGGCAGGCAAGCTGTAAATCTCAGCAGCTTCCTAGAGGAGAGTTGTGGGGGGGGGGGCAGTGTCATGCTGTTTAAGCTGTTATGAAGGTTGGACACAAGACAGACTAGCAGCCATTGACTGGAAGGGAGCTTTAGGGAAATAGTAAGCAAGCATAAAATGTTTGGGAGGCCCAAAGTGTTAAGGAATGCCTGCTTAGAAAAGATACAGAAGGAATAAAAGGGACTGCACTATTCTGAATAATTCATCACAGCGGGCAGATATGCAAAGCTGCATGGCTGCAAACCAGTAAACCACTGTTCTAGGGGTGTCCATTCTGGGAAGGAAAATTAGTGTTTCCTTAAAGGACTTATTCCACCTATCTCTTTACCATGGCTTAATGTGAGCTGTCTTCTTGAGGTGGTCTCTCTTAACTAAGTGGTTGACCTGACCAAACTTGGGTTAGGTTACAGGCCAGAGATTCTGTTGTCGTACAAGAATAAGGTTTTCCTTAATGGACCTTCATTGCTTACTCTAACACTTTCACCTCGGAAGAGGTGACCCTAAAATCACGAGATCAGAGGCCCTCCAAGCTTCTGGCATCTCTGGCTATGTTGAGGCAGTCAAGACACTCAAGGACATTTTTGGGTTTCAGTGCTGAAAACTCTGGTTACTTTTCTTGGAAGTCTTTTTTAGTCCAACTGCCTGCCTCGTTTGTATTTCCTGTTGGGCCTTTGTTTGTTCCTCTACCAATATGCAATGCTACTTAAGAGGTTATGTGCTGTGTTTATTGCAAACACGATCATTTGGGTATACAGAAGCCCTAAGCAGTAAACATAATTTCCCCCATTTTGCAAGTACACACACAGAGATACAGCATATGAGTCTGTGAGAGACACTGTCTCTTGTTATCAAGATGGTAAAAGTTACTGAGTTTAATTTAGATCTAGCTGACTCCAAAAGCTAAAAGTGTAATAACACTGTTCAAAATCTTAACATCTACAAAATTAAAGACATCTTAAATAAGGATTACAAAAATGGTCAGGGCAGAATTTTAAATGTACTTTCTGATTTTGTATTTAATTTTCATTAAGGATTTTGTACCTTATAGAAATATAAAATTTTAATTTAAATATCGCTAAATTATTATTTTTTGAAATATAGGACATCTCACCAATTTGTTTGCCAACCTTATACAGGGGCCCTGCTAATCTTCTCTATATGGTTCCAGTTTTAGTATATGTGCCGCCAAAGTGAGTGCTCATTAAATTCTTTAAGTAGTGTGTTGGTAGACAGTGATGTGTACCAGTAAACTTTTATTTTAGATATGACAGTCTTCATAAGTTGCATCTGGCCCTGTATGGTACTGAGTAAACCTAGGGAGGTTACTTGTCTGAGGGACTGGCCACTCCTCAGGAATCTCAACTCATATTTCACAGCTTCTATACTTAAGGCTTATGCTCTTTGTCTGATAAGTGAGCCACAGGTAGCATCTTTTATGAGGATTTTTTTTAAATGAATGAGACTTTATTCAATGTGGATTGTATAATAACACATTGAGGCTGTACTTTCCTGAAATAATTGACCTCCCTAGTTAATTGTAATAAAAGTAGAAACACATAGTTTTTTGTTTTGCTTTAAGAAATCCTTTGTTAAGATCTCTGGGGGTTCCGTACACACTGATAAAGTGTTAGAAATGGCAGGCAAATTCTACTTTATAGACAAGCAGGAAACTCCTGTGCTCTTGGACGGCTAGACTCCTGCCTGGCTTTGTGTGATGTGTGATTTGGATTCTATTTGCCTAGGTCACGGTGTAGGGCCTTTATTGTGAAAGAACAGTGGAGCGCAGTCCAGCTGTTGAGGGGGTCATGCTCGTCATGTGTGCCACAGCTGAGGACATGAGGGGGGTTACAGGAAGTCTATTGCTCTTAGGGTATTGTCAGAGCTTACCAAACGAGGGGCGGCAAGAACAGAGATACTGGAAGCCGAGAATTGTTTCTGTACAGAGAAGCATACATAGGAAAGGTTCCTTTTGAGCCATATAGGGTTAGAAGAATTGAGTATTTTAACTCAAACTCAACCATTTCTATCAAGCTTGAGGGATAGCAAGAAGCACACTAAAACACAAACATGCTTTGGAATTCTGTATTGAACAATTTTCCTGTCTCAAAAAATTCATTTATAACATGAGGCTTATAACATGAGGAAGCCCTTTACATAAACAGGGTTAGCATAATTTTCTTTGATTGTTTAATGTAAATATATGCAGCTAGCAGGAAATATTTCTAAAAGATACATGTTTGAAAGAGTTGGAAAAGTTTCCATCTTTGAGCTTTGAAATGATTACTACCCTGACTTATAAAATGAAGCTCTACGTACCGGTGAGATGGCTCAGTGAGTGCTTGCTGACCAGTGATGCAAGCTTGGTGACATGAGTTTCATCCCCAGGACCTAAGTAAAAGTAGAAGGATAGAACAACTCCACAGAGTTGTTCTGACCACCGCGACATATAATAGCATTCATGCATAGACACACAGTGGAAGAGGAAGAGGAAGAAGAAGAAGAAAAAGGAAGAAGAAATAATGTTTTAAAAGTGAAGTTTCAAATTGACATATTCTTTACATAGTCTTTACTATGTTGCATATTCTTTACTAAGTTGGAAACAAATATTAACACACTCATGTTCTTAGGAAAGCATAGGATGGAAGTCTTTGATGTTATGTAATTAATTAACTATACACTTAAAACAATGTTAGCTTTCTTCATTTTTGATGCAGACTGTTTCAAAGCCTTGTTGCGGATGACTATTATTTGCAGGCTATTTTCAGAAAGCATAATGTTTTCCCCTGGAATGTATCCTTACAAATATTCCTTAATTTGTCATAGGCTGACGTCTTACAATTTTAGATGGTAACATTTTACTAAAATGTTCTTCATGCACATTTTAAATGATTTTCCTAAAATGGAACAAGCCTTGGAATTGGATTAATGAACAATCATGAAAAGAGTGAGCTCAGCCTAAGGGGACTATGTTTATATTCGTGTTATTTGTCTATGACACCATTCAACCCTGGTATTTTTGATTGGATAGGTGTAGGTGTGAGGAGGGGAATGCTGAGTAAAATACTCTATGATATCTAGTTCCTTTAGAATAAAGACTAAACCAAAGGCTTGTCCCATGGGTCTATAAAACAAATGGTTTACACAGTAGCCCATGAGCTCGATCAAAAGGACAGAGTAAGGCTGGGTTTACACACAGGTTCCTGAAATAAACAAGTAGCACCCTCTCTTCAAGCGTTTCATCCATGCAAAATCTTGTATTAAAATGTGCAGCATAAATAAGGGAGAACATGAACATGGCTAGGCAAGTATCTGTGGAGTAAGATGATGAGTCAGGTGGACATATGCCAAGGAGTGGTAAAGCTGGGTCATTTTGTAGATCTATTCTTAGCTTTCTGAGAATTCTCTATACTGATTTCCAGACTGGCTGCACCACTTTGCAACTGCAGCGTCAGAGATTAAGCTTAGGTTTCCTTTACCCGCATTTTCACCAGCACTTATCAGTTGAGTTTTTTTTTTTTTATCTTAGACTTCTGACTAGGGTAACATATAATTTCAAAGTGATTTTAATTTTCATTTCCCTAATTATTAAGGATGTTGAACATTTATAAAGATATTTTCTAGCCATTTTCATTTCTTCTTTTAAGAATTCTTTGTTCAAATCCATAGCTCATTTTTAAATTGGTACTTATTTTGTTGATTTTGTTTTTTGAGTTCTTTGTATAGTCTGGAGAATTATCCTAGCTCTGAATCTTTAGATTTTTGGTATACAATCTAAAGTAACCACAGAACCCTTAAAAGTAGGAAGGGCCCATAGAGAGAAACAGAGAAGGAAGGAGGTCTGGAGAGAGGATAAATAGTAGAACAGGGCTATGCACCTAGGCTTCAAGGGTCTAGGAACCAGCTCAACAACTCCATCTTCAGAGAGTTTTGTAGGTGTTCTCTTCTGCAACGGGGCCTTGCTGCCAGTTTTTGGAGAGCAACCTATTATCTTGGCAACTGCCTAGGTTCTTTGGGGATTTCCCATGGGACCCCTTTGTCATTAGACTATTATGCAATCCTGGGACTGAACACTTCATTTGATGACAAGAGATGTTCAGTTGGGGCTCTATCTTCCCTTTTATTCGGCAATTTCATTTAGGTCACCTTCACATATGTATATATTTTACAAAGCTTCTGTTTGTTAGTTGGTTTTCATTCTGCCCCTCAAATGGTCTCCCACCAGTCCCTACTCCATCCCTAACTTCTACAGACTGTAGCTTCATATCATTGACTTAACAGTAACCATCTACATGTAAGAGAAAACATACCAGATTTGTCTTTCTGGGTCTGTGTTACCTCACTCAGTATAATTTTCTCTAGTTCTATCCTTTGACCTGTAAATTTCATAATCTCATTTTAACAGCTGAGTAATACTCCATTGTGTAAACATACCACAATTTTCTGTATCCATTTTTCTCTTTTGAGGGGCATCTAGGTTGTTTCCTGTTTCTGACTTTATGACTAGAGCAGCAGTGAACATGGTTGAACCAAGTGTCTCTGATAGGGTGAAGAGTCTGTGGATATATGCCCAAGAGTGATGTAGCTGGGTCTTGAGGTAGATGAATCCCCATCTTACTGAGGAACTGCCACGCTGATTTTCATTGTGGTTGCACAAGTTTGCACTCCCATCAGCAACAGAAGAGTATTTCCCTTACTCCACATCCTTGCCACCATGAGCTGTCACTTGTTTTATTGATCTTAGCCATTCTGACAGGTGTTAAGATGGAATTTCAAAGTAGTTTTCATTTCCATTTCCCTAATAGCTAAGGAAGGATGCTGAACATTTCTTTAAGTTTTTCCCAGCCATTTGAGTTTCCTCTTTTGAAAAATCTCTGTTTAAATTTGTACTCTGTTTTTAACTTGGTGTGTGTGTGTGTGTGTGTGTGTGTGTGTGTGTGTGTGTGTGTGTGTGTTTTAATTGATGGAAATTGCATTGAACCTGTAGATTACTTTTGGTAGCATAGCCATTTTTAGTATATTAATCCTACCAATGCATGAGCATGGGAAACCTTTCCATCTTCTGATATCTTCAAATTTTTTTAAAGAATTTAAGTTTTTATCACATAGTTCTGGTTAGAGTTACTCAAGACATTTTGTATTATTTGAGTCTGTTGTGAAAGACACTGTTTCCCTGATCTCTTTCTCAGTCCATTTGTCATTAATATATAGGAGAGATACTGATTTTTCTGAGTTAATTTGCATCTGCCTATTTTGTTGAAAGTGTTTATCAACTGTGGTAGTTCCCTGATAAATTTTTGGGTCACTTATCTGTACAGTAATATTATCTACAAATAAAGATGCTTTGACTTCTTTCCTTCCAATTTGTATCTCCTTCAGTTGTCGTATTGCTCTAGCCAAACTTCAAAAATTGTATTGTATAGGTATGCAGAGAGTGGATATTCTTGTCTTATTTTTGATTTGAGTGAAAGGGCTTGCTGTAAGCTGCCTTTATTATGTTAAAGTATGTCCCTTGTATCCCTAATTCTTCAGGGACTTTTGTTTGTTTGGTTTAGTTTTTAGTTTGTTTTTTCCAGACAGAATTCTCTGTGTAACCCTGACTGTCCTGCACCTTGCTTTGTATACCAGGTTGGCCTCAAATTCAGAAATTCCTGCCTCTGCAGACTGAGTTTTGAGATTAAGGTGTGCCAGTTGTTTCAGACACTTTTTATCATTTAGGGGTGCTGGATTTCATCAAAGGCCTGTTTGCATCCAATGCAATGATCACATGGTTTTTGTCTTTTAGTTTGTTTATATGGTGGATTACATTTATTGATTTAAACATGTTAAACCATCTCTGCATCTCTGAAATGAAGCCTACTTGATCATGGTGGATGATCTTTTGGGTGTGTTCTTGGATTTGGTTTGCAAGTACTTTGTTGAGAATTTTTTGCATCTATGTTCATAAAGGAATTGTTCTGTCATTCTCTCTCTTTGATGGGTCTTTATATGGTTTAGGTGTCAGGATAACTATGGCCTAATAAAATGAACTTGGCAATGTTCCTTCTGTTTTTATTTTATGGAGCAATTTGAGGATTATTAGTATTAACTCTTCTTTGAAAATCTGGTAGAATTCTGTGTCGAAACCATCTGGCTTTGGATTTTGTTTGTTTGCTTGCTTGTTTGGGAGACTTTTAATTACTGCTTTTATAGGTCTATTTAAATTTCTTATCTAATCTTAATTTAACTTTTGTGTTATGTATCAAGAAAATTACCTGTTTTTTTTTTTTTTAGATTTTCCAATTCAATAAAATACAGGTTTTTAAAGTATGCCCTTATTAGTGTCTGAATTTCATTGATGTCTGTTATGGTCCCCTTTTAGTTCTAATTTTGTTAATTTGGATAGTCTCTCTGCTTTTTAGTTAATGTGGATAAGGCTTTGTCAATCTTGTTTTCTCAAAGAGCCAACTCTTTGTTTTATTGATTCTTTGTATTGTTTTTGGTTTGCTTGTTTCTGTTTTATTGACTTCAGCCCTCAGTTTGATTATTTCTTGCCATCTATTCCCTTTGGGTAGTATTTCTTCTTTTTGTTCTGCAGCTTTTAAGTGTGCTATTAAGTTACTAGTATGAGAGCTCTCTCTCTCTTTTCCTTTTTTTATTTAGCACTTACTGCTGTGAACTTGCCTCTTAGAACCACCTTCATTGTGTCCCATAGGTTTGGGGAAGTATTTTGTTATTTTCATTCAGTTCTAGGTCTGTTTTGACCCAGTTTTCATTCAATAATGAATGTTCAGTTTCCGTGAGTTTGTAAGCTTACTCTTTTTGCTGTTATCATTGATATCCAGCTTTAATCTAGAGTAGTCAGATAGGATGCAGGGTGCTATTTCATTTTTATTGTATCTGTTGAGACTTGCTTTGTGACCCACAGTGTGGTCAATTTTGGAGGAAGATTCATGAGGTAATGAGAAGATTGTATATTCTTTTGTGCTTGGCTGAAATATTCCCATGAATAATTTCTCCCCCATCCAAAAAACTGAAATGGGTAGAAGTGAGAATTTTCTGCTGTGCTGGACGCCAGCCTGCCCCAGCCACCCTTCTTGAAGTTGAGTTGTAGGTATTATACTCTGAGTTCTGAGATCCAAATTCTGCTCCTCGTGACTGTGGAGCAAGCATTCTTGGCTGCTGAGTGAGCTCTCCAGCCCCATGGCGTCTTATTTAGCTGAATTTGATCTTTTGAAGAGCTTTCTGGATCCTAGTTCTGTGACTTATGATTAATCTCCTTTCAAATATTATGGTCAACCCAGTTGATAAGTGTATTCTATTCTTCATTTAAATCACTATGGACCCTGAGTAAGACAACTGAAGGCGAAGTATCACAACATATCCCTATAACTTCTCTCAGGGAAGCAGTCTAGCCATAAACCCAAAGTCATTTCGTCATGTTACCAATTCATTAATCTAGTTCACCACAGTGTCACCATACCTCACTACTTTTTACTTACTACAAAGATCAGTGATTCTGAAAGACAGTAATCTCCCTTATCAACAGGGACACATTCCAAGACTCTTAGTGGATTCATAAACCTAAATCTTTTATATGCAGTGTTTTTCCTTTATATATGGAACTGTGATATAGCTTACTATTTAAATTATGCACTTTAAGATATTAAAATAACAATAAAATTGAATAATCATAACAACATAATATAATAAAAGTTATATAAGTATAGGTCCCCTATCAAATATCAAAATTATACTAGTTTCCTGGTTGTTTTTCTTTGAGTAGGTTTGTGGTATTTACATGAGGAGATAAGTAAGGTGAACTGTTAAAGCACTGTGCAATGTTAAGTATTTCCAGAGGGCTACCTGCATACAAGCATGCTAACCCCTTCACAGTGTACTAGCAAAGGGTGACTACAAAGACAGCATTTGGGCAGTGTGTACAAGGACAAAGACATGATGCACTTAGCAGGCAATGTGCAGCAGAAGATTTCATCACACCAGCTTTCATGCAATTTAAAATCTATTAATTATTGCTGGAATTCTCCATTTAATTTCTTTTTAGGAAACCTAAAAAAACAAATCTGAAGAGACAATGATGGACCACAACTGTGGCTCCTCATTTAATTTTCCGTGACCTGATTTTTCAGCCTTGTAGAAATGTTGGGGGCTTATCCAAGCAGACTGAAGTAGAGCCTCAGCAAGCCCAGGCCCTAGGCTCTCTGTCTAGTTTTCCCTATGGAACGTGCCTGATGTGGGATGGACTCCCCAGGAAACTGATGTGCCTGTCCCCACTAGCTGTTTTCAGAAAAGTTGTGATTTTACAAAAGTTGATTTAGGTTTGTTCAGAATTAGCTAATTAATATACCCCCCCCCACACACACATTTTCAATATTATCATCACCTGTTCATACAATTTGTGGAAAATAAAATACAAGGTATCTAAAATGCTTAACTAGCTTTTAAGCTTTTAAAGAAATCAACTTAAAATATGGATCTGTGATATAAATTTACCAGTAATTATTAAGCAATCCATTCTCAATCCCAACATTTCCTTGCTTAATTTGAAATGGTCAAGTTTAACACAGGACAGAGACTGGCTAGCTTCCTATCCTGCATAACACTTTTTCTAGCCCCTGCTGGGGTCCAGGAGCACCACATAGCCCACACCTTGTGTTTGCATTTGTTCTTAAAACTCACTTTATTTTATTGTAAATAACAAAGAAAGCCTCTGTGTACTCTTCTAGTCTGAGTCCTACTTTGTAGGAACCCTCTGATTAGAATAAAAGCATGGAGAAAGTTAATTATTGTCAAACTTTTTTGTTTGTTGTTGTATTTATTTGTTTGTTTTTTGGAACAGGGTTTCCCTGTGTATCTTTTGCTGTGCTGGACCTCCTTTGTAGATCAGGCTGGCCTTGAACTTGTAGCTATCCACCTGCCTCTGCCTCCCTGAGTGCTGGGATTAAAGACGTGCACCACCACTTCCAGCTTTAATACAGCAACTCATGTTGTGGTGACGCCCAACCATAAAATTATTTTGTTGCTACTTCATAACTATAATTTTTCTACTGTTACAAATCTTAATATAAATATCTGACATACAGGATAGCTGATATGCAATCCCATGAGAGGGTTGTTCAATCCCCAAAGTGGTCACAGTCCACATGTTAAGAACCACTAAGTAACACAATAGTCACCAGGTAGTAAAGCAAAAATTTCTGTCATCAGTTTACCTCCTTTGATGTAACTCATTGTGATTTTCAATGAAATATTAAGATAACTATTCTTTGGTTAATTGTAGAAAGACCTATAAACGTTTGAGATTTTCTTCTTCGTTTATTTAATCACTTTACATTTGGTCCCAGCCCCTCCCTCCTCTTTTTCTAGCCCCACTCTCACGTCCCCTCCTCCCATTCACCACCTCCTCCTTAGAGAAAGGGAGGCCCCAAGGGGTACCAACCCACCCTGGCATTGAAAATGGTCTTTAAATATAATCCAGCTTATGCATACAGATCATAGATTTGTTCAGAATACATTCTAATGGATCTTCACATGCTCATTTAAGTTAAAATCATTTAGATAGAAAAATCATAACTGAATGTAATAAAATCTCTTTGTATAACTAATATATGGCTCCGTGGCTGTGTTTTAGTCAAAAATTTTACTGCTTTTCACACTGTGTGTGTGTGTGCTTGTGTGTATGTGTGTGTCTATGTGCATGTCTGTGTATGTATGTGTGACAAAGTGAACTTAGTGATAAATAAGACTGGTGCTTTCATATGTCAGAAACAGGAATGCATTATCAACACTGTACTATCAGGATTCCATGTTCTCACAGTCTAGAATGATTCATTTCATTATGTACAGCACTTAATGAAGACAGTTTGCTGTCTCCTTTCTGTTAAGACAATTAATACCAGCTGTTTCATTTTTGCTTCAATGTTAAATGAGGTCAGTGGTATGGGGACTTACTAGTAGATGCTTCTAAAAGTGCAGAGCGTGGGGAGAGAGGCCAGTAGTGCTGAGGAAATTTCAAACTAAAAATACTAGCCAACTGGAAGTCATTTTGTCATTCTCAGCTCTTTTTATAGCTTTACAAAAGGAATGTGTTCTGCTTCCTTTTCAGGAAAGAGCCTCAATTGTAGTTTTTTAACTTGGCCTTATGAATAAATTATCTTTAACCTAACCCAGGAAAAACTTTAAAACATCCAGTACAATATTCATCCCTACCTCTTTTTTGAGCTTTGGGATATGTATTCAGTAGTAGTTCTTGATAATTTGTTAACAAGCCATTTTTAACCTTTTGGACAGATGCACATACTGTTTTCAGTCTTCATGGTTAATAATTCGATTTTGTATTTGATGCCAGAACACCCTGACTCTTAATCACTGCTCATTGTTGCAAGTCTATTATATTCTAACTGTTTGAGTGCTCCCATTGACCTTGAACTGACATTATAAGCTGTGTCTAATCTTTTCAGTCTATATTCTAATGCTGCTTTTCTTCTTCCTCTTTTCTGATCCCTGTTTAGCATCACAATGGGGCTACCTCTGAGCCCAGCAGCTGACTCTGCCCGCTCTGCAAGGCATGCCCTTTCTCTCATCGCCACTGCCCGACCACCCGCCTTCATCACCACCATAGCCAAGGAGGTGAGCCGCCGTCTTCGCATGCTCCATAGTCCCTCTCAGAGGAATTCTCCATTTCTGTACCTCAGTGCTCAGACCCACAGATAACCAAGTTAACAATCTAGTGCTGAAATGAATGTGTCATGTCTGCACGCACTCTGAGTTCCACAGCTGTGCGTCCAGGACTTGTTTTCGTGTTCTTTCTGTCTCAGAATGAACACACTCATAATATTCAACAATACCTTTCAACATGAAAAGTGCTAGGTCTGTGTGAACTAAAAGGTATTCACATTTCTTAAGTATAAGCAAATACTTATAATCAAAACTAAACTCATTTAGATTTAGCAATAGCTCTCCAACTATATATAAAAAACGTAAGCCATAAAATCACTGATTGTTTTTCCTGTTCTATGTCACAGATAAAGACTTGAAAGTCCATTGATTCCCACATTCCTGGTGTTATAATTAATTGCCCACATCCAGCTGACAAACTAGTAAAGAACAAGGAACCAATTCTGTGTTCTTTCCTATACACCCCAGTAGTGTGAGAGAAAGGCAAGGATATGTTCCTAAAGGTTTTAAAGGTCTGTTCCATTTCGACTTCAGTGCCGCACAGCTCAGTGTCCACAGGCTCTGGGCTCCTGTTGCTCTGGTGAACTTTTACAATAGTAAATTCCCTCGGAGTCTGCTCTGATAATGTAAACCTATTGGGTCTACGCCTGCCCCGGAGCCATTCGTACAAGCATGCTGTGAAAGCAGCTAGAAGGGACGGATGATAGTCCCTTTATGGTTGATTATGAAGCAGTGGAGTTATGAAATCATATCTAAAGTAAAGCTGTGCCCTACAGCTGTGGTGATAGTAAGCTTCCACTGTGTGTAAGTTACACACACACTTAATGCGCACTTGTAACAAATGTGTGTGTTGTTTAAATGAATAGTTTTATTTAACTTGGACATTTCTAACCTGTTTGCCCTGTGCATGCACAGGTGGTGACGCTGATTACCTTGAGGAAACTTTACATTCATTTGATAGGTCTTTATATTAATTATATTTCTGAATGTTACTTCATATTACTTACAGAGTTTTTGAATGAAATGTCAGGATACTCATACTGAAACATTTGGTTGGAAAGGTCATTTAAAATATTTTAATTAATAGTCTACATTTATTTATTTCCAAAACAACTTTGCTACTACAACTTTTAATCTGGGATCATTCAAAACAGCACTTTCTCACTTTCACTACTGTTCACTACCCTGTCTCTCAACCCCCTGCTCCATAGCTCACCTAGGACTTGTCCAGAGATGTAAATATTTTGTCTCATTTGAGCTGTAGAGTGTATAGTTTTGATGAGAAAAAAATTCCAGTAATTTTCTGTTATTTGCTATGGTCGTTCGTTTTTGAGGCTTGTTAACTTTAACTTCCCAACTGTTCCTAGAACAGTTAACACCATGTAAGTATCATCCATCATTATTAGCAGACATAATAGGTCATATTGATGTTCTGTGGGCATTTCCTAAATGTGCCTTAGAGCAAATTACCAAACTGTTCTTCAGTTTGTTTCTTTTTAAATGTCACGATAGTATATAGTCATATCCCACTAAACATACTCACATCTAAAATATCATAGTAATACTGTTACGGTCTCACATAATACTCAGAAACTAGTTGGGCAAGGTGTTATATGTCTTTAATCCCAGTGTATGGCAAATATAATGGAGGCAGGAGAAACAGTTTACACTCATCTTTAGCTGCATAGAGTTTAAGGCCAGCCTGAGCTCCATGAGATTCTTTCTCAAAATGATGATGGTGGTGATGATGATGATATACCAGGAAGTTGTAGAATTTTATTAGACCATACTTAACTTAGCTCTTATTGTATGTAATGCTTTTTGTGATTAAAAAACAATTCCTGACCTACCCTGAATGTTTTTACAGTTCTGGTTGGTTGTATATTTCATTTTTCTATATTAAGTGAAAGTAAACCAGTGACTAGAAGTGTAAATGTGTATGGAGCAGCAACAGCGTCTACAGTGTGGCGATTCTTTTGTAGGTACACAGACACACAGCCCTTGCAGCAAACACCCAGTCACAACAGAGTATACACACAACAACCCTAGCAAGAGCTAAAGGGGAGATCCTGAGAGTCATTGAAATTCTCATTGAGAAGATGCCTACAGACGTTGTGGATCTTCTTGTGGAGGTGAGACTATCCTGCTCCCAGTATTCCTGTCAATGCATTAACTACTCGAGCTTAAAAATGATGGAAGAGGAGGAGGGGAACAGAGGGAGGAAAGGAGAGGGAATGTGTCACATAACTAAGATTAATTAACTTCTGTGCCTTAATTGTTTCCTCAAAACCAAAATTGATTGCTATAGCCATTGACCATTCACATGGAATTTATATCTTTTGGACTATTTTAAAGGTTTTGTTGTCACCAACATTCATTGTAAATAAAACCACTTATACCGTGCACTTGAGTAGCAGCCCTACTCTGCACATGAGCATAGTCAGCTTTAAAGGAAATGAGTCTATCTGTTGCTACAGACAAGACCAAGGATAACCTGTAGTGTCCATAGGCTTAAAATTGTTTTTTTTTTCCTTTTTAAAGTAAATCAAACTGTATGGATTTACATAGACACAATGAGGTCTAATGGAATCATGTCAATTTTAGGAAAGCAAGCATTTGGAATTAACTTTCCATCTATGTCTTTCTTGTCAAAGGTCATGGACATCATCATGTACTGCCTTGAAGGATCCTTAGTTAAAAAGAAGGGTCTTCAGGAATGTTTTCCAGCCATCTGCAGGTAAAGAAGCCTCCAACATGCAAAATAATTGATTTCCAGGAATAAATACTTAAAAATTTTAGTGAGCTAAATGAGAAAACCAGGTATTAATCGTTATTTGCTTACTTTCTAGAATAACTCTGACAGCTTGTGATAAGAACACAAAAATAATAGAACTAGTTTTAATCAGTTCACAAGGATATTTTGCTTGTCTTAAAAGTATACTGTATATGTCTGTTCTCACAGTCTACTCAACTTGTTATTTGTGTTACAGAACACTTACAACACTTCTGACTTAGGAAAAGCATACTTGCCAGCAACAGAAATCAGCAGGTCTCCTTTTCATCACTAGTAAATTTTATTATGAGAATAATATGAGTATTTACATTATGTCCTATTAGTGTATGTATTCCACCTGTGAGGTAATAAGAAAAAAGGTAGGAAAGCTAAAACTTTGCAAATTGTACTACGAATATTAAGTATAAGTTAGGAGTGCTGTTTTATATAACATAAATTTATATAACACATGGAATGAAGATTACTTTTGCATTAAAGTATAATACATTGTGTTTATTTTTTAATTGTATTTTTGCATAAATGTGCTTGTCCCATGAGCCTGACAATCCAATTTGATCCCTGGGATTCACATGGTAGAGTGAGAGAAGTAACCCCTGCAGACCGTACTGTGGCTTACACACAGCAGCCATTACCACCACCACCATCTCCTTATCATTGTGATTCACAAAATAGCTTTTTAACTGATTCTAAAATGTTTGTAGTTTGGAGCACTTTATTTTATTTTGTTGCATTTATTTAGTCTGTAGAAATAGTACTCAAATCTGTCATAGGTACTTTTTCTCAGAGCACTCAATTGCTCAGAGTTACAGATAATTGTTTTGTTTGTAAGGCAAGTTCAGTGATAGCCTCCTTTTCCTTGCTTTTGCTGCAGGTACAGTGTAATATAAACTCTAGTTGGCAGAAGATTCCTGACATCTCTGCAGCTGGCCTATTGAACCACTTGCACTCTCTTTATCCTCTACATATTTTCTGTGTGCTGTGGAACTTACACACTAGTCTCTCATTTAGCAATTTGACTTTGCCACCTAGGTGTTAAAATGTGAGCACAGGTAAAGTCATGCTGTTAACACGCATGTACAGATGCTGTAGCACGTGTGTGCAGATGCATTTTTTCTTTTATATAAATGAGGCAAATTAGAATACAGCCATTTTCTTTAATGTTGGATATTCTGTGGTAACTGATTATGACTACATATAGCTGTCATTTCCTAGCTGATTCCTTTCTAAAAGAAAAAAAAAACAACCACATGAAAATGGAGGTCACTTGTCTGTTGCTAAGTGGAGATGCTAAGAAAGTGGTTGTATTAGGACTTAATATATTGAGTGCTAACAATGTTGGTAAAGCACTAGCCACTGCTATGTATATTAGCTTCCTGGAGCTCATGTGCATAAACTACTCACTAAACTGTTTTCCAGCTTTGCCCAAAGCCTCCTCCCCAAGCAGCTCCTTAGGCTGCTGTGCTCCACTGATGACTTGACGAAGTTCCCCTGGAAAGGGGGAGCTGTGCTGGATGCCTAGCAGATTTGTCTTTACTGAGCACTATGTATACATGTCTCCCCTCTGACCTTGCAATGAGCAATTGTGCTTTGTTTGTTGATTTAGTAGTATTTTATTGAACAGCAACTGGGTATCAAGTACTGGCTGTTCTCTTCCCAGAGAACAGGGGAAGGAATGGTAGATTAGGTAACCTGTGCTCCAGGATCACAATGGGTAATGGGGAGATTACAATGGTTCTGTGCTAGACTGCCTACCAGGAACCAGGCACAGCAATAAATATACTGCCCAATTCAGCATATGATATCCGAGAAATTTTATAAGGAGAATGTAGAAAATAATAGTTATCCATTAAAAATGCTTTCACAAAATGGCTGCCAGGTAGAGAAAGGAATTTGTCCTGTGAGAGAAGTGGAGTGATGGCTGTTAGAGCAGTGGTGGGCCATAGGAACATTTCATAGAGCTGAGCAGGTGGGCTTGGTGAGCCGAGAAGATGTGTATCATTGTGAAAGGCAGCGAGAACCACACTGCTGTGTGTATAGACAAGTGGACAGTGAGTTCGGCCGTGCTGTGTAGTGGGTGGCTAAGATGGGACCTTCACATAGAAGTGTAGAGCCGAGAAGGGGCTTTGAGCTCCCCACAGAAGAGTTTAACCTTTATTTAATGAGTGAAGGAGAGTTAGAAAAGTTTAAGCAAATTATTAAAGTGATAATCATAGATACAATGTAAAATTTCATTGTAAAGTAAGTACTTATACTTTTAGTAAAATAAAAAATATTTTAGAAGAGTTAAAAGTTTATGTTTTCAGAAATGATTTAGTTTTTCTTAACTGTGTTATTATGTAGACAGACTGATTGATTTTCCTTTTCTAGTAAAAAGCTGAATCAGCTCATTTCACCTTAAATGGGCACTTAAATGCTAGTAAGAAATTGCACAGTCTGCTGCAGAGCACTGCATGAGCTCATTTTCAGGGGACGCCTCCAGATTGTGGTTTGTTCAGTGACAACAGCGATGACCATAGAACAGCTTCTACTGTAGCTTCCAGTAAAAGTCTTAAATTAGTAACTATTTTAAACTAGAATTTGATACTAAAACCCTCATTAGTAGGAATTTCTCATTATTTTATCCCTATTCCTTATACCTAAAGTGTGTGTGTCAAAATCTTGCAGTATTAAAAATCTCCATGTTAAAATAAACCAAAACAGGGTTTGGGGGTGCTCCGTTGTACAGCAACCAGCATGTGTGACTTCCTGGGTTTGATTGTATCAAATAAATTCATGCTTGTATAACTCTAGATCTTTTATCTATATTCCATTGTACAACGAGAATAGTTAATTTTAAGGTTGTTTAAAATATTATAAAGAATGAAAATTTAAGCTGCATCTAGTGGACCATACCTATAATCCCAGCACTTGAGAGGTAAAGGAATGAGAATGAGGAATTCTAGCCAATCCTTGGCTAATTAATGAGTTCTAAGCCAGCCTGGGCTACATGAGACCATTTCTCAAAAGAAAAAAAAAAATTAAAACAGCAAATAAGAACCAATTTTTATTTCATTTGAATTAGCAGATTTTGAGGAAAAACTAAAATAATATGAGATTATACTTGTAGCCAGGTGTGGTGGCATATCTTTTTAATCCCAGCACTTGGGAGGCAGTGGCAGGTGGAGCTCTGAGTTCAAGGCCAGCCTGGTCTACAGAGGAAGTTCCAGGACAGCTGTCAGGGGTTACACAGAGAAACACTGTCTCTGAAAATATAAAATATAAAATAAAATAAAATGATTATACTTGTAAAGCATAAGTCTTTTAAAATCTATAAATCTGGACTATTTGAGCATTAATTTCTCCTATATATTAGAATAACATTAGTCACTACTTATTGCCATAACTGCTAACCTTGTTAGTTATGTCACTACCACAATGAACAGTGCAGATGATGATGATGCTGGTGATGGTAACGTGCCTTCACTATAGCCATTTTCCATGCCTATAAATCTTGCAAATATGTGCACAGTTTAGAGGTGTAGAACCCATAGGGGCAGGTATGAAAATGGTCTCTGAGGTCCCGAGCAAAGTATTGCCTTTAATTGCATCTGTGGTAGGCCTGAGGACCTGCTTCCAGGCTTCATGGCATCTGTCCAGCCAAGAGGTGTGGGCAGTTGCATGTCCCTTGGACCTTCTTGTGATGAGAGTGAACAATCCTTGCTCCACAGCAGAAGTCCTGTCACTTTTTTCTTCACTACCCGTATTAAAAGTAAAATCTTTCCTTGTGGATAATTGAGAACACATTATGAGTGTCTCAATCCTAGTCACTCTGCATGATGAACAAAGGGACACAGTATTCTACTGGATAAATTTTAAGGAGGTTTTCCTTACATTATTAATAAAGCTTGTGTTTGCTTATCCTGCAGAGTATAAACATATGGATCAATCTTTTAAAATTGCATACAAAATAGAACAAAAGTACATTGCCATTTATTTTCCCTCCTGATGGCAAAAAAAGGGAAAGAAAGAAAGAAAAAGAAAGATTTGATGAAAACAAGTGAGGGTGACAATTGGTGAGCATTTTAGGAACTTGGCATTGCCTGTCTAAATTTTAAGTGTGCATAATATTTGATCCTACTTTAATTAATCTGTCTAGCAAAAATATTCATATGTATACAAAGATCTATGACATGATATAGCCTATAGTCTACAAAAAAAGGAATGGTTAAATGGTGGGAAGCACACTCACAGAAATCTGCTAGGATTAAAGGTGTGCACCACCACCACCTGGCTATTTTTAAGCTTTTAATTAATGCATATTTATTACAAATATCTGTGTAGTAAAGTGTAACATTTAAATTTTGTTCTTATAAATCAGGTAGTGTTTCTGTCATTACTTCATGTTTGAAGCCTTTGAGCCATTCTCTCCTTGTTATTCATAAAGTATATCCTGGTTTGCTGTGCACTGTAGTCAGCCCACTATACCACTATGTTGTAGAACGCTAGAACTATTCCTAGACACCTGTAGTTTGGTAACTATTCCCAAGTCCCCCAGTCCTCATTGCCCCCCACACTCCCCATCCTCCAGTATCACCATGCTACATCAGAGGGTCATTATTAGCATTCTCATATGTACTTGCCTTTATGTCTGACTCATTTCACATAATATAACGTCTTCAGTTTCATCCACTTCACTGCAAATGATAGGACACCATTCTTTTTTATGGATGAAGATATTCTTAGTGTAATCATCCAACAGAGGGTACCTAGATTAATTTTCATCTTAGCATTGTACATAGTTGAACAGTAAACATGCTACGCAGGTATTTTCTTAAAGTGTAGCTATCATTTCCTTTGGTATATCGGTATTTAGTTCTTTCTTTCTTCTTAAGTAACATCCATACTGATATTCATAGTGACTGAACTAATTTAGATTCCCACCATGCATGAATTGCTTCTCTACATCCTCACCAGCACTTGATCTCTTGTTCTCTTTTTGATAACAGCTTAAAAAAAACTAGGATGTGATATTTCATTATGCTTTTTCTTTTAATAATTTTAATTAATTTACAAAAATCCATAGTATGCAGTTGTACATACTAATGAGATATCATGTGAGAGTCTGATATGTGTGTATATTGTATAATGTTTAAAAATACCTATCTCAGAAAAGAAGTGCCTTTAATCCCAGCACTCCAGGAGGCAGATGCAGGTGGATTGCTGTGAGTTCAAGGCCAGCCTGGTCCCCAAAGTGAGTCCAGGATAGCAACCCTGTCTTGAAAAACTTAAAAAAAAAAAAAAGGGAAAACTAACTATCTCCTGAGGTTAAACATATCATCAAACATTTATCATATGTTTGTAGTAGAATATTCAAAAGCTTTACTTTAAATTTATGTATAAATTAAAACTATGCATGTATGCTAAATGTGCTTCCAATGAATTTATGTTGGTATTTTAGGGATTTTTTAATGTATTGCTTTAGCTTTTAAGAAGATTCAAAAGTTTATGACTTACTTAAGTCAATATCAATAACCTTTAAAAGTAACTAGATTCAGAAGTGCTTATAATATACTATGAAGTTTTCTTAGCTAGCTATAAAGATAGACATATATAAATACTTAAGATAGTGCCTGATACATAGTTATGACTCTCTATGTTAACTGCATTTACATGTGGTAGATAATCTTATATATGCAATCTGTTCTATACTCCTATATATTTAAAGCAATCTATATTAAACTGGAAATTAATTCTGTATTAGGTAAAGAACATATCTTGTTGCGTCTTGAATGGTATTGTTATGCCATTTTCATGGGATCATTGCAGATTACCAATGTCTTAGTTAAAAAATTTGTACAGGCTTCTGTCTTTCTCCCAAATTAAATTTTTGCTGAGGGTTGCATGTTTTCCTTTTCATATCTACTCTAAATTGTTTTTTTTTATTTGAAATGTTTTATTTTCTTCTTTTTCTTCATTTTCTTTTATTGAACATAGATGTGTTTCTCATATAATGTATCCTAAAATCTTTTCCCCTTCCTCCACTCCTCCAGTTAGTCTCTACCCCACTTTTCCCCCAGATCTATTCCCTTTCCATCTTTCATTATAAAAGAACAGGCTTTCAAGAGATAATGACCAAACATGACAAAATAAAATATATTAAGATGAAGCAAGAAAACTATCTTACCAAAGTTGGACATGGCAGCCCAACAAGAAGAAGAGCGTCCCAAGACCAGGCATAAGAGTCAGACTCACTCGTTCTCACAGTCAGGTGTCCCATCAAAATACTGAGATAAAAGCTACATACATATGCAGAAGACCTATTATAGACCCATGTAGGCCCTGTTCATGCTGCTTCGGTCTCTGTGTGTTCATATGTGCCTTGATTAGTTGATTCCAGACAGCCTTGTCCTCTGGCTCTTACAGTCTTTCCGTCTCCTCTTCGGGACTGCCTAAGCTCTGAGGGGGAGATTTGATGGAGACCTGTTTAGACTCTGTATCTATTTCCTGAGGAAACCTCTCTCACAATAATTGAATAAGACACTGATTTATGAGTATAGCAGAATATCGTTAGGAGTCATTTTATTTATACTTTTTTTTTTCAAGACCAGTAGTGTCTGGTTTTACCTTAGGTCTCTGGTCAATCTAGTCTCTGGTTCTTGATTATCACAGCAGTGTTGGATATGGCTTCCATCTCATGGAGTGGGCCCTAAGTCAAATCAGACATGGGCTGGCTACTCCCACAAGTTCTGTGCCATAGTTGCCCTAACATTTTGCAGACGAGACAGATTGTAGGTCAAAGATTTTGTGGCTGGGTTTTATTTTTAATTAAAAGTTTTTTAAACAATATATTTTAATTATATTTTTCCCTCCCAAATCCTCCCAGATTACCCCACCTTTCTACCCATCCAACTTTATATGTGATCTCTCAGTCTCATGCTGTCTCTCTTGAAACAACAATAAAATACAAAAGCGAAACAAATAAGCAAAGGACCAATAAGACAAAATACGCCAAAACAAAACTGAAAGCCCACAAAAATGCCACGAGGTTCATTTTGTAATGATCATTTACTGCTGAGCATGAAGCCTGCCTGGGAATGTGGTTGACTGACACTCCGTTGGAGAAAACAGATTTTTTTTCCTCTGCCAGCAAGTATGAATTACAAAATGTTTCTTGGTTAGGGGTGGAACCTTGTGTCCACATCTCCCTCCTCAGCACTAGGCCCCCATCTGGCTTGAACTATGCAGTCCCTGTGCATGTTGCCACAGTCTCTTTGAGTCTATATGTGTATTAGTCCTGTTGAATCTGGAAGTCACAACATCATCCATCACCTCTGGCCCTTAAAATATTCCTGCTTGCTATTCCACATAGATCTCTGAGGCTATGGGAAAGATGGGTTTTGATGAAGACATCCCATCTAGGGATGAGTGCTTCAAAGGACACCTTGTCCAGTTGTGGGTCTCTGTTCTGTTTTGTTTTGTTTTTCCCCATCTTCTTAAAGAAAGCTTATCTGGTGAGGCATTGGTCTATGGGTGTAGTAGTTCATCATTAGGAGTCCTTTTTATTGCCATGTCCCTTTTATTTTGAGACAGAGTCTCACTGTTTAACCCTGAGTGACCTAGAACTTACTACAAAAGAACATATTAGTCTCAGACTTACTGAGATCCGCTACCTCCTAAGTGCTGGGATTACAGTGTGCACTGCCATGCTCAGCAAGGGCCATTTTCAATGAAGTAAAAGTAGTCTATCAGTTCAAAGAAATATGCCACAGCTATTTAGAGGTGAGTTATCAAGCAAAGTGAGCTCTTGGGCTAGAGTTGTGTTTTGGATCAGACTACCCATGTGGTCTGGGGACACCCCATTGTGAGTTGCTCTTGAATCGTTGAATTTACAAATACAGCTCTGGAGACCTGATTATACCACTTATTCTCAATATCCTATTTTAGTATTTTATGCTGAGTTTTAGTTATGTTTTGTGTGACAATACTACATTCATTGAAATTGGTTATGCAGTAATATTAGTATTTTAAAATTTTTTAGAGTTGTTTTTATCCCCAGGAAAAAGAAAAATACATTTCATTGTACATATCACCATTTAGACTACTTATAGTCATTCTTTTAAAATTCATGCTATGCAAGTTTTTTCTAGCCTTGTAAGATAGTTAAACTGTAATTGTCAGTTTTGTGCTAAGGTACCCAAGCAAGCTCCAGGGCTTTATCAGATAAAATATTTTAAGTTTGCCATTGCTTATCCTCAACAATACATTTTTTTAAAATTGCCAAGCAAGTACATGTCATTCCTTACTTCTGCTTGACTCTGGTTTAATTTTTATTTCCATGGTATTTAACAACTGTTATTTTAGAACATATGGGAAATTAGTTATCTTAAAATTAACATTTTGCATAGCTCATATAGTGCTTACTAAACGATAAGCATTGTTTGCATCTTAGCTGTGTTAAACTTCTTACCCTTGCATCTTGCCTGCTTGGCTCTTACTTGTATATTTAAGTCCCAATGAAAGATAGTCTTTGATGGATGAAAACAAGCAATTTTGGATCTATAAAAAGCAAAAATAACTGTGGAATATTTCAGAGGTAGTGGATTAAATTTAAAAATAGATTGTTGAGTTAAACAGTAACAGGTAAAGCTACTGTATTAAACAGGCTTTAGATGACATTCTTTGACAGAGAAGGGCCCACTCATTGACTGCTGATCCTAGAGCCTGTGCTGTTGGTGTTCTGTGCAGAAAGTTGTCTCCTGTGCCAGAGAGCTCAAGGCTCTTCCCCCCTTTTTCTTCTAACAGGTTCATTGTATCTGTTTTTATATTGAGGTCTTTGATCCACTTGTATTTAAGTTTTGTGCAGGGTGATAAGTATGGATCTATGTGCATTTTTCTACATGTAGACATCCAGTTAGATCAACACCATTTGTTGAAGATGCTATCTTTTTTCCATTTTTGGTTTTGGCATCTTTGTCAAAAATCAGGTGTCCATAAATGTATGGGTTTATTTCTGGGTCTTGTATTCAATTCCATTGATTCACCATTCTGTTTCTATGTCAGTACTGTGCAGTTTTTACTACTGTTATTCTATAGTACAGCTTGAGATCAGGGATGGAGATACCTTCAGAAGATTTTTTTAATTAATTGCACTATATTCACTTTTTATCCCCCCTGTAGCTCCCTCCGTTCTCCCCTCCCAAACCCTCCCTTCCTCCCTCTTCTCCACACATGCCCCTCCCCAAGTCCACTGATAGGGGAGGTCTTCTTTTCCTTCCTTCTGATGTTAGTCTATTAGGTCTCATCAGGAGTGGTTGCATTGTCTTCCTCTGTGGCCTGGGAAGGCTGCTCCCCCCTCAGGGGGAGGTGATCAAAGAGCAGACCAATCAGTTCATGTCAGAGACAGTCCCTGTTCCCATTACTGTGGAACCCACTTGGAGGCTGAACTGCCATGGGCTACATCTGTGCAGGGGTTCTAGGTTATCTCCATGCATGGTACTTGGTTGGAGTATCAGTCTCAGGGAAAGACCCCTGTGCTCAGATTTTTTGGTTCTGTTGCTCTCCTTGTGGAGCTTTTGTCCTCTCCAGATCTTACTATTTCCCACTTCTTTCATAAGATTCTCTGCATCTTTTATTGTAGAGGATTGTTTTATTGATTCTGGGTTTCTTGTTATTCCATATGAAGTTCAGAATTTTTCTTTCAAGTTCTGTAAAGAATTGTGTTGGTAATTTGATGGGAATTGCATTGAATCTGTAGGTTTCTTTTGGTAAGATGGCCATTTTTATGTTAATCCTGCCAAGCCATGAGCATGGGATATTTTTCTATCTTCTGATATCTTCTTCTATTTCTAATCATTGGACTGGGGGAGGGGCATAGGAGAAGAAGAGGGAGGGAGAGTGGGATTGGGAGGGGATGGGGAAGGGGGCTATAGCTGGGATACAAACTGAATAAACTTTAATTAATAAAACAAAAAATAAAAAAGAAGACATTCTTTATCAAGATAACCTGAAAATGGGGCCTTAGTGAGATGAGTACATGAGCAGCTGAGATATTGGACCACTGAGATTTTTCAGTACCAGGAGCAAGACTTAGAAATGGGAGCACTGTGAGCATATCCAAGAATATGCAAGGGAGTGGCCATTCCTAGAGCAGAATAAGCAAAAGGAACCAAAGGTTTCCACTGTGTCATGCCTTTGAAGGATAGCTGTGAACAAAAATATGATGTGAAATAATACATGGTTGACAAGACCAAAAGCTGCATGTGGACAATAATGAAAGTCTGGAGCCAGTGTCTTTAAACATTTTAGATAATGACCACCTTGACCCCAGTGACCTTACACATAAGTACTCCAATCCTTCTGCTTGCTAATGCTGGCTCTGATTGGGCAGTTTCCTTTTGAGCCCACCTCGCAGACAGTAACTGCTAGGATAACTTGGTGTGGTAGTTCTGTAAACTTGACACAATCTGGAATCATGTGGGAAGAGAACTCCGTCAGTAATCATGTAGAGCAAGCTATTCTGTGGGCATGAGTTAGAGTTGGGGTTAGGGTTAGCTTTAGGCTGATGTGGGAAGATCAAATCTACTGTGGATGACACCATTCTCTAGGTTTGGTTATTACTGGTATAAGAGTGGAGAAAGTGAGCTGAGAAATAACCATGCCATTTATTAATTTCTCTCTGTTCTTTACTGTGAATGTGATGTAACTAGCTACTTTAAGTTCCTGCCACCATGACTCCTGGCTCTGATGGAATGTACCTGGAATTGTGGGCTACAGTGAATGCTTTCTCCTTGAACTTGCTTTCTGTTGGGGTATTTTATCAAGGCAACACAAAAAAAAGAAGGGCCCTTAGAACAGTAACAGAAAGGCTTTAGCCAGGTTAGTAATTGCCACCTTAGCATCTTCTTACTGTCACAGTGACCTAAACACTGAGACACCGAAGTTCTAGAGAAACTTGAGACTTTTCTGGGGGCTGGGTGAAGATGAGAACAATATTAAGAGCTATAGTGGACTCCTGCCTCAACCCCTTTGGTGCCATCAGAGGTGGGAACAAATGATGCCTGTCTCACCATCCTTACAACCAACAGGGGTCACATGGCAGAGCTGTTTCCAGAAGTAGGTACAAATTCCTTGAGGCAAAACCAGGCCATGAGACTGTCACTGCCCAGAAATCCTTATAAAGTATTTTTAGAAGTGTTAAGTAGTAAATTACAAAGAATGAAAAATGCTAGAACTGTATAGTCCTTTTAGGCACACCAAAGATTTGATACCAAGGATAGATTTAATCTTTTTTTAATCCCATAAATAATGGTGTTTGTAGATGATATAGAAGAATGGGGTTGATATCCAAAGCATAAAGAATAGGTAATGTAACAGAAACCTTTAGGTAAGATTTTGTCATCACAAATGTGTTTTGTTTTTGAAATGTTATTTTGAAGGTGATATTGTTTTGCAGTAGGAGTAAAGTAGTATAGCTATTAAATTTTTACAAATAGTAGATAAAATGCCAAGGCAAATCTTACTTTTCCGTGCTCATTAACTACAAAGAATAAATGTTTTTAAAAAGATGTGTGTAGTGTTAAGTTTCATGTTATTGTAGTAGGATGTAAATTATGCATGTGTATATATGTGCAGAGATGGATGTCGATAGTGACACAATCAATAATCAGACTGATATAATTACTAATAACAAAACAGCCACTGTTTTAAAACTCTTCCTAAAGCATATTAATTTTCAAAAGTAAGAACATTAGGTTTTGAGTGCAAATTCCTATTGCTTATTGAAAGAGAGTAATATGCTACTTTTCATGAACAATGTGGAGAGCAGGGCATTCACAAGCAGTGTCTGTCTGCCTTCCATGTTATTGAAAATGAAGTCCTGATCTTACGTAAAGCAGAAGCTGATTATGAATGAGGCTTATGTATGAGACAAAACATCACAGAATCTATTACTTGGTAATAAAAAGCAGACAAAAATGTTAGAAATATGTTTGGTTATCATGTCTGCCTTGGTTGTCAGAATGCCCCTGCTGATAACATTCGAATTTGTCTCCCTTGGCCTTTCTTCCTAGGATTACCAAGTTGTCCTCTATCTTACCTCAAGAATGCATTGGGATTTTTCTTCCATTTTATCTCTCTTGAAAAATAATAAAAACTGCTTTAGGGTTGCTGTTGCTGTGATAAGACACTGCCCAAAGGCCACGGGGGGGGGGGGAAGAAAGGGTTTATCTCATAGTCCATCATCCAGGGAAGTCAAGGCAGACATTTGAAGAAAGGAATGAAGTGGAGACCAAGGAGGGATGCTGCTATGGGTTTGATCTCCCTGGCTTCCTCAGCCTGCTTTGTTATACAGATAGGACCACCTGCCTAGGGCTGTCACTGCCCTCAGTGGGCTGTCCCCTCCCATATCAATCTATTAATCAAGAAAGTATTCCAAAGGACAATCCAATGGAGGCAATTCCTCAACTGGGATTCTCTTTTCCCAGGTGACTCTAGTTCGTATGTATAAAGCTGATGAAAACTAACTAGCACAAGAAAGTGTGTTCCATTTTAGTCAATATTAAAAGAGTCCTCATTTTGTAGCCTGTTTTCTTATACAACTCAGGACCACCTGCAGAAGGTTGGCACCACCCCCAATGGCCTGGGCCTTTCCATATCAATCACTAATCAAGAAAACGCTCCACAGGCTTGCCTATAGGCCAATCTTGAGGAAGCATTTTCTCAACTTCCAAAATTACTCTAATCTATATAAAACTAATGAACACAGAAACCCTATGGGAACAAAGGAAAGTACAACAAAAAATGTGATTGGAAAAAGATGTTTTCAAATAGAATATTTAGTGTTGCTCTCTTTACCTGGATAGCTCAGAGACCATGTGAAATGGGAAGTATATTTAAAAGTCTTTGTGAACATAAAAGACCCTTCTAGTACTATCCTTACCTATAGATCCCAGGCATATGGCCTTGAAATCAGTACATCAGAGCTTAGGTCAGAAATCCAAGTACTTAATCTACTCCTAAACACTAATCTAGAAAGTAACAGCAATAAACCTCTTTCAAACTTAATACCATCTACTCTAAAATTTGTTCTTATTCAATGGAGCAAAAACATAAAATATGCTTGTTCATACTGCCTATCTTTTCAGTTATATAGCCAAATTAGTAAGTCTAGTAGATGTGGAAGATCTTGGACAGTTTCAAGTTGTTGTTGTTGTTTTCTGTTTTTTTGCTGGTGAGTAGCTTTCTAATGTCATTTTAAATTACTGATGAGAATTTAGGAGACATGCTATTTATGTAGCCTTTTATTATTGTTCTGTGAGAATGTGTATTTCATTAGTTAAGTAATATGAGAACGTAATTGAATATATGAACCTTTCAAAATCTTATTTCTGTTCAAATAGAAAATGTTTGCGTAAGATGTCATAAAGCTAAATTTCACAATTATCTTTTTTTTTTTTTTTGGCCTTTGGCCCTTTTTACCCCAAACTTTCAAGTGTGTTTATGATTATAAAATTGTTTCCTATCAAAAATAACTTTTAAAGACATGGTCTTACTCTGTCTGTAGTCTTTGCTGGCCAGGAACTTACAGTGTAATCCATACTGGCCCAAACTCACCTCAGTCCTCTTGCCTCTGTCTTCCATGTTTTCAGTTTAGAGAAGTGAGTCAGCCACTAGAGCTGGCCGAAAATTCAGTAGCAGGCCAAAGTGGTATTCTATATCAATTCCATGTCAGTTGATTTTTCAAAAGTCCTCGTACTAAAGGGAAACACTTTTTAAAATCCATATGTTGATTACAGGTGTATTTATTTAGAAATAATAGCTACAAAGATATTAAAGCTTTTATATACATACATATATAATTGTATATTTTATATATTGTGTGTGTACATGTGTGCAAGCATGCATGTTGGCTTTAATCTTTTAGAGTATCTGTTTTGTCTTCCACATGCTGGCAGTCTCACCTGGCTTTTGTTTTTGTTGTTGTGAAAATGTTCAATCAGGTTCTACATGGTCAGCTATTATGAGCGGAGTCACAGAATTGCTGTTGGAGCACGCCATGGCTCAGTAGCCCTGTATGACATCCGGACTGGAAAATGTCAGGTAAATAAATCATGGTGGCTTCCTCTCCATGAGAGACCAGTACTTCACCAGGTGATGGACTGAGCTACTGGAACATTATGGATAATGTGTACGAGATCAATAGTTTGCTGAAAGACTCAAAGAATATAGAGCCCCACTATCTTCACTCCCTGGGATTGGAGGCAGCCATGGTGGGTTTGCAATGGAGCTCAGAGTGAGAAGGCGCTTCTCATGACTGATTTTACAATATGTGTCTTCATTGTTCAGTGTTGACTGGTTTTCCTGCTTCTTACACATTTCCTGAAAAAAGTTCAATACTTCATGTGAGAATGTGATGACTGAGTAAAAATTAATTTTCTGTGTAAGAAAAATGAGATACTTAGCAACTAGGAGACAGTAATATAGGCAGACTTCATATAATAATTCACAATAGCATATACTACAACTCTACAACTTGGTTTACAATAAGTGTGTCATTTTAAACTTTTTATTCTACATTTTATGATTTTGTGATATTTTACTGTTCATGAAATTTTTTTCGTGGATTTGATCTTGTTTACCTGACTTTCAAAATATACCCAGTAGATAGATGGGCAAATATATCCTCATTTGAGATAGAAAGGAGTTAAAGCTCAATGCTTTAAATCACTGTATCCCAGAGCCAGGGCTAAAGTCTACCAAAGTCCTGGTAAAACCTTCATGCTCATAAAGAAAGACCTAGGTTATACCTTCCCCTGTTTTAGTATAACATTTAGCATTGGTGATTTCTTATGTTTACAGAGGGGATATAAGAAATCCATAAGGGTGTCTAACAGTTTAGATTATATCTTCAATTTAACAAACTGTTAATCTACTGCCATCTTCAAAGTTTCTTTGATAACCTGCCATGAAATGATACCTACCTGGTAATGAGTGCTAGGGTAAAGGTTTCAGGTTTCAGAAAGGTTTAGAGGATGCTGTTTGAGTAGTAAGTGCATCTCTCTGTGGAGGCTGAGTGTACAGCCTCCACATGTTGCCATACTTGTCCATAGTGTAATTGTTGGTATTTTTCCCTCTCTGGCCCACTCTGGTGTATATTGCTTTCCTCTGGGCTCCTATGGAAATCAATGAAAACATTCTGGAACTTGTTTAAGGATTAAGTTTTGATCTATTTATTTCTAAATTCTTTCTAAAGGGATTCTTCAAACAGCATTTTCAAAATGTCCTTCTTTAAACCTTTATTTGTTTGTCTTGAGGTGGGGCAAAGAGCACAGCACATGTGTAGAGATCAGAGGACCCTTTGAGGGAGTCAGTTCTCTCCTTCCACTATGTGGGTTCTGAATCAAACTTAGGATGTCAGGCTTGGCAGCAAGAGCCTTTACCCTGGAGCCATATGCCAGGCCCCAGAATAACCTCTAAGAACATTCTTCTTTGTTTGCCTTTTTATGTCTTTATTTATTTGAGACCAGGTCTCGCTATATATCCCAAACTGGTATGGAACTCACCGTTTAGGTCAGGCTGGCCTCAAACTCACTGAGATCCACTTGCCTCTGCCTCCTGAGTGCTAGGATTGAAAGCATGTGCTACCATGGCCAGGTTTCAATGTAATTTATTTTTAAACATACCTAAAATATAACTTTACATATCAGTGGGATGCTGACATGTTTTGATGTATATATACATATGTACGTTGTATAATATTTAAGTCAGATCACATATTTCTGTGTTTTCAAAAGCCGATCATTTCTTTATGATGAAAACATTCAAAGTCTCGTAACATTTTAAAGTGTATGCTACATTGTTCTATAGACAACACAACTGTACAGGGCATAGGAGAGCTTTTCAGTTCTTTACAACTTAGTAAGCACTGACCAACATTTCCTATCCTACCACACCCATGCCCAGTCTCTGATAACTACAGGCAATTTTGAAACAGTTTCTTAAAATTGAAGTATGTCACTAAATGGCAAATTTGAAAGAAAACATATACACATTTACAGGGTTAAAAGAAGAGGAGGAAATAGTCCCTGTTCCCCTTACTAGGGTACCCACTTGGATGCTGAGCTACCATGGGCTATATCCAAGCAGGGGTTCTAGGTTATATCCATACATGATTCTTGGTTGGAGAAACAGTCTCATAAAAGACCCCTGTGCCCTGATATACTTGGTCCTTGTGGAGCTCCTATCCTCTCCAGGTCTTACTAACTCCCCCTTCTTTCCTATGATTCCCTGCACTCTGCCAAAGGTTTGGTTATGAGTCTTATTATCTGCTTTGATACACTGCTTGGTAGACCGCCCCCGCCTCCCTGAGGGAGGAGCTAAGCCACAGAAGAGGACATTGCAGCCAGTCCTGAAGAGACCTGATAAGCTAGGGTCAGATGGAAGGGGAGGAGGTCCTCCCCTATCAGTGGACTTGGAAAGGGGCAGGGAGGAGATGAGGGAGGGATGGGAGGACTGGGAGGGAATGAGGGAGGGGGCTACAGCTAGGATACAAAGTACATAACCTGTGATTAATATAAAAATAAATAAATAAGCAAAAAAATATTTTTTTTAAAAAAAGAGGAAGAAAGGATAGTAAAAGATATCTTGTAAATGTCTTCAAGACTGAGAATTTGTTCATTATTACTACTCTGAGCATTCCCTGTAAGACAGATCAAGTCTATAGCCAGGACCTGGCCTAAGTGCACCTGCTTGCTTGCTTGCTTTCTCTTCTTTCTCTTTTTCTTTCTTTCCTTCTCTCTCTCTCTCTCTCTCTCTCTCTCTCTCTCTCTCTCTCTCTCTCTCTCTCTCTCTCTCTCTCTTTTTGGTTTTGAGACAGGGCTTGGCTATTACAGACTTGCTTTGTAGACCAGGCTGGCCTCGAACTCACAGAGATCCACCTGCCTCTGCCTCCCAAGTGCTGGGATTAAAGTGTGTACCATCACTGCCCGGTTTTATCACCTGCTTTCTAACAGCATCCCTTTTAGCTGACATTTTATTGTTGATGACATCATGTGAGGATACCATATCACCTAGCCACATGTAGCTATTTTTTTCTTTGCAGTAGGCCAGAAAAGTTGGAGTCTTCTCTCCCAACAAATAAATTACACCCTCAAAGTTGTTTTTTGAGGCTTTTAGGATTCTTGTTTTGGTCATCACAGATATCATCCCACCCCTGAGCTTTGTCTCCTTTACAAGCACCACCTTTTTCTCCCTGTTCTATCCTGGTCCTCTCCCAGATTACATAGGAGGCATTCAAAGTATCTGTTGGATAAATTGTCATAACCTCAGTTAGGATTTTAGGGATTGTGCCTTTGCTACATTTACTGAGATTGTTCGGAACATCTTCACTCAGGAAGATCTCCTCATGATCCGCTCAGCAGTGAAGCACTTCCAGCAAGCAAGAATGCTGAAGACAAACACAGTGAGCCAGCAATGGTTAGCTCTCCCTGAGAACTAGTCCATTAGAATTCATTTCAGGCCTTTGAATCCTGCACTCCTCTTGTAAGCCATGCAGTGGCCAGACTCCTTGCCCATCTGTATCCACAGTAGTCCTTGTTAGTCTTTGTAGTATGCCATATTTAATGTCTGTAATTCTGTTGTTGAACATTTATTTCCTTTTGTTTGCTAGAGAAGGCAGTGTAGTGGAGAGTAGATTCTGAAACCTCACTGCCTAGACGTAGTGTTAGAAACATTAGAATCTATTCATGTGTATATAATGCATGTGAACCATGATAATAATTATTAACTATACATTGGTTTAAATAGGACAAAACCAGTCAATTCCCCCTTGCTGCCATCATATCAGCTAAATTTCTTGTGACTTTGTTCTTATGACTTTTTGGATGATCTTTTCCCTCAGATTATTTCAGTTAACCTTTTAAGTATGATAAACATAATACCCACCGAGTAATTAGCAAAATTCAAAGTTTCCAACCTACCGACCTGACCCTATTCATCTTTTTAGTAATTTTTGTAAACTGTCCTTATTTTTTGTAACATTCTGTGATCTTTTTGATAATTTTTGTTTGACAATTTCCAAAACTGCTATAGCATTTCTTTCATTGCTTCTACACTATTAGGATCTTTCTGAGTAAAGTTATTTAAAAAAACCCATAGTAGACCTTTTTCAAACAGTTTCAGGCTTGTGGCAAAATTGAACGGAAGGTATGGCTACTGTATATCCAGGGCACTCACACAGTGCATGACTCCCCTGTTAAACGTTCTCTCCACTGGCATTGCAGGGAAGGCCACACTCTTCCTCAGAGGCTTCCTGGTTGCAGCTGCTGAAACTAATTGGTAGTAGACACAGGAGGCGATGCATGCACACTCATCACCATGAACACAGATGTGACAGCTGTATGAAACACGAAACTCAGACAGGCCGGATGACTGGTGCTTCAATTTCGTCTTCCTAGCAGAGAAAGAACTGGGAGGATGCACAGGAGTAACTGATTGGCGAGGAGAGAATGAGCCTGTAGAACAGACAACAGTCATCCTCTGGATTCAGGGCTAGTGCTACTGCTTACCAGTTCCTCTGTGACAAAAGTTAAGTCTTCCTTTGGTAGTGATTCATAAATTTGAAGGCTGTCTATGCTCTGAAGGACCTGATATTTGGGTAGATGAGAATACGAAATCCCTTCTCTGAAATCACTGCTTCTCACTTTCTTTTTGAGCTACATCCAAAGCAGCATGTGGGGAGAAAGAGGGACTTTTTCTAAGCCCCAGAAATTATAACTGATAAACCTGTACTTGATTTTTTTTCACACGGTCAATGACTTGCATTGGGGTCCTCTCCTGCTGTTGTGTAGTGACAGATTTGAACAAATGTACCATTGAATATTTCTACCACTATTGTGACATACATCAGAGTTTTACTGCCCTAAAAATCATCTCCTATGTAACTTTTTAGGCACATTTTATTGTTTTCCTTGGTGTGCATTGCTGAGTCATAAGATTCATGTACTTGGTTACGAGAGGATCTGAAGCTATGTTCCCACACGTCTATGAGCACTAGTTTCTCCATTTCTTCCTCAGCATTTCTGTAAGGGGCCTGGCAGAAATGAGAGTTTTCTACACAGACATTTGTATCTCAGACTATGGAAACTCTGTGTGAGAAATTCCAAATGGGAATTTATCCGGGAGTCTCAATCTTGGAGATGAAAAGAGTGCCAGCCATTGGGGAACTTCTCTCTGGCAAAGAGATTCTCCTAGAGGCAGGTCTAACAATTTGTCCAACCACCTTCCAGAGACTGAAACACAGAAAATGACAAGTCAATGGGAGGTGGGAGCACACCTTGACCAGGACTATTTAGATGTTCTCATCCTTGGCCCTCTGTTTAAACTTTGATCTCACTTCAGGACCTTCAGGGGCCTTGAGAGGTTCTCTGAGTCTCTTTGTACCTCTTCCCTCCTTTCTCTAGTTTCCAGTATTAATTTGGCACTTTTTATTGACATATCAAGAATGGGTGGCTAAACCTGACTTGGTCACAGGTTGTGACCCCCAAGTTCAACAACATTTCCGTGAATTACTTTTAAACATTAAACATGACTTTTAAACATTAAAATTTTTTTAATTTATTTGATATGGAAAGAGACAGGGAAGCAGACGGAAGCCAGAAAACAATTGTTTTAAGAGTTGGTTCTTTCCTTTCACCATGTTTTGAGGCAATCTCTCCTATTGTTTCCTCTGCTGTGCTGCACACTGCAGACTAGCTGGCCAGGAGGCCCTATCTCCTCTCTCTACTGTCTGTGCCGCTGTAGGAGTGTTGAGACTAAAGAGACGTGCCACCTCATCTGGCTTGTTATGTGGGTTCTGGAGTCAGAGTCAGGGTCATCAGGCTTCTTCAGGAAGCGTCTTACCCACTCAGCCCACTGAGTCATCTCCCTGGCTCCACAACTGGCCTGTTTTGCTTCCTGTGTTTGTCATCTTAGATAATAGACTATTATTCATCAATCTATAATTTATCATTTGTTCTGTTTAGTTTTTAAAAATTAAACTAGCTCATCACTGTGCTAGACAGCATATTACATGCAAGAGATCACAAAATAAATGAGTATGTCCATCAAGGAACAACTGGTGGCAGAGATGAGCACAGCCATGAAGCTAAAGCTTTGTGATCAGCCTTTCAAGGAGGAGAGCCTACAAAGCATGGAGCATACAGTGCTACTAACCTAAAGTTATATAGGAGAGCTGCTCTGGAAAGGGCAGCCATAGAGGAAAGATGTCTGAACAGAAAGCCGTGAACAGGAGGGGCCAAGGAAATCCTACAAGTGCTGTCCTGTGCACATAGAAGTGGTCCGTGTTACAGCAGTCCTGACTTGGATATTACACTGGGACGTACACATGTGACAAGCATTATTTCAACACACAAGGAGGGAGACACATCTTATCTGTGACTTATTAAATGCTTAATCAGCTCAGCTTTGTTACTAAGTTCTATAAAGCTAGCTGAGTCCAAGGAGATAAGTTACTAATAACATTTTCAATGAACTACAATATTATTTATAAGAAAGGGGGCCTGGAGGCTGGAGAGATGGCTCGGGGTTAAGAGCGCTGGCTGCCCTTCCAGAGGACCCAAGTTCAACTCCCAGCACTCACAACTGTCTGCAACTCCAGTTTTAGGATACCAAACACCCTCACATAGGACATACATGTAGACCAAACACCAAATTACATAAAAATAAAAGATAAATGATTATAGAGGGGGGACTTGGGGAGCTTGCTGAGTGTTTTCAGTGTGGTAGTTAAAGTGTTTTATGAAAATCAGCCCTTGTCACTTTTCTAAAATAAAATACACTTAATTATGGCAAGCACTCTCAATTAGTAGAGGCCAAAAGGAAGCTAATTTTCAAGTCTGAACAGACATGCTGGATGGCACAAATTCTGTCACTGTGTTCAGAAGACGCTATTGGCTGTGAGCATAACAACGGTTTGACTTCTAGTTAAGAGGAGAAATGGATCTTAGAGGAAGGTAAGATTGATGTTTCTTTAATGCTTATAGTTGACATTTTAGGTGTTTTCTCCTTTCTCTTTCAGCAGCTGCTTTTATGGCAGGTGCTTCCTATGACATTCTGGAGCAACAACCAGAAATATGGCATCAGGGGCAATAATAAGATAAATGGCCAGAGAATACAATGGCTTCCTGACACCCTTGAAGAATTACCTAGTAGGCTTTCTGTTCTAATAGTGAAATACTATTTAGAGATGAACCTCAAAGAAAAGAAACAGATTCCGCCAAACAGTGCTAGAATTTAGATTGTGTTTTTCTGAAACTTTCAGTATCTTAAAACAATATTTCTAATTGAATGTACAGAACCCATACGTTTTTTTTTCTTACCCTTCATGCATCAGACGTGGAATGTTAGTGTCCCAATAACTTTGCACCAATAGAGAAAATTAAATCCTTATTAATGCCTTTCTTTTGACAAGCCCAGTAGTTGGAAAAAAAGCATTCCAGCATCCTTCCGACCTGGAGCTCTCTGTGTAGATTAGGATATCCTGGAACTCACAGAAGTCCTCCTGTCTCAGCTTTCTAAATGCTGTGTTTATAGACACTTGGCTTAAAATTTCTTTCAATTCTGAGAATTCTCATCATTTCATTTACATTTCTCAGTGCCATTCAGGTTTCTATATTGCCATTTACTTCCTCCCCTTCTACATACAGACAATAAAAATAAGGATGGAGAGATCGCTCAGTAGTTCAGAGTGTTGGGGTAACCTACCTCCACACATATTGTATCAACTGGCTATGGAAGTGAGCCCCTGTATTCTCAGTTGTTTATTGCTGTGCCTGCAGCTCCTTGTGCTGGCAGGATATGTAAATGTTTGTCACTTCCTCACCTTCCCCAAATGAGGATTCTTGGAGATTATCATGTTAAAAAAGCAATCAGAAGGAAGGAGAGGAAGACCTCCCTTATCAGTGGACCTGGGGAGGGCCATGCATGGAGAAGGAGGGAGGGTAGGACTGAGTGAATAAAGTATGATTAATAAAAATTAAAATTAAAAAAAGAAAGAAAAATAAATGAATAAATATGAAAAAAAAAGCAAGCTGCCATGGGGAAGGTCAAGGAAGGTCACATTGCCCTCAATCTGGCCAAAAGGCAACACTAAAATAGGGACTGGGTTTAGTCCTGCTCTGTTGGTTCAGAATGAGTAAGCTGTGAAACTTCTCCCACTAAGCTAATAATTTTTTGTATGACAGGGGAATTTGGCTTTTGATAAATACGAAGCTGGCAGTGTGAGCTGGGTATAATCCTAGATGTTCAGACTTTCATTTGCGCCTCATTTCATGTTTTAAACATATATCTTTAAAAAGCTTACTGTGTGGTTTTCTGTGTTGAATACTACGACATAGTTTACACAAGCAGTCACAACTAACATTAACTCTAGCTCTAAGGCAGATGCTATTTGGAGAAAAGTGGACGCATGTAGTAGACAAAGCTTACCAGTGACTGGCATGCCACACAGGTGGTTCAGCTAGGCTGTTGGAAGTGGGGCGAGTAGGGCCTCACGTACTACAGAAGTTAGGGAAGTGCCTCTGCCCTTCTGCTGTCAGCACATGATGGCTAGGAGGGCAGAGTGGCGTCCCATTATGCAGGTGGGACTGACAAGGTAAAACTGTCCTGAGCTGCAGTAAACCCCATAGATCACACAGGAGGAGAGAGTAGACTAGGTAAAGGTAAGGGACAAGAGCAGGAAGACTCTCCTGAAGGACCTACTGTTGAAGCTGATCCATGAGGGTCTCCTCCTCATGTGGCTGCATGAGGAAGAGAACTTTTCAGAGAGAGGACATGTCAATGGAGGCTTGGAAGTATTAGTTTATGAAACACTGTAGAAGCTGTAAGGATTCTGGAATGCTGAGAGGAAAGGTGTAAGAGTTTGTGATTATGCTAAGGGCAGAGGGTGATGAAGGCTGACAGAAGGATGGTGGGATTATGGTGCGCCGTTCCTGACAAACACTTTAGTTTGGAGTCTTTAGGATCAACAGTGTGTGTGTGTATGTATGTACGTGTACATATGTGTGCATATATTACTGAATATAATCCACTCAGTATGTAGAATGGTACTTGTATGTACATTTTTCACAGCCAACCGTTTGGTGTTAGGTAACCGATTGGTGTGCTGTTCCCTGAGGGAGACTATTTCACTCTAAGCATCCTTAGTTGCCTGTAGGTCTTTGTGTAGGGATGAGGCCTTGTGGCCTTTTTGTATATTAGTGTCTTCCTTGCTCACCTAATGTTTAGGCAGTCATTAAACCCAAAATGCATATCCATAGGAAGCATTTTATGATTAAGTAGACATTTATAATGAATTTACCAGGAGTCTTTCCCCATGGATACACTAGGGCACAGTGCAGGGTATATCCCAGAGACCTGGCTCCTACCAGGTCAGTTACCCACTCAGAGGCCTGGGCCAGTGACTAATGAGAAGGCACAGGCCTACCCTGTGAACCTTCCAGTCTCTCAGTCCACAACCCAGCTGTGAAGTAGCCACACCTTGAAGCTTATTTCTGCTGTTCTGTGAGGTGACTGTCTTAATCTAGAATATTGACTATGCAGCACAAGGTGTTCTAAACAGAGTCTACTCTCCAAAAGATGACAGAAACAAGGAACTATCTATAGAAAGGCCACCCCACCAAACTAGGCACTTTTCTCACATATATTGAACATGGGCCCTTATAGCGAGAGGACTAGCTCCCACAAGCCTCTGTGGTTCCCTGGGTGAAAGCCCAGCATATGGCACTGTTACTATGTTGCTGTAATTTATGTAAATGTCTTGTCAGAGATGAATTAAACTTATAGCAGTAAATCTACAAGGACACAGCTATAACTCATATAGATATATTGCTTATAGTAACATATATCAAGCCTCTGGAATTACTGCCTCTTCAGTAGTCAAGAGGTTAAAGAAGGTAGCAGCTTACATGCCATTATATGTAGACAGCAGTTTGTCATTCTTTGGGAATGTGATGAATACAAAATACAAGCATGTCCTTCACTCCACTGTCTAATCTCTACATTTCAGTACCAAATGAAGAACCAGGAAATTCAGTCTTAAGTTTATTAACTTGCTACTTAATTTTCTGAGCCTGAAGTTGTTAGGTCTTAGACCGTATTTTCTATGCCATGATTGCTTTGTGCAGCAATCATGTATGTAATGTATTCATTCAGCAAATGCTGAGTGCCAAATGTATGTCATATATAAAAATTTCTTTTTAGAGGATTAAATAATTTCATCCAACATCCTTATCTTTGTGGAAGAAAAAGATGGGGCCAGAAAATTTAGATGCCTCACAGGAATGTGTTGAATATTACAAAGGCCATTCAAGGGATGTAATCATTAATTAGAATACAAAGCCAGTTTCTCCTTTATGTAGTGATGTCTGTATGCTTAGCACAAGTGTGTCCGGCCAAGAGTTTATTTCACATTCATTCTCCAGCCATTGAGATTCAACATTGTTCTCTCCAAACCTGAATTAGAACCTGTGAGGCAGAGACAAGACATCTACATTTTTACCCTAGGTAAATCCATGGTAGGCTAGAGGTTAGAAACTCTAAGTTTACTGAATAAAATAATAGGGTGTGGGGAAAACTAGCATTGAATTGTTGTGTTAATATTTCAGTCACTGGCAGTCTATGAAATCAAGAAATTTTAGAAATTACCAAAAAAAAAAAAAAAGACTTCTATCTAGAATCATATAGGCTAAAATGGAGTTTAGGATGACTGGAATTTGGAGTATGTTTGTATTATCATTGAAAAAATAATGTGACAACAACACAGAAGATCTACAGGAAGCCCATTGTTCCCCTAGGACAAAAATTGTTTATGGTCTATATACCCTGATAAAGAATTTAAAATGTCACCGAAAAACCTTGAGACTTTAGATTATAATTACTCCTTTCTATCCAGATACTTCTCTCCTTGCCCTGAGGTCACCTAGGGCTAGAGTCTTTAGGCTTTCATTTTGCATTTGAGTATATTCCCTTCCATTGTACTGACTTCATAACCAAAGCTTGAAGTACTAGGAACACTCCTCGCTTTATTTTCTTGCCAGTCTCCCTGCTGATGTCTTTTCAGTTCTTCAGATTATAGCTGAAGGGAACATCTACCAGATAAAAATCACTAATAGAAAATGTATTGACAGAAGTCATCTCGATTCTGGTTTAGTTTTATCCCTAATTGGGACTTTTGCACAATACAGATAATGTGCTGAATTGAGGATTTTCTAGACTCTGGTGGTCTCTCCCAATTTGGTGGGATCTGAGTTTTTTCCTTGTTGAAGTATCCATTCAAATTATTTACCCCGGTACTAGTGCCAAATACCATTGAAATAATGCAGTTCCATGCATGGGAGCAAACTCATGCTTTTTTCTATAGAGAGAACTGGGAGAGGGTACTTTTGACCACCATGCTTTATGACGTTCTGAAGCCAATGAAACTGCCAGAACATAAGCAACTACACATTTAGTTTCTTGCCATATCCTTATTAATGTTCTAGAAGATATTGTACACCAAGATTTGCAAAAGAATAACTGAAGATACTCCCCAGCCAACAGCCACAGCCCTGCCCTGCCTAGCACATCCAGCTCTTGGTGGAGGCTTCTCTACCAAGGGGTCATGACAGAGGCCAAGAAGGCACTCACTTCTACAGAGAGTACTTTTCAGGTTTGAGATCCTTATGGGAAGTAAAGAAGATTCAGGCTTATTTCCTGGTCATTCAATTACAGAGCTATAGACCGTTAGGAGTTTCTTAGTCCTCCCCTCACTTCAAGATGAAAGGGCATCTTGTAACACCCTTGCCTAGGCTGCTGTTTGTAGACAGACACTCATCATTGCAGCAGCTGTGGTAATGCCAGCAGAGGACTAGAGAGTATGTGAGTATAAAACAGGCATTGTCTACTTCTGGTGAACACCTGACATACCGTTTGCCAAGGTAATGCATCAGGAGTAGGTGTGGGTTCAAATCAGACATGAAAGATGTTTCTTTGGATTTTTGCCCTGAGCATGATACTCCAACATGTTGTCTACATACTGATATGTGCTGACACTGTTACTGTAGACCATTGTGATAATCATTGAATGCCAGCCAGCCCAAAGAATCATAGACTAATGAGAATAATAAGGAAGCTAGAGTAAGACACAAAGCGGCACTCCAAGTGTGAGACAGAAACCCATACTTGATTTTAACAACTCATTAAAGCCATATGTTTTTTTGAAGATCCTCCAGGGCCCTCAGTTTCTGAAATTCATAAGAGAAATTGTAGTAACCATACCAGTGTGTGATTAAGGGACATGCATTCTGTTGCAGTGATGCAGCACCGTTTCTTTGTCACAAACGCATTCTGGAATTTTAGCCAATCGCTCTTGCACTTGTTTTTTAAATTTCGTCTTTCTTTCTTCCTTCCGCATACACCTCCTGCTGTGTGTTGGGGGAAAGCGGGTGTTCTGTTCTCATTTGTGAATTTCCACCAAAGAAACACTGCTAACCTCACAGACTTAAATGGTTTTCACATGATTCCACATCTCAGTGCAGGAAGAGCTGTTCTGCAGCTTCCCACCCTTTCCATAAAGCAAATACAGAGCTCTTTACAGCAGCCTTTGTCTGGCTGTGGCATTGATTTTAAATCACCTGGATCGATCAAGTGGTTATGGAACTTTAAAAAATCCTACCAAACACAATTAGAATCACAGGCTTTTTAATCTGTGAGCATAATATCCATAGGAATGAGTTGTCAATTATTCTTAATTTGGATTACCTAAAGAAACAGTGCCTCTGTGATGCTACAGTATCTGGGGCTGTCTGGGTGCACTGTGCAAAATGTTCCTGGCTTCAAAAACAAGCGTCTGAAATCTATGTGTATCTTGGAGTGTGTCACAGCAGAGCACCTTCCTCAGCCAATGAGAGAGCAGCATGCAGATCCAACAGCTGTCTGGTCCTACATCCCTCTGTTGCAGCTCAGCAGCAGGACTGAGGCAAGCTGATTGCAAACTGAGTTGATACAGAGGTGAAAAGTCTGAAAATGAATAGTTCAACACAAAGTGTCAGCAGTAGGCAGGTGTGGAGGGACAGAAAGGAAACCCACAGGAATTGCTTCTTAAACACGTCATGTCAGGCCTTGCATCGTTAGACATAGCTAAGTCTAAACTGTCATATGGTGGATAGTGAAGGAGCCCTGCACTTCCCTGACTACCTCTTATAGTATTTCTACAAAAGAGAATGTTTAAAAGCTTCAAACTACGTTTAGACATCAACTTTCCTCTCTAAAAAAAACAAAAACCCCTGATTTTTCTGTAGTTTGATATCATACTGCAATTTTGTTGTCATAGCAACTAGATAATGTAATACAACTTTTCAAAAATGGAAACCTCTTTAAACTTTATTGCACCAACCTGCCAGTTGTAAATGAGGATCTCAGAACGGATGATTTATATGGATTCTGACCATGACCTAAAGTCTAAAATTTACTTTATACATTTCAGATTTCAGTAATTGAGCATACAGAGAAAGCCCCATCTGTCTCCTAGACACTAAAATATAATAAGCATCAAGAAGTAAATTTTTTTTAATTCATGTTCTTTCCGATTATAAAACATTTCCCCAGAGAAACACAACTTTGCAGTATTTTCATGGTAGCATTTTACTAAGTAGGATAGCGTAGTTTTCCATACTACCTGATAATAACAGTCAGCAAATAGAGAGAGGGGCAGAGAGAAAGATGATGAGTTTTCTTGCTACTGGGCTGAACAAATAGATACCGTGCTTTTCAAATGCTGGAGGAGGTCGGTGCTTTGCTTCCCAAAGCCACTCACAGGCCACTCGGCACAGGGCAGTTTTCTTTGTTCAGATGCTTCTGATTTGGGCACAATAGGCACATATTGCAAATAAACCTGTGACATTTTTGGAGGAACGTTTAGCATTACTCAGGGCTTGATTTAGGGCACCTTTTAATGTTTCATGGTATCGTTTTATTCATTACTTTTTAAAATTTGAATAACAATTATAAATGTTAAAATATTTCCAAGGTTTTTTTTAAATCTTCCAGTACATTTTCTTCATGTTTTGAGGAGGCTGTTTCTGCATAGTAACTTAGAAATAACTCCCAATGATTAACAGAGTGATGGATGTGACAAATCACCTTTTTCTTGAGAAACAATAAATCAACATATCCCTACCCATAAATTTTTACTGAAAAATGTGAACTATTAGCACCATATATTTAACTAGGTGCCAGGTATAAACATTGTTGTCAAAACGTTGCTCTCAGAATCAGTGGACTACATTACAATGGAACGTTGGTTTATTTCTTTTAGAAATAACGTGGTTTGAATATAATTTACAAATTTCTGAAATTTGTGGTGTTTTTTACTTAAGTGTCTTCCTTGTGGTAAGCATGGCACACCCTGAATATTACCAGTAGTAACTCTAAAGTCAAGAGAGAACAATCTCCAAATATAATTTTTTACTCACAAAAGATTTGGTTGAACTTTGGTTTTAAGACTACCCGCTACAGTGTTCCTGAGTTTACTGTGTTTGCCTTGTTTATGTTACCTAATTCTGTTCTGGTTCTGTTAGCACAGCTTCTTGCCCCTCGTGTTGTCCTTTTTTAGGCAGACCGTATATTGAAATCTGTTTGGATCTTTGGGAAGCTTAGCTGAACACAATGTATGACTGAATTCAGAGGCTAGTGGATTGTTAGCTACCCAGCATTGGCTTTATTTTCATTTGGGAGTATTTTCCTCAAGTCGCCATGGTGTATTGTGGGAAGTAGAGCAGGGCAGTGGCCTTCCCCTGGCTCTATTGATTTGCCCTTCAGCTGTGTGCAGCGCAGAGAACCTCAGGCCTTGTTGTTGATTATCTACACAGTGTCTCTGGGAGCTGTATTGACCCATTGCTGCTGACTGCCTGTGGCTCTTGATTTTTCACACCGTCTCCATGACACTCATAATAAAACATACTATCTTATTGCTCCTCAGCTCTGGGAGTCAATGGATTCAGCCTTCAAACACCACAGTGTTTCGGGAGAACATTTATTATATATGGGATAAAGTGCAGCAATTTTAGGGCTGTGTGTTATGTACTTTTAGTGGCTACCTCCATAGCAAGAGTCCACACACACTTTTACATTTCTGATGCCTTTAAAAAGCCAGTGCTAGCTTTGTATCTTTTTTTACCGTGGTGTATACAAAATTAATTTTAAAACAATAGGCTCATTAACCAAGAATATCTTACACTAAGATTAAGTTAGACACATTGCATTTTCAAATACAACAAGGATGGTCCTATGATTTATTACTGCCTATATGCTTATTACAGTGGACAGTGGGATTACTAGCAGTATACAATTTAGGATTGAACATTTTTAAGGTTATCCTTGTCTGGGTGTCCTAGATACTTTTAGTATTTGAAGTAAAATCTTTTTCAGCTACCTTGAAAGATTTACTTTCTATTTAAAATATAAGTAAATGGTCTTCTTTAAACATAAATCTTTTTGTCAATATTCATGTTTTTTATCTTATACTAAAATCAGAATATTTTAGATGTTGCTACTACCTACATATTTCCCAATCCAGAATTACCATCAACAAGTCTTTTGTGACACATGGGTTGTATGCAATTATAAAAAGAGCTTGAGAGACCTGGAAAGGCAGGATTTATTTTTCTGGTAGAGAAAGAATAACATGCGGGTATTTTCAAGGCAGACTTCTAATATTATAATGCACTGTGACTACCATTGTTGTGTCCAAGTTAATGTAACACCAGAGAGAGACAGAGAGGACAGAGAGACACAGAGACAGAGAGAGAGAGAGGCAGAGAAAGAGACAGAGAGTCACAGAGAGACAAAGAGAGACAGAGACACAGAGACAGAAAGAGAGAGAGAGATGGAGAAAGAGAGACAGAGAGGCAGAGAGACATACAGAGAGAGGCAGAGAGACAAAGAAAGTGAGAGCAAGAGAGACAGGAGAGGGAGTGAGAGCAAGAGAGAGACAGAGAGAGAGAGAGAGAGAAAGATAGAGAGAATGAGAATATTTTAGTCTTAGGCCAGACATTTTTATAGGAAAGTCAAAGGAAAAGAATTGCAAGTGAGGTTATTAATATCATGATTACTTTTTTGCTGAAGTTAATTCAAATGTTTCTGTTAGTCAGAACAAATTAAAAATAATGTCACAAACCTAATTTCAATGATATCGGTCTTTGAGAACTCAGGGAGCTCATGGTGGAACTCATCTCTGTCTGTCACACACATTCACCTCTGTCAAGTATTTGTGAGCTTCAACACCAAAAGAAAAAGATAGGAAAAGGATCTTAGCCTTCAAGCTTCATGGAATCAATCCACAAATAATTTTTTCACATTTAGAAATAATAATTTCTTTTTATTGGCATATAGATTTAGTGTTTACATCTATTTTGCCAAGTTTTAAAGGGCTGGTTTTAGGTTTGAAAGACATAAAACAGTTTTCAAGCTGTTTTTAAACATATCAATTCATTTAAAAATGTTCAAGTGGAAGCTTTTAGCGAGTGCTGTTTTAGGGGCTCCTGTCCTGCTGCTTCAGGTCAGCACAGGACCCTGGCAGGCCTGCTTGAAGCAGGCGGGTTATGGGTTTGAGCCCCGCCTAGGCTGCATAGAGAGTTCAAGGCCAGTCTGAGCTGTATAAGGAAGACCTTGTCAAAAGCCAAAACACAAATAAAACCAAAGGCAGGAAAAAAAAAAAGGAAAGGGAAGCATCACAATTCCTACTCCCAAGTTAGCATCTTTCTTTCATTCCTTTAAATTAAAAGTTTAAGTTTCTTCAGTGTTTTTATCGTAATTGCTGAGATTCTTTTCAAATATTTTGTTAGTGCACACTCACTGAATGCAGTACTGAGGCACAGTTTTGCAAGTAATGTGGTGATGATAAGAAGCACTCAGAGTGTTGCCTCGAGCAGAGGCCTTTCCAATTCTAGGTTCCATGGCCTCTAGCAAAAGCCACAGGGTACATTTCCCCCTTTGGCATGAAAACATTGCCAACAGTTACTGACTTTCACCTGCATGAGCCCCACACTCAGCTGCGCTGAGACCTGTGTCTGAAGGAGCATCGGATTCACGGTAGCCGCATTTCGTTATGCCGATTCTTTATGCTGATGGTTTTGGTAGTAAGCGTTTCACATTCCACTTAAGCCTCAGCACGCCCTTTGTCTTGGACATGCAGAACCACTGTTAGGTGTGCAGGAGCCCTCCTCCAATGGAGCGTCTGTGTCAGGTAATGCAAAGGTTAAGCCTTATTGTCCGCACCAAAATAAAAAAAAAAGTGAGGTTTCATCAAAAACTTCCATCCTCACAACCTTTCAACCACAATTTGATGATTATTATTGATTATTTCACAGCCTTTCACTCATGCTCTGCCACTGTGGCCAGCCCTGATATACAGATAGGGCTGTGGTCCAGCTGAAATAAGACTCCATCTTGATAATGGACTGAGATGAGATGCTGTTATTTGATAAAGATAATTGATGTTTCACAGTGAATTGAAAAGCAGCTCCAAGCACACTGTAGCTGGAGCTGTGTTCTTCCCACAAATATGGCAGTTGTTTATAAAAATAGAACAAAAGAATGGAACTTAAATTTTTGTGAATGGTTTATTACAGACTTTTCATATTAGAATTTTTCCTTTCCTAGTTGATCATTTATAATGCACAAAAAAAGAAATAGAATGGGGTCCATTGCATTATTTTAAAATTCGGTTCCAAATTAGTTTGTTCAAATCTTAGATGGCATGGATGTTACTGACCAGATGATCCCTGGCACACTTAATACCTAAACCCCATGTTTGGGTGATAATGGGTCACTGTCATGCACAGCCTGGGTAGCACGAGTCACAGATTTTATGCTACCACTGAATTTTTTTTTTATGCTTTTGCAAGCTGTAGAAAAACACAATTTAAGTTACTGATCATGAAATCATGTCTCCTGGAAAAATGCAGTTCAAATAATCTGTGAATGCAGATAGGGTTTCTCCTCATTCATTATTAAGAAATGTTTCCACAAACACCCCGGAACACAGTGCGTATGTTCGCTGCACTTCCTTCAGCCCCCAGCTTTAGGTTGATTAAGGTATCATTCGTCTCTGGTACTGTTCATCTGTTTCTTTTAGTCTTATCACCTTCATAACCCCTAATTAAGCAATAAGGCTTGACAGGGAGTATGGTTATCGTGAGATAATGACGCCCCAAGTGTGTTGTGAGTCACAGGGTTCAGCTGAGTGCTCCTAAACCTCTACGGGTGTGATTATCTCGTGATAAACGTGCCACATTGCTGCGCACTGATACCACTGATGCATGCGCGCCAGTGCAGGTGAAATTGACGTTTTTCTTGCTTACCTGCTCACCCAATCCGAAGAGCTGATTTTGCCAACCTTATTGGCTCAAATCTTACAGAGTTTGAATCCACAAGCTCTTATTTCACTGTTTAGATGGTAGCAATTGAACCTGCAAGTACACATATGAAGTGAAATTAATGACCTCACTTTTTTTAAAGGTTAAGCTTCCTTAGAAGGTAAGCTTTAGGGAAGGTAAATATATTTTTCACTGTGGTGGTTTTGCAGCAGCCCATTTAGCGAATGATAAAAATTAGCCATTCTTATGAACTCAGAATTGTGTATGCTTTCATACTAATGACATCACCAAGCCCTTGAAAGTTCTCTAAAAATAATATTTTTTTTTTATATTGGGAAGCGTTTTATAATCTACCATTTGTAACTTACTGTTAAAAGTAGTGTGAGGTGGGAGGCTGCTAACACCTTAGCTCCTTTCTGTTGGATTAAGATTTTGGAGAAAAATAATTTATATTTACTATGTAGACTCTAGCTTGTTATTTTAAACACCTGAATTATCTCTTGTAAGTTTGTTCTGCCTGTCATTGAAGAGACCACATTTTGGTGTGATATATTTCTTAGGATTGTGTGTGTGTGTGTTTTAAAAAGAAAAGAACAAATAAAAATACCGGGGCTAGCTTTGAATGCTCCAACATGAATTCTAGTTCATGCAATCTTCTAACACGTCTGCTTGGAGAATTTTTGATGATGAAAAAATATTCATGTCTTTGCCTTCTGATCTCATGGAATCTAGCTGCATTCAGTTCTTGAGACTGAGGAAGTAAGTTTTACATATTTTTAATGTAGTGAATGTACTCTCAAGTAGCTGTATGGCTAGTAACTAATATATTATATAGCCTGCTTCTAAAGAAAAAAAATCCTTGTAAATTAATATTTCTCAAGAGTTTGTGGCCTAATTTTTCTCAAGTAATTCCATTGTGTTAAAACGTTTTGCTGTTCGCATCAGATCTGAAAGTTGTTTTTTTTTTTTTTTTTAACTTTTGAGGGGTGTCTTAATTCACCACTGACATTCTAGTGTTGTCCAGCCTATGTATTCAGTTTTTGAAGGTCCTGTTGTATAACAGGTATTTGATGTATGTTGAAACTAAGAATTTAGGTATGAGTTAAAATAATAATTTTCCTGGCAAAGTACTATCATTTGAAGAAAAAAAATTACCATCAAACCCAAATTGGGAACTTTGGTATCTGCTTAATATTTAATGGCTTATAATATTGGTCATTCCGTTTTATTTCTTTCATAGAAAATACTGTTTTCTTAAAAAACTTGGCCACACTTACCTTAAGTCCTGTAGTTACTATTCCCTTCCTAGTAAAGATGGAGAAAATTTAAAATGTTAATACATTGCTGGTACACCCAGAGGCCACTGATTACATAGCCAAGTTTGTTCATCCATAAACAGCATTTGATTTTAAACTAAAATCTTCTCACACTCAAGTTCATAGTAAGTGTCCTCTAAATGAGCTGACAGGCCCAGGGAAACTAAAATCCTTTTCATGATAAGTAAACATGTCTTAAAACACCAGAATCATTATTTCAGCTGTGACTGCTTGGTGCTTACATTAATGTTGTTTCTTAGTAACATTAGGCCATCTAAGCAAGAAACTAAAAAAAAAAAAAAAAGCATTGAATTTTGTATGAAATCTATGAAACCAAGGTAGGTAAGCTGAAGACCAATGACTCTGCTCACCCAGAAACTTCATGACTGTGTTTGCAGATCATGGCATAGTAACGTTCTGATGGAGGACATGGGTGAGGAACAGCAGGAGCTGCTGCCGGGCCACCTAGAGGGAGGGGTACTTTGAACTGTGAAACTGAGGCCACTGAAAGTCCTGTGCTTCTCTAAGTCCTTAGGAGCTCTGCAGTGTGGTGCCTTCTGATTGACTAGGGAGCCTTCCCTCAGCAACAGGAAGTCAGTTCAAAATCAGATAAACCACTGAGAAGGTTTTACTTCAGATCAGTATGGGAAGAGAAGATAGGTCAAGATAGAACAAGTATGATTAATCATTATTAATAAAGTAATCATGGTTGATATTTTCAGTTCTGCCCTATTAGATATAATTTGAAACTTCCTGTAATGGTTTTTAAATGTAAGTCTATAAATACTGAATTAATAGAAATATTGATACATAATGTGTGCTATATTGTATATGTAAATAATACTTCATCATACTTATTCATGGTTTTCTACTTCAACTTGCTGACTATTCCAGCCTCATCTCTGGCCAGACTGACTGTCTTATTTTTTGTTTACACCAATCAGCTTTTCTCCCTGACCTTAAGTCCTTTGCTCATGCTATTTTTTTATTTGATATCTCTGTACCTTTCGTCTTCTATCTCACTTTTTCAGTTAAATGAGCTACTGCCATTGCCATTCCCAACAAGAGTGAGCACTTCACTAGTTCTCCAGAAGTACTACGATCATGGAGTTATGAACTCATTCCAGTTAGGATATAGTTGAGGTCTGCTTGCTTACATCCTGCTCTCCTGACTAAAATCAAGGCACCTGCCTTCCCCAGTTTTGCACAGTTTTCTCACTTGCCGTTGCCACTTCATACATAGTGAGGGAGAAACTGATAAACAATCTTGAAGGTGAGTGGCCCTGTGAAACTTGACTGGAGAGTGCCAGCACACACACACACACACACACACACACGCACGCACACACGTTGGGGGTCAAGAGGGCAGGAGGGAGAGAGAAACTTAAACTTTAGAGTGCACTAATTTAAAGTACACTTTGGATCACAAGGCCCTGTGGGAGTCCGTGGATGTGGACAGGGTCTTGAGTGCTTGTAGGGTAAGGGGAAAAAAGAATCTGCCTTTTATAAGCTTTAGTAATTTGCTCTCATTTGAAATGGCTCACTGGTGACACAAAGGATGTTAGTTCAAATGAAAATGCCAGAACTCTGCTTCAGAGGGAACCCGGAGATCTCTTGAGAGGCATGAGCCATCAGGGAAGCAGGGGCCATGCCTTGCAGTTAAGTTTTTCATTATGGCTTCATGTTAGGACTAGTCATGCCTTTCAGATATTTCATTTTTGTTATAAACATATTTATTCCAATTTTTATATTTTTCTTCTTTTCTGATTAATCACATTAATCAGTTGAAATGGAAAGGCTCAGACTATGATAACCTCAAAGCTCATGCTATATGCTTGTGGCTTGCTCTGACAATGAAAAAGAGTAATTCAGCTAATCAAACAACAGTTTCCTCTTTCCTTAGCTATTTTGATTAAGACTGCTGGTTTTCTCTGTAGCATTCCCCCAGCTAAAGAATTTTTCCAGGTTAAACAAGTCAGTGGCCAAAAGTAGCCAAATGCATGACAATGCTTTAGATGTAGGAAGCATGGCAGGCACCTGGCTTGTGAGGGAACTCTTAACTGTCTTAACTCTCTGCTGTCTGCACATTAAAACCTGCCTGTGTAAAGGAACTGTAGAAGAAGAGTTGTCTGTATAGTGTTTCTTAGCAAGCTAAGCATCTCAGAAATGATAGATTCAGGATTAAGGCAGAATTGAATGGGATTTTATCCAGATTATTCCCGAGGGAATGGATTTTTTTTTTTTTTTTTGCTAATTTTAACAAGGAAACAAGGCTTAAATTTTATCTAAAAATAGAAAATACTACATTTCTGACTCTCATAGTTAGCTTTTTTAAAAAAAGTCTTAAATAGTAATTTGGAGTAAGAATTGAAAGTTTAAGGTGAGGGTCATGTGGACCTCAGATGGTGATAGAGAACTTCTCTGAGTAGGGAGAACAAGGTATTTATTTCATCAGATAGGACAGACTTCCTGTCTTCAATCCTGCCCTGTGGCTGATCAGTAGCTTTCCAAGTATTCCAAGTTCAGAGACAAGATGGTCAAGGACTTACAGCATTTGTTAAGATTTTCAGTAAAGGACATCCCATGGCCACAGTAGCTGTATGCCCTATGTTTGGACATAAATGAAAGAATTCTCAACTTTAGCCAGAGCCGTCAATGATGGAGACTCTTTGGAACTTTCAGCTGACTCCCATTCAGGCTAGCTCACTGTGCCAGTGACCCAAAATTCTTGAAACTGTCTTGCGCCTCCCAAAGTTAAAGCTGCAATGTGCTAATATTACAGGTCTTTGACTGTGGTCTGTCTGCTGCACATGTAAAATAGGTTGGATGAAGTAACCAGGAGTGGGGAAGAGCAGCTCCGTGAGTGGACTAGTGAGTTGTCCTAAGGAAAGTGGAGAAGCCTTCCCAGTTACTCTAGAATAGCCAGACTCTTTGTGTACATGCTGGTGGACTTGAGGCAGTGGGAACATGTCTGACATCAAGAAGAGGGCAACCAGAAAACAAAATAGTTTTTCTGAAATTTTTACCTAATAGTTAGCTTTTCTCAAATAAAGAAAGAAGGAAAACTGTTTTGGGCCAGGTGTGGTTGTCAATCTTTTAATCCCAGCAGCGGCAGGCAAAGCCCTATGAGTTCAAAGCCAGCCTGGACTACCTAAAGAATTCTGGGTTAGCCAGAGCAACATAGTGAGACCCTGCCTCAAAAACAAGCTAACATATACACATAATAAGCTTGACGTAGTCATCAATTTAGGTTCTTTTCACCATTATTTTTATTGGGAATGAAGCCACTTGCTATCATGAGACCAGGCTGTCTGGAAAAAAGTAAACTGCTGACCACGCTCTGAAGCTACATCACCCAGGACTGTGATTTGAAATTGACATTGCATCTGGGGGAAAGGCTCTTTAAAAAATTGAATTTGTATCAAAAAAGAAATGCAGAAATGTATCGAATTTACCCAGGTCTCCCCAGATAGGCTCTCTCAGCTTTGCGCTCTGGGAAGGTGGTTCTGTTAGCAGAGCACTTCAGGGGCTGTCAGAGGGAGCTTCTGTCTAAGGAAGGGGGGTGTGTGTCTCTTTTTCCTAGTCACGCTAATTTATAGTAAACCCTTTCATAGAATGGTGTTTTCCTGTAAAGTGATCAGTCGTCCTCCAGGATGCTCTTTACATTACTGGATACATATTCTACAAGAATCAGGCAGACAAGCATGTGGGAACCCAGACTCTTTCTTCCTGGCATGACAATGTTGTTGGTTAAAACAGAACAATTGTGACTATGCACCCACCACCGTGTAAAGGGCCATTTACAAAGTCCTCTGCATTCGTATCTGTGGAACTAACTGAAAACTTGTGTGTACTAGTTCTCCTAGAATTAGTTCTCCTAGAATTGCAGTAATCCTGAGTACCTTAATTTTAATATTCTGTTAACTTTTAGAGCATTTTGCATGATTCATCATCCTCTTAAAAATAAGAATATGTTCTCTCTTTTTGTGATATAATTCCTAAAGTTTCCCCCAAATAACTAAATCTCACACACTTGTTGTCCCCTGGCAGAAAAATATTTGTATCTATAAGAGCATAATTTAGTAGCCCTTTGCTTATCAAGAACTTGGGCACCCTGCCAGTAGACTGCCTGTGAGCTGTACGCTACATAACCAATATAGAAAGAAAAGAGTTTGGCTGTCTGCTACTCCAGTCTGCACTCATCTTCTGAACTGCAGGATAGAATCGTTTCTCTTTATTTAGCAGCTACAAACTTTCAAACGTCAGGCAGTGAGGGTGAGGGATTACCAAACTTACCACACGCTAGATAGTGCCAGCAATGTATTAATGCAGGAGGTAGCCAGCAGTCTCTTAGTATATTTAACAAGTGAAGTGTTTCGACAAACAGTACTGCATTTATTTTTATTGTTGTTGTTTTGTTTTCTCAAGACAGAATTTCTCTGTGTAGCCTTGGCTGTCTTGGACTCAATTTGTGGACCAGGCTAGCCTCGAACTCATAGCAATCCACTTCCCTGTGCCTCCTGAGTGCTAGGATCAAAGGTGTGCACCACCATGCCTAGCTCAGTGCTGCATTTCTTAAGTGAAATAAATTCTCAGTGTTTAATTTAACTTTGTTAGGCAATGTAGTACTTTTAAACACTCATCAAATATTTATTATATTGTAGTAATTTAAACTAGAATGTAAAAGACAACTTTATCTTAAAGCTTGCACTTCGGTACAAAGCTGAGGTTATCTATTTCTAGAGAACAGTGGCTGCTGTCCTCAGCTAGAAGTTATTCTAGTGACACATCATTTAACATCTGGTATTGTTTCTTGGCGAAGTATGATAAGGAGTTGTGCTGAACTAGTCAACGGTACTCCAAGGCACTGTGGAAAACAAGCAGGGCTCTGACAGCCAAGAGAGGGAGGGAGGCCATAGCTTGTTTGGAACTTCTGAAAATCAAATCAGCAAACAAACCAACGGACATAACAAAGCTATTAAATAACAAGAATATCCTTATTTATTTTGAGGTGTCATTCGCACTTTGACTTGTCTTTAGATTCCAGCTTTTTAAGCAGAAAAAGGAATGAATTCTGTTGATTATAAGCAGATAGCAAGCAGCTGCTGACTGTGGAAAGACTGAAAATGTTTGTAGCAGGAGCTACTACAAGTTGAGAAGGGAATCAACCTTCCCTTGCAGTTTCTTTGTCCTTCTATTTGATGGTGTGCCCTTTAACTAAGGGATGAGCTGGTACATGTGTCTGTGTGCTGAGCTTCCCTATCGACACCGTTCTTAGAGAGCCAGCTTCTTGGTAATCTGCAAGGGAGGATGAGCAGAGGTGCCATTCCTACTGTGTTGCCTTCCTGTTGCCAAGGCAAGTAAACATTTGGGCATCATGAGTTTTCTCAGCTGCTGCCATCTCTCTACATGTAATCTGAAATGAAGTTGAGGGTATTATTTACTTGTTTTTTTTTTTAAATGAGTTCCACTTAGTAAAAGTGAATCAGAAGACCCCTCCCCAAGTCATGAAAGTGGGAATTAAACTCCAGGAAGGAGTTTAATTGCATTGTCAGTTGACATCCATATTTTCTACTATTCTTTTAAGGAATGATGTTTTGGAGGAATGAGATCCATTTCAGCTAGTTAGGCATCCAAGGATGCATCTGGTGACTGAAAAATCTTTGTAAAGAATACAAATATAAAGTTTACAAAATTATTTGCATAGTATTTTGTGAATTTAAATGTCTCTTAAACGGTCATTTATAACAGGGAAATAAAATGAGAATATTTTGTTTCTAAATTAAGACAGTATCTTTAAAAATTTAGAAGTATTGAATACTTAAGAAATTATAGGACTTACTTTATATTGTTCCAAGTTCTTGGTAGTATATTACAGCACTTAGTAACTGAAGAAAGTAAGCCTTTAGCAACTGTTTCCCAACTAGCAGTGTGAACTGTGTGTCATGAAGAAGGCGTAATGCTTTCATCTAATGCTCTCCGTGTCTGTTGCTCTCCTCTGCATAAGTTATCTCTAAGAATATTCATAAGACTTTATTTTAGGAAACATGAAAGTATTTCAGAAAATTTTATTAAAACAAATTCTTAACTTGACTTGAAACTTCATAACAAATAATAGCAAGTCCCACATCTTTCAAGTGCCATATAATCTGCCTGTTCTGTTTGTTTTCTGTACTGGAGAATAAACCCAGTGAAGACTTTAGAATTGTGAAAAGGGTAGGTTTTTTTGGTTTTGTTTTGTTTTGAGCACAGAAATATAGAAAAGTAATCAACCAAGCATATTGGTAGACTTGGGTAGACATATTAGAGAAAATATTTACTTAATAAGTAAATATTAGGAAACTATGTATCTGAAATGGCAATAATGGATTACATATTAAACTAAGGTTTAGAAGAAAGAGAAGCCTCTGGGATTTTTAAACCAATTATTCTGATGTAATGCAATAATGAGAAAGGAAAGGAAAGCCTCCTTTCACAGCTATTCTGTGGGGTCAGCCCCCATATTAATATAAGCTATCTAAGACCTTAAAAGATGTTCAGAAAAATGGCTCAGGAAAAACAAAAGCAAAAATGGTCAGGGGGAAAAAAAAAAAAAGACATAGAGCCAGGCAGGAAAGACTTCCTAGGGAAAGGTTTTCTTTGTGTTGCGGTCAAGAAGAGATAGTCCTATGATGGTAGAAAAAAGTAATCACAGAATAATATAACCAAACTAATGACAAGTTAATACTTCTCTTTCTTTCTTTTTTTAATTTTTTTTCACAATTTATTCATTATATATATCCTGAATGAAGCTCGCTCCCTCAACTCCCCTCAGTCCTACCCTTGTTCCCTCTTCCCCTATCCACTTCCCCTAGTCCACTGAAAGAGGGAGTTCACCACCATTGCCATCTGCCCATAGCTTGTTAAGTCTCATCAGGTCTGCTTGGATCCTCTTCTTCCGTGGCCTGGCAAGGCTGCACCATCAAGGGCGAGTGATCTGAGAGGAGACAACTGAGTTCATGATAGAGGCAGCCTCTGCTCCCCTCACTGGGAGATCCACATGGAGACTGAGCTGCCAATCAGCCACATCTGAGCAGGGGGTCCTCTCCATGCATGGTCCTTGATTGGTGCATCAGTCTCTGCAGGACCTGAGGAAATAAGTCAAGGAGTGATAGAAAAGGACACAGTGTCCACTGTGCACATACACACATGTGTATACACAAACAGGAAGGAAAGAAGCAAGAAAGGAAAGAAGGAAGGAGGTGGGGAGAGAAAAGAAACAAAACTGCAGATACCACACTTTGGGCAGAAGCTAGAACTGCCCGGAACCTTCCTAAGAGAGGAGATCATGTCATGGCTTTGCTAAATAAGGCAGTCCTGGGAACTGAAGGGGGCTCTGTTTTCTTCTGACCCCTGTGAGCCTCTCTATCCTCCCTTCAGCAGAATTCATCTCTATTTTAGGTGTCTCTCAGGCAAAACTGACTGTGACAGATTCCTGTGCTCTTGTGTCAGAGTAGCGCTGTAGCTGGACGTAAAAAAACGAAGCCTAGCCCGATAACCAGAGGCAGCGTTAGGAGATGTGCACGGGAGGGTTTAAGGATATTCTTAAACTGAAGTCCTGAATATATAATTCTTTCTTCCTTGAGGTAGCCTTAGAGATGTGTGAGTATTTGTATGTAATTAACCGGAATTACATTTATATTTTTAAAGACTGTCATAAAACAGAATTAATTCAGTGACCAAGGGGAAGAAACGGCTTAATAAATAATAATGTTGCATTTTCCATAGCTATTTCACTGATCTTGTAGTACCTCATTTGATACTTTTCTTAATAAGGAAGATATTGACTAAAAATGATGGAAAAATACTGTTTTTATTCCTTTAATGAATATTCATTTTTATTTTCAAGTCTTGCTATTGAATATTGCATTAATTAAAAGTAACACCATATTCTTATGTGGGCAGATTGGTTCCCACCCCCAGGCCCTGCTCATTTTTGTGTGTGTGTGTGATTTTGTAATCTTTTTGGAAGAAGATTGGCTTGTTGAAAATGAGAAAGCTCACAGAACAGCACGTCACTAAATCACTGCTCACAACTATGGAGAAACTAAAAAGATGCTTCTAGAACTAATAGCGCATTGCAGCCTCAAGCTATGTGGGTTTAATGTTTTCTTGAAATTTGGTTGCTCTAGAAAGTATCCAGAAGTTTCCTCCAGAGCAAGGTTTTATGGTTTATTCTGTGCTGTCTATGGTCATCGTGCTGTTTATTAATATAGATCACAATGAATTTCTGGTCTATCATGAGAGACGTTTGAACTAGAGATCCTGGAATGTGTTTAACTACTTCCTATGTCTTTTACCTTTTGGTTGAATATAAGTGCAGGCAGACACTAAGACATAGTTTTAGATTTAGAGCTGGAAAATGAAAAAGCTAAGAGTCTTCTGGCCAAGCAATCCTGAATCAATAGGCAGTATTATAAATTGAGCAAAAATGCATGGCTTCTTGGAAAGGAAGAACTGTCACGTGTGACATGAACAGTTCTACAGAGTGATAGACTGCAGTTCTAGGAAAGGAGCGTGTGTAGTCGGCTTACAGGAAAGGCTTCCTGGCTGAGATGGTAGGTTGTGGTTAAGGTTCCCCAAGGGACATGGTAGGAGCACTATCCATTGAGGCCTGATGAAAACTAGAAAATGCATTCCATGAAGCAGCCTTTTAGCCTCTTGCTCTAAGTAGCCTCTTCTGAGTCCATTTCTCAGTGCTTCCAGGCAGTAGCAGCACAAGCATCCCGCGATTTATTCTTTTCTAATGTATCTTCCTGTTCATACATGTATAACTGCTTTCATGGGGTACTGTGTGCTCTACTCAATTTAATGGTTATGAATGTATGGCTGGATGGATAATATTGATGCGCTTAGTTTTGTCATCACTGCATGCAGGATTGTGTGTGTGTCTGTGTGTTATGTGTGAGTGTCTATGTGTGTGTGGCTGTGGGAGATGCTGCATTATTTAACTCACCACATGTGCATCCACCTATGAACCTATATTCTAGTCTGTTTCCTTACTGATAAGTGATACTAAACTTGTACCCACAGAATCCCAGATTTGAGCTTGACTGGAAAGAGGGCTCATTTCCATCAGAGCATAGCTTGTTGGAGACACTGAACACAGACAGCAGTGATGGTTGGGGCAGCTGTCATGTCTGCAGTCCATTTCTCTACAGTTTTGGCTTTCTTTGGGCTTTCACTGTTTTGCCTTTTATCTCTTATAGTGCACTTCATTTTCTGTACTTTTAAAGTGGAACGGATTTTAGCATATGGGGGATTGTTTCCCAGCTTTGAGTTATCTCAAACCAGCACTAGAAGTTAGTGGGTCAGAAATTAAAACAGCCAAGACTGTGACTGCACTGTGATTTTCTCGTGGAAAAGAAGATACCCATAGTACAAGTAAGTCTTCTGAGCAAAGCACCTGGTGCAGGCTTTGTCTTTCTCAGACTGACGTGAGCTGAATATTCCTTCTAAAGCATCCAAGATGTTCTATAGTGTGCCTCTAAAGCAAAAGTTTATCGGTACCCTTTTTCATACTTGTCTACTTGAATGAGTAGGGCATTCTAAATCATAAGCAAACAAATTCTGGGTTTCTGAAACACTTCTTCCCACTGTTGCACTAGACTAAGAAAGTGAGGTAACTTACTGGCTGTCACATTTAGTGCTATGATATTTCATGTACATAACAAAAACATGTGAAATGTTCTGCAACACGTGGATGGCTGCAGCCATCATCTCTTTTTTTTTTTTTTTTTTTGGATTACGTTTGGTGAAGAAAAAAACTGCCTCATTTTGTAGTTGTTGTTGACCAGGAAGTAAAAGCAGACTGTAAGGAGAGTCACAGCAGGAGAGCCCTAACAAATGAGAGGCACACATTGACTGGCAGCTGGAATGTCATTTATACACTATGGTCAAGGTCACTCACTGTTGTCCTTGAATTTGCTGCCATCAAAACTTTAGTGCATTTCACATTCTCAGCAGTTCTAATAATCATTGCAAGGAGCCTTACTTTAAAATGTCAGCCATTAATTTACCTCATTTATATAAGTAAAATGTACGTTTTTACTGCAGCTTTATCTCACTACTTTTTAAATTTGATGAGACATCAAAGAAATGATTAATATTGATGAGACATTGGTGAGGTGACCTTGTGCAAGTTAGTCATAGCAGCAAAACCTGAACACAGCCAGACTTCAGTATTAGCCTTTCTGGGATTTATGTTTCTTCAGTGTTTACAATTTGTGGGGAAAAAAAATGAGCAGAATTCCAAAGCAATGCCATTTTCATCTTATGACTGGTATGAGTTTGTCTTTTTTTTTTTTCTTTTTGTTTATGCTGAGACTCAAACCCATCACTTCGTACTTTCTAAGAATATGCTGTACCCCTGAGCTGTGTACCTATGCCAAGGCTAATATATATTTTAAATAAGGTGTATACAAAAATATAGAAAATAGCCTTTTGTACTTTTTTTCCTATATCCTTGAAAAAGCATTTTTACTTTTTAGTATGTTTGCTTATCGGGTCATTTACCATGTTTCATTTTAAAATGAAGTATATCTGTACAAATACGAACATCTAGAAGTGGGTTAAGGGGTCTGGGGAGATGGGTTACTTGGTAAAAGTGCTTGCCATGCAGGTATGAGGATCTGAGCTGATCCTCAGCCCACGAGGTACATTCTTGTGACCCCAGTGACAGGGAGGCAGAGACTAGTGCATCCTGGAGCTTGTTGGATACCCAGTATCCCCAGCCAGTGTGTTCCAGAGGCAGTGAGAGGACATGTCTTAAGAAATGAAGAGAAAAGGGAATGCACCCAGTGTCAGCTTCAGACCTACACACACACACACACACACACACACACACACACTACATAATCTCCAAACATAGCAGAACGTTGGAGAATTAATGTAGTATTAAATGAATATATTTTGATGTCTGAATCATATGGAGTACATAGTGGCTTAGGTAACACAATGTCTTCTGTGAGTAGTTTCAAATTCATTATCCTTGTTGGGTTAAGAAAGTTCTGTCAGTGTGGGCCCACAGCACATACTCAGCAACAGTCCCAAGCCCTTCTTGCTGTCTTCAGTCTGATCTGCCACCCTCTCTAATCTTATCCTAGCCATTCTGGAGGTTTTATGGCCACCCTTCCAAGGGTAGAATCACACTCCCTGCATAGAATATTTTTCAGTTTTGCTAGCTCTCTGTGTTCTCCACTGCTCACCCGCTCTCCCTCCCTCCATCCCCCTCTCTCTACATAATCATTTATAAATGAAAATTACCAGAGTTTCCTACTTAACCTTACAGTAATCCATAATTTAATATCTACCTAACGGTGTATGTGGGAGAAGTTAAAGAGTCTCCCTGATTTTAGATTAAAATTTAGAGTAAAGCCAATGTCTAGAAGGGCAGAAGAATAATCTCATTTTTTTCCTGCACACACCACACAGACTCCTGCCAGCCTGATAACAGGTAGAAATATCCCTTTTAGATCTAGAAATGCAAAGAGTTCCTGGTTCCTACAGCAAATGCTCTGGTAGGTTCCTCTTGTCTGACTTAGACTTGGAATGTTTTCTTCCATTGAAACTGTTAGAAGTAATACGTAGGACGGGGACCTGGCACTATCACTCTTCAAATGGTCAGGATGCTACAGGCTTCCAGAAGCATAGAAATCAGATTACTACCAATGCCACTCTGCGTTACTGTGCAGAGTTCCAAACAAACATAGGAATTCTTACTTGGTCAAAACACTGTGACATACTACATAGGAAAACTTCTCTAGTATGTGATAAATAAATGACCAAGTTGTATGTGTGAAGACATTGAGTGATAGTGTAAATGCAGAAATACAAACAAAATAAATGTAAAAAGAGCTTCTTATGTTTAACATAAAGTAAAGCTAGTATATTTCTGTATTTAACAGAAGACTATTTTATTTGGAAAGAATTGTATCCTTCAAAATATCATATAACCAGGGCTGGAGAGATGGCTGCTCTTCCAGAGGACCCAGGTTCAGTTCCCAGCAACCACGTGGCACCCTCACATAGACATTCATGCAGACAAAATACCAATGCACATTAAAAATTTAAAAATAACAAATTATTATTTTTTAAAATACCATACACCCTTCCTTCATTGTTTCACAAAGGTGACTAGTGTCATTGTTTTTTGTCAACTTCACACATGTCTAGGCATACCTGGGAAGAAGGACTCACACTTGAGAAATTGACTCTATTGGACTGGCCTGTGGCGATGTCTGTGGAGTGTTTTCTTGATTGATATGGGAGAGCCCAGCACATTATGGGCAGTGTCACCCCTGGACGTCTGGGCCTGGGCTGCATAAGGAAAGCAACTAAGCAAGTCATAAGGAACAAGCCAGTAGCAGCATTTCTCAATGGTGTCTGCTTAAGTTTCTACCCCCAGGTTCCTTCCTTGAGTTCCTGTCTTGGTTTCCCTTATGAAACACAATAACCTTTAAGCCATTAAACCCTTTTGTCTCCAAGCTGATTTTCTTCACAGCTGTGGAAAACAAACCAGCACAACTAGTCTCTATCCCAATCTATATATATAAATACATATCATGTATTAAGTGATGTCTCTTTATTGATCTTGTTATAAAAGCAAAACATGGTTTGGGGGAAATATGTATGTCTCATATAATGTGAAACTTACTATTTTAATATCTAAAGTGACCTGACAACTCTGAATCTTGGAACAAATACACTGTTAAATAATTAGCACAGATGGGGCTAGAGAGATGGCTCAGCATTTGGGAGCACTGGCTGTACTTCCAGGGGACCCAGGTTCAAATCCCAGCAACCACATGGCAGCTTACAACTGTCTATAACTCCAAGATCTGACACCCTCACATAGACATGTATGCAGACAAAAACACCAATACATGTAAAATAAAATAAGAAATTAGCATAGAGAATGTTGAAGTTGCTCATTCTAGAAAAAACAAATTTTGTGATTTCATAAACGAACTAACACAGAGTCTGGAAGATGGGCTGGGGAGATGATTGGTAAGTAGGTAATAGTACTTACCACCCCAGACTGGAGCCTCACTAGGTCTCCGGAATGCATGTTAAAAGCTAGAAGGAGGATGGGGCATGGCGACACACTTTGTTAATCCCAGCACTCAGGAGGCAGAGATTGGCAGAGCTTTGTGAGTTTGAGGCCAGACTAGTCTGCATAGCAAGTTCTAGGACATCCGGGGCTACATGGTAAGACCTTTCTCATAAAACAAACAAACAAACAAATAAGGTAGAAGGAGAGAACCAATTCTGCAGAGTTGTTCTCTAAACTTCACACATGCTCAATGGCACACCTCCTCTCCCGTCCACACACACATATCATATACAGACACAAGCAATGATAATAAGTACAAACATTTAAAAGGAAGCCTGGAAGGACATATCCAGGGATTCATGGTAGTTCGTTAAAGGGATGGGATCTGATCAAGAGGGCTTCCTTTTTTTTTAAATTAATTTATTTATTTTTATATCAATCACAGGTTAGGTATTTTGCATCTCAGGCGTAGCCCCCTCCCTCATTCCCTCCCACCCTCCCACTCCCTCCCTCATCTCCCTCCTCCCTGCCCCCTCCAAGTCCACCAACAGGGGAGGACCTCCTCCCCTTCCATCCAACCCCAGCTCATCCTGTCTCCTCAGGGCTGGCTGCAATGTCCTCCCCTGGGATCTAGAGGGCTTCCTTTTTTACAAGTACTTTTAAAAAAGTAGATGGGACTAGAAGTAATTTTTAGTTTTCTTTGTATCTGTGTGCATCTGTGTGTGTGTTTACTCATATTTTTTTAAAGAAACTAATCAAAGTAGCCAGGTACTACTACTGGTGGCAAGTGCTTTTGCCTGTAATGTAAGTACTTAGGAGGCTAAGGTGAGAAGACCCAGAGTTCAGGACCAACCCAGAGGAAGGCCAGTCTAGAGGGAGCTTGGGATTCTAGGTATCTTACACACCTGTGGGAACACACAGAGTCTGCTTGTCAGGCAACAACAATAAATGAAGCAGCCCCCTGTCCTGGATCCAGCTGTAGGAGCTGACCTTACTTTTTTACTGGGCAGGATGGAGGAAGATGTTGGTCTGGCCTCAGACATCTCAGCCCAAGGGCAAGGGTGGCCCCTCCACCTTCATCAACATCTACCCTCTATAGTCCTCAGTGTTAATGGTTTTCATGGATTCTTTTAGTTGTGTGTCCTCTGCAGGCAGAGAAAATAAGCAGTTCTTAAGAAAAGACTGGTATAAAATTCAGAGCCTGCCTTTTTCTCGCTGGAGACACCAAATGTCATGCAAAATAACAGAATGTGGTAAACAAACGCGAGCCTGCAGCTCTCTAGTCTTAATGGGTGTTTCTTAATTACGTCATCTTTTTTCTGGAGGAGGCTGAGGTGATGCTTTTTGATTCTTATTAAGCCAAGTCTGGAATGAGAGTCAACCTGCATGGTATCTTCCTAACAGGATGCACTGGAACTAGTCAATGAATTGAATTACTTTCTATCGCCGTCTAATTGAAATGAATATGCATTTGAGGAGAAGACAAGTCTATTTGGTATCATTTTAACATCTTAATGGGAATAGACTTAAAGATAAATATAATGAAGTGAGCTACCGTAAGTTTTATTATAAGATAGAAGCCAAGTAAATGGACTCTATTCCTTTAAAAACGCTATAGCCCTTTTGTCCATTTGCAGTTACTAACAGTGATTTATATGTCATTTGGGGATAAACTAACTGACATTGATGTATTAAATAGTGTTTAAATATCTACATACTGATAATCCTTATGACATAAGCAATACAGCCTTTTGATTTTTTTTTTGTTTGTCTGGGGATAATATTCCACTGGCATAGCAATAGTGAGAAACAGTGTGTTTATGCTTTCACCTTTGTAATGAGGCATTACCAGTAACTTGAGGTTTTAGTTTTGCTCATCATTAGGCAATATGATTGCATTAAAGATACAAAGGTTTTAGCATACATGTCTCCTGCCTTAAGAAGATTAAATATGCCTTCCTCTATTCTTAATCTCGTAATAGAGTGCTTAATTCACTTTTCATTGAAGTGAAATTTTTTGAGAAATCTATAGGGAATGCTGATTAAAACTACAGTATATTGCTAGAAGTAATAGCAGAGTATCCAGTGTGTGTTATATTGATTTTGTCTTATGATTCCATGAACTGGTGAAGCTTAGAGCAGAACAACATTGGTAAGTGTGATCGTTAGTAAAAGAATCTGCACACTAAAGTGAAGAAACAAGTATGTATGTGTGTACGCAAAGAGACTCAAGTTTCTTTCAGTTCCTTATTATCTTTCCAAACTTCTAACAGTATGGCTTTTTTTTTTCCTTTTAAGATTACACTAGGAAAATCTTGAGTTTATTATACAGATACTATTATAAAACATAATACTGTAGGTAACTGATAAAGTCCAAGATTAAGGTAAAATTAGAGATATAAGTCTGTCAGCAAAAATAGGTCTCGTTGCTGAAAAGGTTAAAAAGTGTCCTGTTGGCACCATCATGAGGTCCTAAGGGTGCTTGCACAGAAAGGCTTGAACAGGCTTCATGCAGTGATCATTTCAGTCCCCTTGAGCCTTGTGATGGGCTATAGTTAGATGGCCTACTGTTTGATGGTGTTATGATCTAAGCCATGTGAGCAGCCATAGTGAGATGATCCATTGTTTAATGGGTTTAAGGTTAATGTCTCTCTTTGTGACTTGTTGAGCCTATCATTTGTCTCCTTGAACAGATGACTCAAATATCTGCTGAAATGTTCCTAAATTAGTTGTTTGGAAGAAAAGAACAGGGCAGCTTTCTCCTGGGATATGATTCGGTCTTAACTTCTGAACTCCTCTGGAATTGCTGTGTGGATGAGTCTTTTCCTTGCCAGGTTGCCATGAAGTCTCTGACTTCCTGTGTTGGGGTCCTGAAAAGACATGCTGATCATGTGCTGGGCTCTTTCCTTCCATGCCCCTTTCTGATTTGTCTGCTGTTAATATAAATATGTAAGATAAACCACACAGAGTGAAGAGAGCTCACCCCACACTGGCATTGGTGGTCATCCTTCAATGGGATCAGTGCCAAGAAAGTGTCATACTGCTAGGTCTCACCTTTCCAGGACCCTGTGCTTACTCCCCGGCCAGTCCCTGAGTACTATGGCCATCTCCAATCTATCTCTTGCCTCCATAGACCAGTGGACACTGTTCGGACATTTCCCAACCTCAGGCATCTATCATGTCTGTGCTTATGAAACATGAGGTTCATGCTTGTCCTCTCTGCTTGCTGAAATGCATTCTGGGGAAGTTGCCCCTGTGGAAGGCATAACTTGGTCTTCAGTGGATATGTGCAGCCACTGGGAACAGAACTTCCATGCCCTCAGATTGCATCTGCTGCATTATTCCCAATTCAGCCATGCTGCTCCCAAGGCAGACACTTCTCTCTTAGTCCCCAAGACCCTAAGTGCAGTGAAGCACAGGCCATGTTCTTATATGTCTGTCTGTCTCTTTGTCTGTCTGCCTATTTATCTATTTACTGTTTGCAAATACATGGTCAGTTCTTTGTAAATCTTTTGCCCACTTATGATAATAAAGTTTTACCTACTTTTATAAATTTTCCTAATTTTGTTAAGAGTAACAAATGTTCTGTGTGAGCCTCAACCATGTAGACGAGAACAGAACCATGATGAGAGTAATGGGTAAGAAATATTTATGAACTGGACACTATATATATATATATATGTATATATGTGTATATATATGTATATATGTATATATATATATATATATATATAAACTGCCCGTTATTAATCTTGTCCCACAGATATTTTTCTTTCATTAGGCAGTGGATTGGTGTGTTAGTATTCTGTCATCTGCCTGGGATAATTGCATAATTGCTCTTGTTTCTCCTCTACTTCAAAATTAGATTATTTTCTTCATCTCATCTCTGTCTTTTCAATACAGCGATGTCTTTAACTAAAAAAAACAAAAAACAAAAACAAAAAACATAACAACACATATTTGCATATAAAAAGGCAGCCAGACTACTTTTTGACATCAGTTGTTTTGAAAATGTAACTGAGGGTTTAGCATCTGAGGCTGGGTTTGCTGCCTCACAACACCCTTACAAGCTCAATGAGATCCTCCACAGCTGGGTGTCTAATGCACTGTGGGAACTGAGTTTAAAGTCAGTTCAGCTGATGTCTGCACCAGTCCATGAGCCAGAGAACACGAACAAAAGACCATGGCAACATTTCATTATAGTGGAGAGCACCTTCCCGGCTGAGGCATTGATGAACTCAGCAGCTGTACCACACTGTGGGCTGCAGAGCATCTGCCCTGCCGCCATCACATTTCCTCATCCACAAAAGACCTGTGTGCCAGCTGCAGCCAGGCTCCTGGAGCTTGAGTAGGTCTCTTTAGAGGCATCTCTGGGAAACCCAGTAGCATTTTATCACATGCATGTATACGTGTGAGCTTATGTATGTGCTCACATGCATTCGTTGGATATGTGCAGGTGCCTGTTTGGGTGTGTTTTATTTCTCCTGCTTTAAGGCTAATCCTACTTAGTCCAAAACAAACTTCAAAGATATTTAGATTCAAACTCAGCATACATCTGTACTTGAAACCACTCAGATTAAAAAGCACACCAAGGATGAGCAGAACATGTGGGCAGTATTTATTAATAGACACAGATGGGGCTTAAATTTAGTTCTGAGCTTCCTAGAAGTAAAGGCAATACAATTGATTGGCTGTTCCACCATGAAAAGAAATGTGTCTAATAAGCAAATCACCAGGAGGAACTTATTTATGTTAGAGGTAGCAGGCAAGAAGAAGCCATGTCTCCTGACATGAAGCTGCCCTTCATGTAGATGTTCTGAACACTCGTCTCTGGAGACCATGAAGGTGTAGGATGAACTGGACAGACATACCTGAACGGGGCAGATGTGGGCCTGGTATCTGGTCCTCTCCCTTTAGCAGGGCTGACTTCCCCAAGAGCGTGTGCTACCTGGCTGTTGGCCATGATGTCCCGTGGGTGACTGGCCTAAAGCCCACTTGTTGCTAACTGAGGCAGGATGCTAATCAGGAGGCATTGCATCTATGTGGGTATTCAGAACGTCACTGCCCAGCATGTGCTTGCTCTGCCTCCACTCAGTTGGACATTGAGGCTGTCTTAGAAATATGTGTATTTTGGTTATAGTTCTAGCTGGATAATCAGATCCCAGAGGTTGGGAAACTGTTTTGAACCAGATATGTGCAATGAAAAGGCTAGAATCTATAGGTGAGCTTGTCTGGTCCATTGGTCTGCTTTTGTGTCAGTCCTAGACTACTGAAGAGCAAGTGTCCAAGCTGAAGTGTCCACAATGTGAGCCAAGCCCAGCTCTCCAGCAGCTCCACTTATATGAGATAAGGGAAGTTAGAATTATGGGCACAAATCTTTTTAAACAGTTTGCAGGGAAACAAAATACATCTACAGTCCAGGGCTAAGGCTAGCTAGTGGTAGTGCTTGCATCTTGTTCAAGGCCCTGGGCTCAATCCACAGTATTAGTAATAATCCTAATAATAATCACTAATACTGTGGAATAATTATCATAACAATTTGGTTTTGATGATACTCTGTGACAAACCATGGTCTCACCAGTCAATTATCTTAACCAAAAAAGGGGATTCAGATTGGCCCAAAGGAAGTGAAGTATATTTCTTTGTCTTTTTGTTGTTGTTTTCCAGAACTGGATACTAATTTTCAAAAATGAAAATGCTTTCCCATTGAGTTCTTTAAGCTGTTCTAGTAATCGGCAGTAGACATTTAATTTCTTGAAGATTTTTTTTCATGCCTAGAATAATTTTCATCCTACCGTAGTTGATGTTCGATTACACTGGTTTCCTTTGCCAGCTATTCAGCACAAGTACACATCGCTTTATTTAACATACTTGTTGCCAGTACCATGAATAGTTCCCATGTATCTTATTTAATAATGGCACAGTCTGTTTCTAAGCATTCTAGGATGCCAAGTGATTTGAGGAGAGAGATCATTTAAAAACCATTACGTAATTGAGTTCTATAATTGTTTACATTTGTGTGGTCATTCCTAGGCAAGCAGGTGTAACACGATGTCAATAGTATTTGCTGAGTTTTTTTTATGTGTTAAGAATTGTGAAGGTTATAATATGTATATTAGTTCATTTAAGTTTTACAAAGCCCTTTGCACACATACAATCACTATCCACGTCATCATACCTATATTATAGATATTGATGGTCTGAGGTTAAATTATGTGACCCTGGTTCCACAGTGAATAAATAGTGAGCCAGATGCAAACCCAGAGAGTCTGATTCAGCCCCCATGCTCTCTGCTGCCCAAAGCCCACATCTGTATTACCAGAATAACACTCTTTCTTTGAGTCCCTTGACCATCAAATCAAAAGATGGCAAAGGACATTAAGAAATGTGCTTGGCTCGTGTCTCTGTCTTCCCTAGTCTTTCTTGTTTGAATTTTCAGATGTGAACTATGTAAAATTTCTTATAAAAATTTACAGCGTGTATGACACAAGTGACATCACAAGTCTGCATCCACTGATCTCATTCCTCATTAAAGACAAAGAGAAGACGCTGGGTATTAACTAAAATGGTGTTTAGCAGTTGAGTGTGGGATAACTTACAGTATTATGCTAATTTCCCTAGCAGGCTGTATTTTCTATAAATATTAATATCATCAAATGAGTGTATTATTTTTTTATTGGTAAGTACCTTTTATCAGAGATACACTCTTCTAAAATACACCTTCCTTGCTGTTACTCTGGTTAAATCAATGCTAGCTATTGGCAAAGGTTCAAGACTGTTCCTGCTAATGTGTTTTTAATAGTGTTTGATTTGTATGTACCCATATTTCTAGTGCATACATGTATATATGCTTACTGGTTGTAGCTGTATGCAGTTAAGGACAGTGTTATTGGTGTAAAATCAAGGCTAAAACATGAAAAATGTGTAATTAATAAGGATTTGAACTTAGTCTTTAACTGTGTCAGAGCAAGGATATTACAGTACAGGTTTGGTTGGTTTTCACTTCAGATAAGCAAGTTCCTGGGTAATTTTTGGTGATTTTTTTAAAATTAGTCAGGGTTCACTAGAGGAACAGAACTGAGAAGATGAATCAGTATCTCTACACAGAGGGATTTATTAGAGTGGCTTACAGGCTGTGATCCTGCTAGTTCAACAATGACTGTCTACCAACTGAAGGTCCAAGAACCCAGTAGTTGTTCAGTCTACAAGGTTGGATGTATCAGCTGGTCTTTGGTATACACCAGGATCCCAAAGAAGTGGGCTCCAATACCGGTGAAGGAATGGGCTTCTGAGCCAAGCAAGCAGGCAAAGAACATGTGTCCTACTTCCATGTCCTCTGTATAGGCTGCCAGAAGAAGATCCAGATTAAAAGTGAATCTTCCCATCTCAAAAGATCTGGAATAGAAGCCAGTCTTCCCACTTCAAAAGATTTAATTAAAAAAAAAAATCCTCACAGGTGTACCCAGCCATTTGGGTTTTAGTTAATTCCAGATGTGGCTCAGTTGACAACCAAGAATAGCCATCACATCTTTCTAATTAACTGCAAAATTCTACCATCTAATGTGAGGAGTTAAAACTCTGATTTGTCCACTAATATGCACTTTCTCTTTGGGCTCATAATGCTCTTCAAACTGTGGAAGACAGACCTCTTCCTTTAATGCCCTTACATACTTGAAGAATTTTTTTCACTTTTCTTCATTTTTATAACTGATTTTATAAATAACGTTGCAGTTTTCAGTATCTGGTATCTGTGATATTACCTGTTCAACACTGAGTATGTTTCCAGAAGTACTTGTAGGAGTTCTATAGAATGCATGTCACTAATGACCTATGAATTTCATTTCAGACAATCCACGGACACAAGGGACCAATCACTGCAGTGTCCTTTGCTCCTGATGGGCGTTATCTTGCCACCTACTCAAACACTGACAGCCACATTTCTTTCTGGCAGGTAAGCAGGGCCTAAATATGTACTGTAAGATGTGCTTTGGTGGAAAAGTCCTCCTCTTGGGCCTATCTACCAGCCTTCCTTCGTGTCCTTCTCCCCGCTCCCTTCCACGAAAGTCAAGTGTTCAGATCACTGATCATGTGCTCAGCACTAACTTGCAGGATGCTTGGGCATACAGTTAGCAGTCTGGCAGGGAAGGAACACCTGCTGTCACAGGGCTGCACTCAAAAGGAAATGCAGGTAAACACTCAAGCAATTACAAAACAATCTGAGAACAAGATGGTAGCCTTTCAGAGCAAGGAACACCTGGGTAGAGTCATGAGAGATGGAGGAAGAACAGGTGAGGCCTGGCTGCATAGGAATCCAGGAGATGCTGCACTGAAGCCATTAGTTTACAGAAGGCATTCTAACAATGTCCTTGGAGCTACTCTATTGGAGCACATGACACTGGGTATTTTCCTAGTATTTTATGCACTTCCCCTTGTCTCCTTTTTAGTTTACATCATGTTTTTGTTTGAGTGGAACTGTATTTGTTTTGTTTTTGTTTGTTTGATGGTCTCCCTAATAACCCTGGCAAGCCTCAAACTCAATACTCTTTTCCCTCCACTTCTAAGTGCTGGGATTATAGGCATGTACTACCAGCCTGATACTCACTTAATGTTCTTAATTTCTAAACTATTCAAGACATTTTTAAAAAGACTTGAGTGTTTTTATCTGGTACTTCATGGAATATATGTGGGAATGTATGTATTCAATGTTGATTAAACTAAATGCTCATTTTGAGCAACTAATTTTTATAGTAGACCGTTTCATTCTGCATGTTTAAGTACCACATCTCTTCTTCTTTCTTAACTCTCTTTAGTCCTAACACTTAGAAAACTATTACCAAGACACTCCTCCCACCTCCAGCGGCTAGTGTTGTTTTATTGGCAGCTATGTTTTTGGAGGGTGCAAATACACTATGTAGACAGGCATTTTGATTCAAAAGCTGAAGAATAAAATTAAAGTTTTGACAAGGCTTCAACACAACTTGATGATGGTTTAAAAACTAAATCAATAGCTAATAGAATGTAAAATGCATACAAAAAATTGTTTAATTAACAACAGCCTACTGAAATGTGACACCTTCAAATCTGTCAGAACCTTTTTCTTCTTTTTAATCTAATTTAGTTTTCCAGGTTATTTTCTCATTATCCGTTTTTCCAGAATGTGTCTCCGGCACCTTAATTAACTCATATTAAACTCCATCAATCAGGGATCTCATCCCATCTTCACTCTGAGCAGCCACAGGGCTGGCGTTTTATACTATGAGCCCCTGTGAGTCTATTAATGTCCACAGATGGGCTTAAAGCATGGTTCTTCCATGATTGGTCAATCATTGTTTGTTTTTCCTACTCATGTCTGGCACAGTGGGCTCTGCCATATGCCACCTGTACTTTCATACAAATTTTCTTTTAGTTCCTGTTTTTCTGGAGTCTTGGATAGATGCTTACACATTGCCTGTGTGTCCAGGTGCTTCGTTCTGGCCCACACTGCAGAGATACGGATTAGCAAGTCCCAGGGTCCATTTCTCAAAGGGACTAGTTTTTCCCATGTGTTCCTTTTTATAAAAAACAAGCAAACCAAGCCTCTGGTTTTTGGGTTTTGTTTTTTTGTTTTGTCAACTTTTGTTCAACTAAGAAAGTATGGTATTATAGAAAAAAAAACCCAATTTGACATCTTTCCAGCATGTTTTGAATTTGCTGCATAGTAAGTTTTTTCTTACCCTTATCTGTATTATCAGTGTTCTATTGAATACATTTATTCATTGTCTTCTTAAAACTTTTTATATCCCATCCAGATCTCTACCCAGCACATGGGTGGAACTGTGGTTAGCATCCTTTCATATTTTGGAAGCCAAGATCACATTCTAGATGGTGTTTATTTGATTCCTCTTCCAGTTCTTCTCTCTGCTTGCTGACATTTCTGGATTTTTTCAAGAACACCTGAGCCTGTGAACACAGCTCCATAAGTTCTCCTGCTCCAAGGGCTGCTTGGTGCCATCTGCATGTACCAGTGCACTAGCCACGCTAGCTACTCCTAGGTCCTTCCTTTGACAGCCTCATAGTTGAGAGTGCAGTGAACTCCTGCGGTGCTCCAAGTGTATGGAAGGCATGAAAAGAGATCATTCTGGCTGTCCAAGAAAATAACAGCTCTTCCAGAACTGTAGTGGCTTTTTGTTTTTGTTTTTTTATTAAATTGAATCTATAGTGCAATGGGTGAATCTTCTGTTCCTCTACTGACGTAGACCACGTTGCTCAGTTCTAATGGTGTCTGAGAAGGCTTTTGATCATTCCAGGAAGTGTACTATATTTTGAAAACTTAATGAAGTCTTATTAATACAGAGCCTTACTAAAACTATCAACTATAAAATCTTTGCTGAGAAATGAGTGTTAATGAGAAATATTGGCTGAGTAATTACTCAAGTGAGACTCAGTAAAAGGTTTGCACACAGCATTACTTACTTTGGGGAAGGCATTACACATTCTCTGTTTTGATGGATTATATCCATGTGTGTTTCTTTGTTCAGAAAATAATCTTCACATAACTAGTGTTGTGACGCATATTTCTGAAAGAAAGGAAGAAGCCAGTGCTGGGTTTTAGTCAGTTAATATAATTAGTTAATTATATTAAAATAGCATAGTCTGGCAGCCACACACCATATTCCTACAATTTGAACATTTCACTTCAGTGTATCTATTTGATAAAACAACGAGGAGATTTTGGTAATGAAAAACATCCTTAATTCTCTCATGCAAATATTACCAGTGCCATCTAACAAATAAATACAGTATTTCAAAACTGTTAGTAAAGTACATAGTACTAGTTTTCTTTTGTATTGGTATGTCCATTTTATTTACATGGACCCTTTATAGTCCATCATATAGTGGAGTGCTACTCTACCAGTCAAAAACAGTGATATAAATCTATAGTCATTAGCATGAAGATTGTCTTAACATGCTATTGAATGAAAAAACAGATTGTAAAACTACTTTTTAAGGTGAGCCTCTTTCTTAGATGTCAGTATGTGTGTTATGTGTGCATACAGTGTGTATACAAGTACAGGGTATTTGAATGTTCATGTATCATGTGTATCTAATGTGTGCGTACAGCTTACACATGATGATAGGGTTCTTGCTTGAGAATGCATACAATGTGTATCAGCACATTGTGCACTTGAATGCATACTATGTGACTGTGCATGTATGATTGTGCATACAGTTTGCATATGTGTGCCAGGTGTTTGAGTGTGCATGTGTGATTAGTATGTGTGCATGTATTGCACAAGTGCATGCAGGGTATACGACTGAGTCCTGGTACGGTCAAAGGTTGTTTACCAAAATGATAACAGTGATTGTCACAAGAAAGTAAAATTTGAAGAATTTTTATAACATTTATAATTTTTGTAATAAGGAAAAATACTTAATAGTGATGAAATTTATAATTCCATGTAGCTTTTCACTCAAAATTTAAGTTTCCTTGAGTTTAGCATAATGTATAGCCACATATCAATCAATAAAAAGGATAATGTTGACTATCAGAATGGTTCATTGTTTCAGTGAGAATTAACCCTCACCCTGGAAACTAAGACCAGTCCTCATTTGAAGGGTTGTAGGGAAAGGATGGTCAGTAGAGAAATGAAATCTAGTGCATGTGTGGGTCTTCATGTCCACAGCGCTAACAGTGTGTGCCTTTGAGAACTTGGCACATCCCGTTCTAAGTTGGAAGGCTGTTTGGTGGAGGCACTGAGCAGAGATGACTCAGCTTATGATGGAAGCCCAGATATAGCAATGACTTGTTCATACAATGTGCCCATCTGTGGCTCTTTACAAGATAGTCTCATCCTTTAGCCCTAAGTGCATTTCTTGTAAATGGATACAAGGAATGAATAAAAGAGGCATATCCAAGCCTATTATATGCATCTTCAAACACCAGCAGAAATCAAGCTTCATACATATTTTCATAGCAAATCCATAAGGAATTAAAAATACTTTGTAGATATTTATCAACTAAAAACGCATATATTTTTAAAGTATGGTACACCTGTTGATGCCAGTTAATTTTAACCAACAATTTCTTGGGTCAATTGCATCTGTTTTATTAGAGGACTAGTTATAATCTGTTAGGTTTTGTAGATGTGAGACTAGCAAATTGAGTTATCTACATTTAAAACAGCAGGGAGCCCCCATGAAGCAGGAAGGCTTAGAGTTTTGACTTGTGTGGAGGTTTTTTTTGTTTTGTTTTGTTTTTTTTAGGAAAATGAGGAAAAGAAACAAGGAAAGAGACTTTGGGAGGATGACAGTGAGATACTGCTTGGCTTGAACTGAACTTTAGCAGAAAGAGTTAATGATGACCATACATTTGGTTTAAAATGTGACCTCGTACACTAGTGATTTTTTTTCACCCCTTGTGTTGTGTTCAGCACTATTATTAATGCAGGAAAATCAGTAACATTAGTCATCTTAAAAGGGTTATTACTCAAGATGATTTAAATTGTGAAAATGTCAGTGGAGTCTGCACGCACCCTGCTAGAGATGCCATGATTTACGCCCTCTGACACCATCCTGCTACTGAGAAGGCTGGAAAAGGAATGGCTTGCATTGTACCCTGATCCAAATTCAGAGCATGGTATCACAATAACACATTTTGAAGGTCCTAAGACCTGTTAGGATTTCAACTACAGGTGCAGCTAGGTCATGATAGGCATGTTTTGCCCACACAACTAGCATGTAGTCCATGCAGATGAAGATGCTTAATCACCAGAGGAATAGGAAGTGAATAAGTATGGAGGAAGATTATTTCCAAGGCTGGTTTCCAGGCTTCAGAATGCTCTTTCTGTGATTTATTGTAGCACAAATAATGCATATTGAAGTCATTTAGGTAATATTTAGTCCTTCAAGAAACCTTCAAATACAGTGAATCCAAAACCAAACAACTTAGACAACAATTATTTGATATTCAACACCTTAATTTAATTACATAGTTGTGTTCATGATCCATATTTTTCATGTTTTCATATTTGTGACTGGATGAAGAAAAATCACATTTCTAAGTCAAACCCAGAAAAATTCTCAAAAAGGCAAAAGTGGCCAAGTGGTTAAAAAAAGTATTGTCAATAAAGCATGAAAAACATATTGTCCTTAGCAGGGTAGCAGAGTGCTAGGGTGAAAATGCTTCTCATTTCTCTCTTTAAAATGAGGAGGAGCTGAGGGCTGAGATGACTCAGTGGGTAGAGGGCTGAGTATCTGAGTTTGGACGAGAAGCGCTCACATGTACGCTGGGCTGGTATGGTAGCACACCTGAAATTTCAGCACTTGCTAGGTGGAGAAAGGGGGAAGGAGGATTACCTGGGCAAGTGGTCAGCTAGGTGAGCTGAATTTGTGAGGTCCAGGTTCAGGGAGACGCCCCAATATACAAGATGGAGAGTGATTGTGGATGACACCTGGCATGAACCTCTTTCCTCCAACCACACGCTTAAGTAATGGTGGTTGACGATAGGATGATAGGAATGGGCTTGGGGTGTGGCCCAGTCAGCTCTCTATCTGCAGCTTGTTTGTGCTTCACTTTCCTCAACTAAGTATGAACCAAATGCGGTCTGATTGAACTGTTTTATTAGCAATCTTAGTTTAGCTTCTTTCCTCAAGATGAATGGACTCCACTGTCAGGCTCTACTTACAAAGGAAAATCGCTCAAGATTCTTGTGTTCATATCAGTGGCATCATAACAATTTGAAATCTTTTCACAGGAGCCATTTAGAATCAGAATAAATTAAAGCTGCATGTAAATTATGATTCTGGAACAGAGACTAGGCAGAAGAAATAGGCCACTCTCTGTGGAGAAGGAGGGAAGGGTTCTTGACTAGTGTCGTGATGTGTGTGTCCCGTCATTGCAGATGAACACATCACTCCTGGGAAGCATTGGCATGCTGAACTCGGCACCTCAGCTGCGCTGCATTAAGACCTACCAGGTACCTCCAGTGCAGCCAGCCTCCCCTGGCTCCCACAATGCCCTTAGGTTGGCCCGGCTCATCTGGACTTCCAACCGGAATGTTATCCTCATGGCCCACGATGGGAAGGAACATCGCTTCATGGTCTAATGCTGCTGGCTGCTGCCCTGACTGCCTGTTAATTCTATATTGTCTAGGCTGATGTTACTCTGACCTTATTCAGACTGGACTGTTGCTTGCTGTCTGCCCTCCTCAATGCCTTCCAGGGACATGGCCAGGTGTGTGTCACTTGTGCGTGCTTCATGTGGGCAGACTCCACGTGGGCAACCTATCAATTTAAAGGCATGCACATACCACTCAATAGGATGTAGCCATTCTGTCACTAGGTAGATTTTCCCTGCCAGAGATGGGAGGGGAGAGCTAGTGGTTCCTGGAGGTGCTCTTGTTGCTTGATGCAACAAAAGCCTGAAAATCAATAACCTCTGTGCTTTCACTCCCTGCCCTGATCCCCATTGCCAGCCCCGGGCGCTCAGCTCTGGCCTGGATGCTGGGGCAGAATGTAGTCCTCATTATTGAAATGACTTCCCTTTGGATATCCCAAGCATACTGTTGTTTACCAAACCGATTACATGTTTATGTTAGTTTTTTTCCTGGTAGCAATTGATAAGCAGTTACTGAATTCCATTTCTGAGGAGTTAGCCACTACTTTCTTAGTAACACCAAACATGATTTGAAGCTAATGAGAAAATATTAAATTACATATATATTTTTTTCCTTCCAGAAAAGTTGTTCAGATACCTAGCTTTCTAAAATATTCATTTCCTGCTTAAATGTTAGCATATTTCACATTTTAAAATACACAACATTGCCACTCCACGTGTGGTTACTGTAACTAACCTTCTGTGGGGACTTTCAATAAAGAGCCACGTTTGGAAGCATAGTGTATTTGTACAGTGGAGTATCTCCCATGTGTCACTATAGATCCTCCTGCACAAGAAAGGCCTCCTCCTTTTCAGAAACTCCATAACTGGCAGTTCTCATGTGTTACGCCAAGTCATTTACAATGATCATTTCAACCCAGCCTTCCAAATACTGACCAGTGCAAGAACAACTAGGAAGGCATTTATTTTAAGTAAACTTCCTAGAAATCTAATAACTGTGCAGACACATTGTTCAGAATGTACAGGAAAATGTGAAGCCTGTCCTTCTATTTGAATGGACATTACAGTGAATGTGTTCACCGTGTTTCAACACAAACTTTAATTCCACTTTCATCTTCTGTCAAGTTATATTGGTTGTAACATAGGGAAGAAAAAAAAATCCATGGGTTGTTCCTAAAAAAATTTTATCTATATTAGTGGGAGTTGATTTGTTTGTTGGTTGATTGGTTAGTTACACAAGATGGTTTTATTATATACAAAAATAAAAAGAAGTTATTGAACTCAGAGGAAACATGTAATATTAACAGAACTAAAATGATAAAGAGAGCATTTAGTCTTAAACTCATAGATTGTCAAAGTTTATGTAATGTGTAGAAGAGTAGGCTCAAGGTCCGTGAATAAATACATAGTTTACAGTCCTTTAAAAAACATGTGAAGAAGCAAATGTCCTCAGAATGTCTTTTGCTACTTTGTTATTTTTATTGGTGACAGTTCTATACTGTCTCTTGGTTTTGATGTTTGGGTTTTTTCAAATGTGAATTTATTTCACATGCATGTATATCTTATTTATAGTGATCATATACATAGCTTCAAAGAAGGAAACCAAGGACTGTACAGTGTAGACTTTTGTGAACATGATAATATATTTGATGTACATGGATAATGTCCAGTGGGCTCCAGAGTCTGCTGCTCACCCAGCACATGTTTACTTTATGAACTTCAGAGGAAGGAACTGAACCATTTTGAATGACAGACAAATTCACACCTTAGACATTTTTTTAAGCAAAATGTTCCATACATATGAAAGAGATGCTGGACTGAAGAGCAACATCAGATGCCATCCATCATAGAGAAGGGTACAAAGCAGTGAGGTCACAGGGACAACTTTCTGGTCGTCGGTCTGGCTGCTCCTTCCATGTGTATAGTCAGGAGTGCACAAGGACGATAAAGTTCTGTGCGTGTAAAACTTCATGCTAGAAGAATCACTAGTTGATAAAATATCGCTTATATCCTCATTATCATAACTCTATCCTTGGCTGTTTGGACAACCACAGTTCCCAGCTACATCTCAGCTTGGATTCCTCAATACTGAGTTAAGGTTTGTAGTGCCGTCCCAGTGTAAGCTTGTAGTGTTTTACTGATTTTGTTGACACAGCATTTGGAACTGTCCTTGTAAGTATAAAGACATATGTGACTTTACTGGTAATTTACAAGCAGAAGGCGACATGATGTGGCACCTGTATGAAAATGTTGTCATGTTTGAACTGCATATAGTGAATAAATTAAAATGTGTATCTCCTAAGACATTTCTGGTTGACTCCATTTAATAGACTCTATATGTGTTTAAAATCGTTGTGTACATACTTGTGTTAAATAAAACTGAAGTGTACTGATAAAGTGGCTTTATCCTGTGTTTACTGTTTGCCGCAGTCCCTCTTAAACATTCTCTGTTGAAACCCTTATGTTCCTTTTGCCCTCCTGTTCTAGCTACTCATTTCACTGGCAAGCAGGTTGCAGGAAAGGCAACTTTGTTCTCAAAGGACAGTTGAGCAGTGGCGAGGGCTTTTACCCACAGTGCACAAGCTTGAGATTAGATGCAGAAACTCAGCAGCACCCTCTGTGGCTTGGGCAGGGGAATTGCATGCATGTTGCTATATCACCAGCTTAAACAGAGAGACATTGTATCAAACTGTATCTTGTTCGTCCTCACGACAAGGGTTCTCTGCCTAGGAATCAGACTGAGATCATTGAATTCACCTCAGTTAATGTTCAGTTTGAAGTTGAATTTGAATGCTGAAGTAAGAATAACAAAAGTTCTAGTCATTCATGGAGCATTATTAAGTAAATAACAAGTGTACTCTTCCCATGCTTTTCAGATGAGAACACAGAGCAGCTTGACTCCAGTCAGTCATGTATAACAGCATAATCATCCCCAGGAATTAGACAACCATAGTTTAAATGTGTCCTTGTAGGAAAATAAGAGCAGTAACAGTTCTGTGTGGTTGGTGATCACATAAACTGATCAAATACAGAAAGGGCATGACATTAATAGGAAGGTAAAAACAAGCAATGCTGGGTGAACTTTCACCTTTCACCCCTTTGCCTGACTGACAGAACTGAGTGTTGGAGAAAATCAATACTTCAGAGCCAGGAGGGAAATATTTCCACCCTCTAACTAGAGAATATATTTTGACAAGGCCAAGATAATACAAGCTGCACAGGAGAAAGAGAAAAGACTCATTTTTAAAGCTTGACACTTCAAGGTGTTTTTGTACAAGGGTTTAGAGATCGTCAATACATACAAATACCAAAGGTCAAGCAGAGAAGCCAGAAGAATTTCAAAAATTAGATGCTCTAGTTCTTTTTTGCTATTTACAAAATAAAAAGAGACTACCTATTGAGGGCTTGTGTTTGCAATTGTTATTTAAATGAACTGAGCCCACCATTAGGTATTCGAGGGTATTATCTTTTAAAATTTTGTATAGTCAAAAAAGTGAATATAGCATGATGACAGGTGTTCAAACTTCTTATTTGTATAACATTTTGCAGGTCGTGTTGATTGTGACCATGACGTAGACTTGTCTTCTTGTTTGGTTCAACCATTTGTCTAGGAAAAGAGTTCATGAACCTTTAGAGCTAAAATGGATTCTAGTTTCCCAAATCCTTATAAACATATCACTTATTCAAGGACTCTAATTAGGACCCTTCTAAATGAGAGACTTTGCACCTTTGTGAAGAAAGGAAAGGAGGGAGGGAGAGAGAGAGAGGGAGAGATGAAAGAAGGAAGGAAGGAAAGAAGAAAGGAAGAAAGAAAGCTCAGGCCATTCTTGCCAGCAAAATTTGGGTCCAGTCCATGGATACATATATGCATGAACAAATATGAATTCTTCTATTTCCCACAGGTAAGAAGGGAAGGAAGCCATATGTTGCTGGACCTTCCAGACAAGCTCAAAAGGACAAAGGAATCCTAAGTGTAGTGCGTGTAGCTGAGCCTCATCAGGTCTTTCAAAAAGATTGCTGGAATAGGCTCAATTTACCTACCTTTCCTCTCAGTAGTAAATGGTACTCTTTTCTAAGGAGATAGGTCCAACTAGAGATGTTCAGTTTGGTTATTTCAAAGTAAGAATGCAGATAGCCAAGACCTGAGAATCCCCAGAGAAAGCCTAGAATGGCATGCCTGGTTTGCAATCTTTGGCATCAAGTAAATGGATGCTACTCCTTTAAATCTATGAGATTATACTATAAAGGAGTAACAACACCCACTAAATGTTCCATAAATGTAAATGAACATTTTTGTCGCCATTTAGAATTCATTGAGCATGAATAAAAATGATTGCCCTGCCTTTTGGGAAGTGCTGGATTATTGTGTCGCAATATTCTGTCTCTATCTTCACTCTGAACATCTTAATATCTTCACTCTAGGATAGCTCTGAACATGTCAGCTGGAGCTCCAAGAGTATGCTTGTGTTCACCAGCCCCTTTGCCAGATGTCTTGCTTCTCACCAAAATTCTGGATGTGAAGAAATGGAAAAGCATATGCCATTGCAGCTCCAGAACTGCACTGAGATTTAGCTGACACCTTTGTTGCTTTACAGCAAAACCTCTCCCTTTGCTCACACCTGAATTCCTCCCCTGCAGCCCTGATCCTGAGAACATGACATCATAAACTTTCAATATCCAGTGTTCTCTCCTGCCCTCCCTCTTCCCTTTCTCTCCTCCTTCTTTTGCTCCTTCCCACCCCTCTCAGTCTACATCCCAAAGAGTCAGCCTATGATGCGTGGTACCGGGAGTGTGCAAGGAAGCATGCTGGAACAGGATTTGGTACCACTGACCCACAAGAGGAAGAAACAAAGAGCAAATGTAGCCTCTGGCACAATAGAGATATACAGTTATTAACACACTAATGATGACTCTGGATAGCATACTGATAGAGCATAACACTGGGAATCACCATAGCAGGCATTTGCGATATAAGGAAAAGTGTAAATAGAACAATGAATTTAGATTCATTGAAGAGACAACTCAGAGGTTAAGTGCATTGGTTGCTCTTGGATAGGACTACGGTTTGGTTATCAACACCCCATGGAGGCTCATAGCTGCCAATAACTTCAATTCCAGGGCATCTGAAACCCTTTTCTGGCCCCTACAAGCACCAGTCACATACCTGGTGAAAATACATAGCTGTGGGCAAACAGATGCTCAAAAACATTAAGTAAGTAAATAATTTGTTTTAAAAAATGGTCAGTCCAGGAGTATGCCAAGGAGGACCTCTGGGGGGGGGTCAACATAAAGATATATCAGAGCAGATATTAAGACTCGCGATCAAGCCTTTGGCAGAGGGCAAGAAGTGATGATAGAAATGGAGGAGGTTGGTGAATATTGGAGAGAACAAGAGCTCCACAATGACTAAACTGAGCAGGGCACAGGGGTCTTGTATGAGACGGTTTCTACAACCAAGGACCACGTGTGGATGTGTCCTGGAACCCCTGTTCAGATGGGACCCAGGATAGCTCAGTGTAGGACTGGAGGGCCTAGTGAGGGAAGCAGGAACTGTTTCAGTCTTGAACTTGATGGCTGACTCTTTGACCCTCCCTCATACAAGCCGGGGAGTGACACACTGGCTGGATCCCAGTGGAGGACATTGCAGCCAGCCCTGAGGAGACAGGATGAGCTGGGGTCGGATGGAAGGGGAGGAGGTCCCAGTGGGACTGTGGGTGTGTGCTCATCCCTTGAGTTGGGCTGTAAGCAGATGAGTCCTCTCTAGGAATTTCTTGGGGCTCAGAACACCTCCCAACAACAGCTACAGCCAATAATTGGTCGTGGGAAGAGGGTAATAGATGAAGACTTAGCTCTCTTAGCCCTCATATTGGGACATCGCCAAGGACCTTCCCAACTTCACAGCACCCGGTGGGGTTGGCAGAGAGCTTCACTGCTGTCACCTATTCCTTCTGACTACTTATCCTTGCTTCATGTGGTCTTATTCCAGAATAGCTTCCCCGCAGGCCTTCTTCTAACAAATTTGTCTCAATCTCCTTAGAATTGAACCGGGCGAGGTTTGGGGCTGGCTCGGCTACTTGCCAGTTCTACAGTTCTGTGTTCTGGTTTCTCATCTACAAAACAGGAGCCATACTTCCATCTAAGTCTTGACCTGAGAACAAGTATTAAAGGTGGGATCTGCGATACCCTTGGAATAGGTTTCATGTAGCGACTGCACTCGGTACTCGCTGCTGACTCCTGTCCTTTCAGCTGAAACTAGGGTTTTCAGGTTTTCATCATTTCTTGCCTCCTTTTTAAAAACAATTTATTTGTGTTTTGTGTACATTGGTGCTTTGCCTGCATGGATGTCGGTGAGATTGCCTGAAAAGGAGTTACAGACAGTTATGAGCTGCCATGTGGGTGCTGGGAATTGAACCGTGGAACTGAAGCTCTGGAAGAGCAGCCAGTGTTCCTAACTGCTGAGCTATATTTCCAGCCCCATTTCTTGCTTCACTGTTACAGGAAGAGATACTTTTCCATGAATATTTTTTCTGTCCTTAATTTCTTTCTTCGACTGGATTAAAATGCTCTCCCTTGAAAAGTGAGGGGAAAAGCTGGAAGGGAACCAGTACTTTAATGCCCAAAGCTTTGAATTGTTCTCTCTTTTTTGCAAATGAAAGAAGTCTCAGTCCCGCAGACAAATTAACAAGGTTACAGGGCTAACAAAAGGCAAGCCTGCTACTGAGTCTCAGACTCAGTCACCAAGGCCAGCTTTCCATGTTCACAGGGAGACGACAAGACGACCAGTGAGGTTAAAAAAAAAAAAGTTTAAACTCCTTGGTAAATATGAAAGACACTCTAGAAACTTCATGTTTTTGAAATGGAATTAGAAGTCAACTTTGAGCCGGGTGGTAGAGGTGCACGCCTTTAATCCCAGCACTCAAAAGTTTGAGGTAGGTGGATCTTTGTGAGTTTAAGGCCAGCCTGTTTTAGAGTGAGTTCCAAGAAAGCCAGACCTGGTACACAGGAAACCCCTGTCTCAAAAGAAGGAAAGGAAGGAAGGAAGGAAGGAAGGAAGGAAGGAAGGAAGGAAGGAAGGAAGGAAGGAAGGAAGGAAGGAAGGAAGGAAGGAAGGAAGGAAGAGAAAAAGAGAGAGAGATCAGCTTTGGAGATTCTCCCTTTCTGACAACTTGGACTCCTCTGTGCACAAAGGTGTTACAAGACTTACTTAACTCCACTTAGGCAGCGTATAAGCTACTGTCCTGTCGCTCTAACCAAACATCTAAAGGTTCATTTTGGCCCACAGTTTAAGAGTGTAGGATATTGTATCAATGATGGCAAGGTGAGGAGAGTGACTCTAGCTGTGGGCATTGGGGCCATGAGACAGCCAATCACATTGTGTCCCCAGTCAAGGAGCAGAGAAAAAACAATGGTGTTCTTGCTTTTCCTTTTAATTTGCTCTGAGCCCACAGTCCAGGCAAGGCACCAACCATATTCAGGGTGAATCTCTCCACCTCTAGGAACCTCTGAACACACATACCCAGATGTTTATCAGTACAGTGATCCTAAATCCACCAAGTTGACAAGGAAGATTAAGCGCCTCAAGTCTACTCCTTGTCGCCTTGATACCCAAAGGTATCACTGTAACTCTAACAGCTTATGCTCATCAAAGAGTATCCCTGCCAGGGCAGAGGCCATTGCAGCATTTACTGTCATATGACATGTACGTCCCCAATCATCTCACCTTGGGAAACACTGGACTCTATCAGAACTTTCTAAAGCAAACATACTGCAATCCCTTAGCCCAGTCCTTGGTATTGCAGCTTGCCTTGTGTCCCTACCTCAAACAATTCTTGTGTACATTTCCTGTCCCATCATGGGGGCTCTCTGAGGGTTCAGCTGTGCTCCGAGACTAAGTTAGGCATTTGGTAATTTCACTCAGGCCTCTCAATAATTCTATGGGCTGAACTATATTCTATAGATTGGGAAACTACCATACAGAGAGGCTAACTGCCCCGAGGTCATGCAGATAGTGAAGCAGGTAGAGCTGAGGTTAAATTGCAAGTGTTCTTTCCTCTCGGTGACTGACAGGGTCTTCACGGGCAATGCTATAGTACCTGGAGAGACATGGCTGATTTTTATATTGACCTCGAGAAAAAACAGCAACAACAAGGACTTCAAAATCCATTCTTCATTTATTTATTATACAACAACTTATTGAATGCCTATTATTTTCCAGGCATTTCTAGAGAGGGCTAAATTAATACAGCCCAAGCGCTCACATCATTTATGCATTTCAAAATCTATCTGGCTAATGTGGTGCATTTTGTAAAGCCCATTATAACACAGTGCACACGGGTGTGCACAACCCCCCCCCCCCACACACACACACAGAGTGTCTGATGGTTGAACTTAAAGCATTCTCATGACTGGACTCAGTCAATATTCTCAAGACAGTGTGCATGGGCCCACGTGGTCTCCCTAGTGAGCCCAGGACTTGATTTCCTTACATGCTTCAGGCTTTTCTCCTGGACCCCAGTGAAAAGTTCTCAACATCTATGATTCTTTTTTCTTCTTCTTTTTCTTTTTAACACTTGTCTCCAACTTTGTTCGAAGGATAACGGGCAGAGGCACAATGGTGGCGTGAAGAGCAGGAAGGGACAGGTCAAGGAGATGAGTGTTTGGAAATGAGGAAGGAGACATTCAGAAAAACATTCACTTTGAACTTACGCAGACCAGTAGTTGAAACTGATACTCATTCACTTATTCATTTGTTCATCGTGTAGCTATCTAGTAAGCATCATCAGTCAGCAAATGAGGTGCCAAGGTTGCAGTGTGAATGGAATGATTGCACATGATTGCTGAATGGGGATTGCATTCTAGAGGAGTGGGACAGGGACAAACCTAATCGTGAACACAAAGCGTGATGGGGGTGAAAAGAAAGCAAGGAGCAGGCAAAGACCCGTAACCCTAAAACAGAGGTAAGCAGAAGGCATGGGTGGGGGAGAACCATTAGGGGTAAAGGTCCCCCAAACAAAGAAAAACACAAAGGTGAGCTCTTCAAGGCAACACGGGCGGAGGGGCGGGGGTGGGGCACCGCCGGTGGTGAGCAGAGCCTTGTCCTTGTTATTAAACTATAGAGCCACCAGCTCCATTGTGAAGCCATTTGCAGATGATGTTTGTAAGCATCCTGGGTACTGTGCTGTGACAGGGCAGGAAATGCAGCCAGGCTTGTGAGCTGAGGCCAGAGAAGGCTTTCATTGGTGTTTGGAAGTTTGGCTTCTCCTTCGAGGTCTGGGAAACTTCATTCAGAGCAGGCCATGCTCCATCTAAGCCCAGTGGAGGGCTGAATAATAGGAAATGCTGAGGAAGTGTGATGAGTTTTCTTGCTTGGCAGCGTCACTACATCTGGAATTAACTAAAACCGAAATAACTGGCCACACCTGTGAGGGGATTTTATTTTTTCTTAATTAAATCATCTGAAGTGGGAAGACCTACTTCTACTCCAGATCTTTGAGGTGGGAAGATAAACCTTTAACCCAGATCTTCAGAGGTGGGAAGAGTCACCTTTAATCAGGGCCGGACTTTCTTCTAACAGCCTGTCTAAAAGACATGGGAGAAGGAAGCTTGTTTTCATTGCCTGTCTGCTCTTGTTCTCGCTAGCAAGTCCATTCCTTCACTGGCATTAGAACCGATTTCTCTGGGATTTGGGCGTCTGCTGAAGATCACCTGAGACATGCAGCCTCATGGACAGAGCAGCTATTGGATTCTTGGGCTCTTAGCTGGGAGAGAGTCATTGCTGGGCTAGCTGGCCATACCCTGTAAGCCATTCTAATAAATCCCCTTTATGTGTACATATGTATGTGTACATATATGTACATATGTATACGTACATACATATATATAAGTTCATACATACATATGTTATATGTGAGTATGTAGGTATGTATGAACACACACACACACACACACACACACACATATATATATTCAATCTATACTTCTTGTTTCGCTAGAGAACCCTGACCAACATAGGAAGCTAAGAGATGGCAGTAAGTCTCAGCAAGAGACCTGATAACTTAGATGGCAGAAGATTCAGACACAGGAAAACCCCAGGGACATTTTTGAAAGGAAGTTTGGGGAGACAGTGAGCTCAGGGTCAGGAGTGAGGGTGAACCTGTGATTCCCTAGGGGGAGAAGCAAGTGGACAACATCATCTTTCTTCCTAGGAGAGAGGCTTTGCCAAAAAACACCCAGAGGCCAGCGTGATGGAAGGCAAAGGCAGAGAGGAAGGGTAGGAGGAGAAGAGGCTTGAGAGGAGGGGAGGCAGGTCATGCAGAGCCTCCTGAACTTGCAAAGGCAGTAGATTGGCTGTTCCGTAGGACAAGGCCATGTCCAAATTTGAACTCTATTAGAACCGTGGGCTGACTATAAAACCATGGGATGGGAGAAAAGTAGCTGAGCCACTATGACACGAACTAGGAAGCTGCTTCAACCATTTGGAAAGAGATGACAAGGGGAACACAGAAGTACCCAGAGAGTCCCAGAACAGGACTGTTGCCTATATCCGGTAAGAGCCACAGCTCTGTCAGTGGTGCCTGCTATTTGTAAGGATACACAATATAGAGTATCAAATTTAAGCCCGTTCACCTTATAGGGGAAGTAATAGTGTACAGAAATAGGAGATTCAAATTCAAACCTGAGGTTCCATGCAGCACTTGTAGACGGTGACTCTTGGCATGCAGCTTTATTTCATTTGTGGCTATTTCCTCACCAGAAAATGTAGATAATGCCACCACGCTGAGAGACTATCACCAGAGTAAGATCAATCAGTAATACAAAAGCATTTAATAAATTGTGAAGATTTTTCACCCCCTGTTTGCTTGGAAGTAATTTCAGACTCATAGGCAAGTTGCAGAAAGAATCCCCACATTCTCTTACTCAGCACCCTTGAACAGAAACACACGACATAATCAGAGTTCAATAATCAAGTGCAATAAATTAAAATTGAGCAGTACTCTTAAGCCAAACTACAGCCTTGAGATTTTTACCAGAAGTCTCAGTTTCTGGTGGAGACCCACCACAGGATCCCACGATCATTGATTCAGATACCAGTTTAGAGTCCTCCAATCCCTAATGTACTTCCTTTGTCATTTGTGAAATTTGATGCTTTGTAAGAATGCGGGTTAATCTCCTTAGGACCCAGTCATTTTGCCACCCATGGTGTTGTTTTCTATCATATGTGAGTTTCTGGTGTGGTTCTGTCTAATGCTTCTGATGTTTAGGCATAGAGTATACACTTCTGCAGGAATCATGGAGCTGCAGGGGCTGGAGAAATGGCTCCACGGGTAAACTGTTTGCTCTGTATGCATGAGGATCCGAGTTCAGGTCACCAGAAGCCATGAAATACTGGCCACAGTAGCATGTATCAGTAATTCCGGTGCTTTGGTGAGCCGGTAGGAAGGGAGAGGAGAGGGTCCACCGGAGCTCACCGGGCAGGTAGCCTGACTCTGCAGGACTGAGTGAAAGGCCTGCCTCAGCTAGGGTGGAAGAAGAAACTGACAGCCGAGATTATCAGCCTGTCTCTCTGATTATCTCTCTGTCTCTCTGTCTCTGTCTCTCTCTCTCACACACACACAGTGCCCTTCTAGTTGTCCTGTATCAGGAGGCCTATGATGGATATGAGCTTTTCTCTGTGATTTTCACTTTGATCCCTTGAATGAGGCGATGTCTATAAACTGTGCAAACATACTCTGATTTCATAGTCAGCATTTAGTGGGAGAGGCTTTCAGATAACGCAAAGATACTGTTTTCTTTATAACTTGTCTGATAACGTCAACATCTGGATGATTCTTGATTGTGTTCTCTCACGAATAGAGTTTTTCTGTTAGTGAAGTTATTTAGAGGATTGCTCTTCTTTTCAAACAATGAGACAAAAATGGAAAGTTCCAGCTGGCTGGTGATCAACCTCCGGGCCACTGTGTGACTAGGATTATGAAGTCAAGCTTCTGAACAGGAGAGAGTCAAAGGTACAGAGAGGTGAATGGAGCCTCAGTACCGTACTGGTAACTCTAGGGAAGTGTGTTCTCACATGGACAGGGAGCTCTTGCCTGCTAAGCCTCTGCTGCCTTGCTAGAAGGGGTTCTGCCTATCCACCTCTTCCCACTTCCCTCCTATTGGGGGCATTTTGTTTCCATGAATGTCTGCAGCTCCAAGCACCATGACCTGCATAGACAGTAACCACCAGACCAGGGTATTTGCATGATAAAGGGCACTTGTGCCAGGCAGCAGATATCAGGGCTGGGGACACACTTTCCTGTGCCCCATCTTCCTGTGCCAGTATGCAGTTCCTCTCCCCAGATCAGCGTGGGAACCAGTTACTTGGTGGAGCCCATAATGGCTTCCCAGGGTATGCTGCTAGACCTTGAAGAGGGAGAGAGTCATTGCTGGAATGAGGGGACAGGTAGAGGGGCATTATTGTTTCACCTGAACTTGCTCTTTCCTTCATGACCTGGATTATTTCTGCAGGATCTCCCATTGTGCCCATTTCCTAGTGCTGCAGCAACAAATTACCTCAATGCAGTAGCCTAGGGCAACACAAATTAAGTAGTTCAACATTCCAGATAAATCCAAAATCACTCTCACTGGACTAGAGTTATTGTCAGTGAGACCTTCTTCTTTCAGGGGCCCAAGGGCGGGACCTCCCTCTTGCCTCTTCCAGGTCTAGAGGCTCCTGGTATTATTTGATCACAACCTCTTTCTTTGTCTTCAGAGCCACAGTATAGCATCTTCTCTCTGCCTCTCCTGCTGTCACAGTGCTTTCTTGCTGTCATTATTGGTGTAAGAACTGGTGAGTTGACAGTGAATCCACCAAAACAACTCAAGATAATCTCAAGACAGTTAAACTGCATGCATCTACAAAGTCCCTTTTCTGGGCCTAGGGAGAGGAATCAACTGGTAGAGTGCTTGCTGCTCTAGCATGACTTCCAGTTCTCTAGAATACACATGAAAGTCAGGCGTACCTGTGAAAGTCTTGTGATCCCAGCATTGGGAGGGCAGAGACAGGGTGGTCTCTCTGGCTTATTGGCTAGCCATCAAATAAAATCAGTAAGTTCCAGGCTCAGGAAAGACCCTATCTTGAGAAAGGAAGGAAGGAAGGAAGGAAGGAAGGGAGGGAGGGAGGGAGGGAGGGAAGGAGGGAGGGAGGGAGGAAGGAAGGAAGGAAGGAAGGGTTGTGCAACCATGGAAGACATAGAGGTTGACCTCTGCCCTCCACATTGCACCTGTACACATATGTGTGTGAAGTCTGTTCTACATGCACACACATGTACAAATACACACAGACAATCCCATTTCCCATCTCAGCCATCAAGGATCCTTTGGTGGAACTCATTGGTGAGAATTCATGTTGAACCTCACATTGCCTTGGTCTTGCTGCTGGTTTTAATTTACTTTTCACTCCTGTAATAATGGCACCATGACCAAAAGCAACCTTGAAAAGAAATTAGTTATTTACCTTACACTGCCAAATTACTGCTCAGCATTGAGGAAAATCAGGGAAGGAACTCAAGACAGGAAACCAGAGGCGGGAACTGAAGCAAAAACCATAGAACACTGCTGACTGTTTTTTTTCCCCATGACTTACTCAGCCTGTTTTTTTGTTTGTTTGGTTGGTTGCTTTTTTTTTTTTTTTAATACAACACAGGACCTCTATCCAGGCAGGCACTACACAAGTGAGCTGGGCCCTCCCACATCAATCATTCATCAAGAAAATGCCCTACAGACTTACCTTCAGGCCAATATGATGGGTGCATTTTCTCAGTTGAGGATCCTCTTTCCAGATAACTCAAGCTTGTGTTATGTTGACAAACCCTACCCAGGACACTTCTGTAAAAGAGGATGAAATCACACGACTTAAATACAAGATATGGATTTAATTCTCTTTCACGAGCAGTTCAGGGCCATAATGTCCCCCACCCATCCTGGACATTAACATCAAGGGTATATTTTTTACTCACTCATTCACACACTCATCCAATCTTTCCTTCCTTCCTCCATCTCCCCCCCCCCCCCACACCCATGCAGTACAGAATTTGTGTGAGGTCAGAGAATAACTTTCAGAAGTTGGTTGTCTCGATATGAGACCTTGGGATTGAACTCAAGTTATGAGACTTAGTGGCAAGAGTTTTTGCCCACATGAGCCATCTCAATGGCCTTATTCTTTCAATCTTCTATTTTCTTTACTGTTTGGGGGGAAGGAGAGTGGATTAGGGTTAAGACAGAACCTTAGATTTGCTGTGTAGCTGGGGAAGCCCTTGAGCTCCTGTTGCTTCTGCCTCTGTCTCTCACATGTTGACATTACATTGGTACCACTACATCAAGATTTTTACTTTTGAAAAACATCGTGTCTCTGTTCTCATCAAAAAACTTTCCTATGGTCTAAAGTGGCTACTTCCACCTCACCATCATGTCTGAATTCCAGACAGCAAGACGATGCATGGGAAGAGGACTGCAAAATGTCTATTTAGCTTGTATCAAGTCAATTCACAACCTGTTAGTCACATGGCTGTAGCCAGCTCAAGGAATGTTAGGAAGTGGCTGGAACCATGCATCTAGCTAAAATCTTATTAAGGAGGAAGTAGAGAGGACAAGAAATGTCCCCACCAAAACAGGCAAGAGGGCATAGTGACTTCTGTCAGATTTAATTGATATAAAGGAACAAACCAACCCAAGATGTGAGATTTATCTACGTCTTACTGTGAATCTAGATCCATCTGACAGGCAGATTCAAGGTCAACCCTGAGAGAGACAGATGGACAGCCTGCTTCAGCTAGCTGACATGCACAGTGGATGGGAAGATTCAAGGTCAACTCTGAGAGGGACAGATGGACAGCCTGCTTCAGCTAGCTGACATCATCTCCAGGTGTACAGTGGCCAAGTGGAAGGAGTATGTATGTAGAGTCAAGTAGAACTGACCTGTTTCCTGGCTCTTCTATTTGATAGTTGTGTGACTCCCTTTGTGACTTTATTTCTTATTAAAGTGACAATGACAACATGGTCCTTGGGTGATCTTGTGAGCAGTCAATGAAACAATATTTGTGAACAGCCCAGACAAGGCCTAACATATAGTTGGCACTCAGACCATGTGGTTGCAATGTCCACCTGCTCATCTATTGATGCTCACAGCAATTTCTCAAATCTTAGAGACAGGTATGTGTGATTCATATTATATTGCTTGGCTTTTCAGAGCAAAGTCTTTGAAAAATGGAGGGATGATTTGGCTCTACCGTTATCCTGCTATAATTTTTGTGTTTGGAAATTCGTTAAGAATTCATTTTGATGAATCACAAATGCATGCACCATGAAAAACAATTAGCATTAATAGTGTAAAAGAAGATCAATAAATAGATTCATTTTTAAACTGTAATAATTTATTTGCTTCCTGACTTTTGGGAAATACTGCATCTTCGTATGACATGTCGATCATTAAATAGCCAAACTGCAATGATTTGTGGGAGGAAGTGGATTTTCAGGAGGCAGGCCCTGCTGGAGGATTCAGCAATCCAGCACCGGTGCCAGCCTTCAGCCAGGGAAGCAGGGCCAGTGTATGGTGCAGCAATTCGCAATTTGGTGCAGCTGTGTGTAGCTCAGGCCCGCTCGTCATAGCTCAAGGGGATGTTCAGGTGTGTCTTGTATTCTAGTGCAGTCTGCCAGAGGAAATGTTCATGGACCCAGATGCCTGTAGCAAGGATGAGAAACGTGCTATTTGTCAGACAAGAAGCAGGGAAGTGAAACAATGCTGACGACTAGCATGCTGGAGCCCTCCTTGAGTCACCAAGCGCAGGAAAGCACATCTCGTGCTTGTCTGGAATGAAGAAACCAGACGGAATTCCAATATAAGCACAAAGGGAAGGACAAAATGGAGAGATCTCACAGCCCTTGGGGGTGGAGAGGAGGAGACTGAAGGTATTCACAGGATGGGAGAACAAAGCGTTGGCTGCCTTCGTAACTTCTCACTGCCAATGAAGGCCGATGGCAGCTGAATACCTGTAGCAGCCCCTTCAAGCAGATAAAGGGAAGGCTTGTTAGAGAATAGGGGCAGAAAGGTCATGAGAGAAACAGCCTCTAGCTCCTTTGTGGTCCCCGGGGGGACACCATGTTGCTAGCTGTGGGTAGAGAAAGTGTACTTGCTGGGCAGTGGCACCAAGCCAGGGATGAGGAGTTTGGACAGATAGACCATGAGACGCTCAAGGTCTAACAGCTTTGAGCTGAGAGCTGCCTGGTTTGGAGGCTGGCAGCCGATGGCCATCAATGCCTGTCCCACCCACCAGGCCTTGGGCCAAGGGCCAGTGCAGATTACATTTTAAGGTGATAGTCATCTTTGACCTTTGGGACCTCCAGGGCCACTGGTCATCCATCTTAAAGCCGCTGACCAGCAACCTCTGGGCTATTTTTATGACCAGCAAGCATTGCCCATTGATTGAATTGATTGAAATTGCAGCTGGTTTGTGGGGGAAAGGATGCTGGCTTCCCAGAGCTGGGGTTTTGCAGCTTTGCATTCTGTTATTATTGTTGACTCTTTCCTCTCCTCTTCCCCTTTCAGCATGAAGTATGCATGGAAACACACATATCTTGAATGCACACACACATCACACACCACACACATACACCACAAACAAACACCGCACACACACACGTACACCACACACACGTACACCACACACACACACCTTAACAAGTAGATCTCCTCCCATGGCACTTATTGTTCTGTCAGAATTTAAAGGATTCTCAAAGGTCAGTGTAGAATAGCAGTGGTGTAGTCAATTCAAGGGGAGTATACACACACACACACATATGCAAGCACATAGAAGGGGTGCTTGAGACACAGAAGCAAATGTCTAGATATAGAAATAGAGAAACAAACAAACTAAAATTTCCTTTCAGGTGTCATTGGTTGAGATTTGTACAAGGCAGAGGAGAAGGCAGAGAAGCTAACTGCGCTTTCCTTGTAGGGACCCACAGGCTTTCCCCTGTCCCCTGCCCTGCCTGGAAGCTGCAGCTGCCTCTCAGGGGTAGTAGCCTCTGCCTGGACCTCCCCACTGCTCTCCCTGAAGAAGAAACAAGGCTGACCAGCTCCCTAGCAGCATGGGGTCAAACTAGATTATAGGCTCTTTATTCTCCATCACTCCCAGTGGTTCAGCCTCTTTGACTGAACTCTGGCCAAATGTATTACAAAAGGAAGGCATTTAAACAGGGAAGTGACTGCCAGCTCTCACAGTTTGCATTTCTAAATCATCGGCTTTCCTGACCTTGCCGATGGATGGCAGGGGCAGTCTTACCGTGCCAGGCTGATGTCCAGAGGCACCAGCCCTGATTACACAGATAGTCAATCTCTGAGCCTCTCTCTTGGCCTTCAAACCCTTTCATGTCTGCTGCTCCCCAAGCCCAGGACTGACTTGGAATGCTGTTCAGGAGCACCAGGAGGTCTTGCTCAGGTAACAGATGAGCATGTTTAGAAGTGGCACCTTGATTCTCCCCCAGAGCCTACATAAGACGACAGAGATGAGAGGCCTGGGGAGAAGGTAAGTCCCAACCTTGGAGGGGACATAAGGAAAACCTGCAGGTCCCTCAGAAGTGTGGCCTCTCCACCCTTCTCTCTCTTTCGTTCAACCCCTGACTTCACCAAGGCACTGAGGGAGGGGAATTTTCAGGTAATCAGCTGTTCCACATTCACAAATGCCATTCCCACCCCAACTCTAAGTCTTGGGTGTTGTGTCAACACAGATCAGGATTGACAATGTCTTGGAGTATGCCCACTGAAGTCATGCCAACCATGACAAGCAAAAGCAACCACGTGGCCACTGGACATGTCCGACTCCATCATTTGTAAATTCAAAGACATTTCTCACGTCCTGCTTCTTGCCCCAGAACACCCTTTCCAAGGAGAAGAGGAGCCTCCGTAAGCCTCAGCTTCTGGGGACAGGTGCATTGTGGGAAGTTGCTGGAAAAGGGTGCATTGTGGGAAGTTGCTATGGTGTGAGAAGCCCTTTAGTAGGACAGCTGAGAAAGGTCATTAGGAGGTTTCCTGTATAGTGTACGCAGTGTCCCCAGGGAGTGCATGATGGCTGCAGGTGAACTGCTGTGGATAGCTCCCAAAGTAACCAGACACCAGCCCTGTTTTGAAGAGAAGCATTTCAGTTGACAGTCTTGATTAAACGAGACTAGCTCTTGTAACATCCAAACATACCAACCAACCAAACAACAGCAACTAAAACAGACAACAACAAAAGCCAAATGACCTTCAAGGTTATTTCACTGTTGTTTTCTTTCCATTAAAAAATATTCATATTTAACCTTCGACTGGTGTGAGAATGGGCACGTACTCCTTGCGTTATTACTCTTTCTTTCTTTACTTCCGTGTGTTTAGAAACGCTGAGGCTAACATATCCCGTGCTGCCTGTGGCAGCCCCTCGGGTATGTGTGCTTCTGTTTACAACCATGGTACCATTTGCACTTTGTCTACACAAGTCTCTTGTGCAATTTATAGGATGTTCAGCTGTGTCCCCAGCTTCTACCTACCAGGTGCCAGTCGCATGCCCTCAGCTGTGACAACCAAAAATGTTTCTCAACCTTCCTAATTCTGTGACTCTTTAATACAGTTGTGGTGATTCCAAAACATCAAGTTACTTTTGTTGCTACTTCACAACTGTAATCCCACTACTGTCATGACTCGTAATGAATCTGTGTTTTCCAATAGTCTTAGGCAACCTCTGTGACAAGGTCATTTGAACCCAAAGGGGCCATGACCCATTGGTTGAGAACCACTGCTCTAAGCATTGCTAGTGTCCTCTGGGGGATGGGAGTACCAGATATGAGAAAGGCTGTTCTGAGGCACAGCAAATCTCTTCAAGCTGACAGGACAGAAATCACTACCTCCAGGGGTCTGTTTTCTCCTTTCATCTGTAAAATGGGTATAAAAGCATACGAAGCCAAGCTATGATGTGGCTGCATTTATTAAGCCAAGAGTGATTTGAATTTAAGGCATTGTCACTGAAACCGTAATCCCTTGAGACCAGAGGTTTTGTTGAGTCCCTTCATTGCAAGTCAGGAGATGGAAGAGGGTGGACAAAGAGGATGGGGAATACATTCACTGTCTTGCACTGGTCTCTTTGTGCTGACCTAGAGTCCCTGGACTCCTTGAAAACATTCAATGTGCTGCCTTGGGCCTGTGAGCTGGCCTGGGGCCTCTGGACTCCCTTAGCTCCAGAAGTCAATACGATCGATTCCTGCATGGCCTTTAACCTCTGCAGCAGGGCTGTCATGGGAGAATGGTCTCAAACTGGAGTATGCACAAATCCATAGAAGCCTATAGGAAGCATCTTCCCAGAGGGTCCCATTCAGAGTGACAGCAAGGCTCAGAAATCTGTATTTGCACCAGCACTTTCCCCTTTTAAATCTGGAAGGCTGCTCTGTCACCTACAATTTGGGACATCTGAAATGGCACAGGAAGTGCATCACAGGAACAAATTGACCCCAGCTTTAACCACCCCCAGTACCCCCAAGGAAGACATGGGTGCTGTGTGGAAAACTTCCTACATCTTCACAGTAGGTAGAGTACCTGCTGCCATGCACTCCTTGGGCAGTGTCCAGGCAGCCACGGTGGCAACCCTGGTTCCTAGGACCCAGGACTTTTATGTGGGTCTGTGTTTACTGTCTTAACCCAAGGAAATGGAGCTGCAAGGAGGCACTGGGCATTTAAGAGCCTCAGTTCTTCCTTGAAGACTACTAAGTAAAGTCCCCAAATCTGAGGTCCCGAGATACAGGCTGCTGGCCCGCAGTTGCACACCACTGTCCCCACCTTGCAAAACAGACTTTATAGAGGCATTGCCTTTGCCCAGCAGGGCTGCAGGTTTTTGATTTGGCTGTTCTGGAGACTAGTCCAGCAAGCCCTATGCTTTCCACAAATCCCAACTGCATGCAGAACCCCAACACCCTTTAACCCTATTGAGAGCCACCTCTGCTTTTCAAAGGTCCATGAGACTTTGTAGGGGCTTGGGGCCTCTGACAAAGCTTCTTCCAAAGGAATTGCCTAAGCTCCCTTGGCTTCTGCATTGAAGAAAAGTCTAGTGAAGTCTTTTGTCCGTCTTTAAATCAGGTTGTTAGGTTTTTGCTGTTTCTACTTTCTCTGGTGTCCATTCAAGCCACTGATGAAAATTTCGGATTCATAGGGCCTGAGGTCGGAGTCCTGTGGCACACCAACCAAACCTCACTCTGCTTTGCCATGCGTTGTTTATCAATGTGGATTCCATGATGGAAACGCAGGGTTTTAAGAGAAGAGCATCAAGATTCCTCATGTGGTGACTCCCAACCATAAAATTATTTTCTTTGCTACTTCATACTGCAATTTTGCTACCATTATGAATTGTAATGTAAATGTCTGATATGCAGAGTATCTGACATCGAACCCCTGTGAAAGGGTCATTTAACCCCCTAAGGGGTCAAGACTCACAGGTTGAGAACTTCTGTAACAGACTATGCCATCGCTGACACAGAAGAGGTCTTCAGCTTTCCCAGTTCCTCAGAGACCTCCCACTGTCTCATAATCCCTTCCCACCTAACTATGCTTGCTTTTCCTTTATCAAGTGATAGCAGGGAGGAAAGAGCAGCTTTCTCTAGGTTCTCCACCCCAAAGTAAGAGCACAATGAAAATCAGAGGGGCACAGAGGGGCATAGGTTAGGGAACCTCGAAAAAGATGCCTGCTCTTTGTGAGGCCTCCTTACTTTACCTACAAAATGTGGGTCACGGTAATGGTTCTCCCTATCAGGATGGTTGTGAGCAAGTGGGGTGATGTGTGAGAACGGTGAGTGTCACACCTAATATAGGAGGCACTCAATCACCAGTGACTATCGACTTGACACATTCTTTCTTCCAAACTGCTCAAAGGGACCTTTGTTGTCCTGAGTGTTTTGTCAAATTTCGAAGTTTCTTCCTTGGGCCATTTTTTTTTCCCTATCACTAATGTCCAAACCAGAGAATACCTCACAGGGAGACCAGCTGCTCATGGCCTTTCTTATTGAGCCCAGGAGTGTTGCTAGCATAGTGCTGGAGTATGCAGCTGTCTTTTCTTGACTTTTTTTTTTTTTAGAATCCGTGGTTTAGTGACATTGTTTCCTCGTTTGTTTTGAGTCAAGGTCTCCTGCATATCAGGCTGACCTTAAACTCAATATGTAGCCAAGGATCCTGACTCTCCTTTTGCTAGCTCTCAAGTGCCACTATTATGGGCATGTGCTATCAGGGCTTGTCCGTTGATACCAACTGAGCTGCATCCTGTGGGATGCTTAGCCAGCCTCCCAGTGTTCTCCTGGCTGAGTGAGTCTCTGTTGTAGCAGGAAGGCACTGTTTTCTAGTCTCTAAAGAATTGCCTGCTTTGCTTTATTTGTAATAGCCAGAAGCTGAAAACAACCTAGATGCCCCTCAACTGAGGAATGGATACAGAAATTGTGGTACATCTACACAATGGAATATTACTCAGCAATAAAAAAACAAGGGAATCATGAAATTTGCAGGTAAATGGTGGGAACTGGTAAAGAGCATCCTGAGTGAGGTATCCCAGAAGCAGAAAGACACACACGGTATATACTCACTTATATAGGCATATAATATAGAATAAACCTACTAAAATCTGTACACCTAAAGAAACTGCAAGAGGGAGGACTCTGGCTAAAATGCTCAATCCCCAGAACGGCAAAGAGGATGGACATAAGAAGAAGGAGAAAACAGGGAACAAGGTAGGAGCCTGCCATAGAGGGCCTCTGAAAGGCTCTGCCCTGCAGACTATCAAAGCAGATGCTGAGACTTATGGCCATCCTTTGAGCAGAGTGCAGGGAATCTTATGAAAGAAGTGGAAAATAGTAAGATCTGGAGAGGACAGGAGCTGCACATGGAGAGCAACAGAACCAAAAATCTGAGCACAGGGGTCTTTTCTGAGACTGATACTCCAACCAAGTACCATGCCTGGAGATAACCTAGAACCCCTGCACAGATGTAGCCCATGGCAGTTTAGTGTTCAAATGGGTTCCATAATACTGGGAACAGGGACTGCCTCTGACATGAACTGATTGGTCTGCTCTTTGATCCCCTCCCCCTGAGGGGGGAGCAGCCTTCCCAGGCCACAGAGGAAGACAATGCAGCCACTCCTGATGAGACCTAATAGACTAGGATCAGAAGGAAGGAAAAGAAGACCTCTTCTATCAGTGGACTTGGGGAGGAGCATGTGTAGAGAAGGGAAAGAAAGGGAAGGTTTGGGAGGGGAGGAGGGAGGGAGCTACAGGGGGGATACAAAGTGAATAAAGTGTAATTAATAAAAAATTAAAAATAAAAAAACAGAAAAAGATACAAGTATTCAAACTTACAGACTTTTTAATGAAAAGTCATAAATGGGAATGCTTAAGACAAAGTTTGAATTGAAATCTGAGCATTAAAAGTTGATCCATTTTGAGAAATGAGGAAACATTATATATGTATTATGAGTTTGTGAAAATCATTAAAATCATCTGCCTGAAACAAAACAAAACAACAAAAAGAATTGCCTGCTTTGCTCTTGGGACCATTTTCCTCCTTCTGGGTTGCCTCATCCAGTCTTGATATGAGGGTTTGTGTATGGTCTTATTGTAACTTGTTATGCCATGTTTGGTCAATATCCCTAGGACAGCTGCTTTTTTTTTTCTGAAAGGAAATGGAGGGAAGTGGTCATGATGTATTGTGTGTGAGAAGAATAAATAAATAGAATTCTACCTATACCAAAAGTGCACATCAACTCTGCCTAAACTTTCTAGTTGCATAAGGAAGTGAGTCAGACGTTTTCATTTTGCCAATTCTTTCTATCTTGTGGGGTAAAACTGGGTCCAAAGAAGGGATGGGTCGAGAGAAGATGCTGACAGGGCAGTAGGGAACCACCCAGGGTTGTAGGCAGAGTGAGTGGTGCTACACTGGGAGCCGAGGATTAGAAGAGATACCTGCCACAGCTGTGCAAGGTGGGCAGAGAAGGTGAGACGGGAGTTGGCAGACCTGCATGGCTGGCTAAAAGCAGCTCAGGAGAGAGTGAGAACAGAAAGAACTGCTCTGAGACCTGACCATGCCACCCCCAAGACCCTAGAGAAAGGAGGTATTATTAACAGAAGACAGATTTAGGCATGGCTGCCGAGAGGGGGCACATTAACAGCTGACAGAACTTAATGATGACAAGAAGAGGGTGCAGGGGCATATGGAAAAGATGGAGCTGCTTTTGCTTGCATTTGCTTTTTTTCTTTTTTCTTTTTTCTGTTTTTTTTTTCATTGCAGAGAATAGAACCCGGAGCCCTGCACATGTTAGCCAAACACTTCTGAGCTGTTTCCCCAGCTGTCATTTGTTTTCATTAGATAAAATCCATCACAAAAATCCCATCATTTCAGAGAGTATAGTTAGTTCAATGAGTTTTGGTAGACCCACAAAGTAGTATATCTTTGTCACTATTTAGCTCCATAACATTTCTATCCACCCACACCTGCAGCCATTAACGGACTCTCTTATTTTCTCTCTATCCCCAGCCCATGGCAACCCCATTGGACCTGCCTATTCAAGATACTTCAATAGACTTCAAACCTTTACAAGGTCCATTCAGGTAATAGCATGTGTCTGAACTTCATTCTTTTCTCCATGAATATAACCTACAAACTGTAATTTAGTAATCCAAGGGGCATAGCCCCCCGCCCCTACCCAGGCTGAGGGAAGGGCAAGGACACTGGCCTGTGTAACACCGTGCCTCCCACCCAAAACCAGAAAACACATGCCTGGTCCAGGATCAGGGACAGTTAACTGGAGGGACAGAGACAGGGATGGGCAACATTCTAAGGCAGTTGCAGTCCTGGATACATGACAGGGCAAATTAGACAAGGTCAAAAAGCACCTGTGAGCCCAGCATGGGGCCGACAGTGACACTGTAGTTCTGCAGGCGTGAGCCACATGGACAGGTGGGTGGTAATGACAGCCACTAGTCTCTGTGGAGGAGATGTGATTTGAGAGTAGATTCTGACTCAAGGGAGCACCCTCTCGCTACCTGCCCATCTGCAGAGGGTTTCCAGAACAGAGGAGGTGCTTTGGTGGAAGCCCAGACGATTTAAAGCTGGTAACATTCCTATAAATTACTCTAGAGAGAAGAAGCGTGAAAGGGTCCGGGGTCATCTCATTCAGCTTCTTTATTCCATGGAGGCGAAAACCAATGAGACCAGCATTGTATTGACCATAACCCAGGCCACCCATGGCCTGGGGCCAGTCTAGAGCTCTGCTTCCTCTGGGAGTTTCCAGTGTTATCAACCCTAGTCTCCTTACATTTTATAACGGTGTCTTTGCAATCTGAATAATTCATCCAAATATAATGTAATCTGCCTATGTACATAATAATCAATATAGTACCGTATAAGAGTTCTCTAAGAAATAGTTCGTAAGGAAAATGGGGAAGGAACAACGTTGTTCAAAGATGCATTTTCTTTTTTAATTATGGGTCTATGTCTGTGTGGGGGTATGTGTGCAGGCTACAGTTGCCTGCAGAGACTAGGAAGTAGCTCCAGATGCCCTGAAGCTGACATCAGATCCCCTGAGGCTAGAGTTACAGGGGGTTGTGAACCACCCAGTATGGGTGTTTGGAACCAAATCAAGTCCTCTGCCAGAGTATTCAGCACTCTTAACCCCTGAGCCATCAACTATGGTCAAATGAACATATAGATGTGGGTGAATAGAGAACTGCTGTCTTGGTCAAGTGTAAAATAGTCAAGTGTTGTGGGATTTTTTTTCTGAAATGGTAATGACTCTTGGTAAAGACAAAGCATATTGGTTAATGTGTAGGAAAAATAAGGCCCAAGTGTGTTTGTGAGCTTAGGATATAATCAGAGGTGGAGATAAGGCAGGGGTGCTTCCCACAAGAGGGTAGACTCAGGGAAACAAGAGGAGGGAGAAGTACACATGGCAGTGAAGTTAGAAAGCCAGGCAGATAACGCCTTTATAGGGATATTGCTCAAGATGCCTCTGTAAGTGAAGATGTAGACAGGGAACAGGCCCTGGCCAGGCCAGGGAGAAAACAAACTACACAATAGCCCTCAGCTTCTGTTTCAATCTACTGCTGGGTGGAGCCTCCCAGAGGACAGCTATGCCAGGCGCCTGTCTCTAAGCATAGCAGAATATCATTAATTGTGTCAGGGGTTGGCTCTCTCCCAACGGGTGGGCTCAGGTTGGGCTAGGCATTGGTTGGACGTTCCCTCAGTCTCTGCTCAATCTTTCTCTCAGCACACTTTGTATGCATGGTAAATTTTGTGGGTGGATTGGTGTTCTATTCCCTCCATTAGAGGTCCAGTTAGAGGGTGGCCTTTTCAGTCTCTACGACCCCTGCTACTAGAGTCTCAGCTGGTGTCACCCTCATATTCTCCTAGGACCCTAACCTGTCATAAGTCTCCAGCTCGTCTCAGAGATGGCCCTGCCCACGGTTTCTCTTCTCTTTGCAAGCCCCCTGTCCTCCCAACCTCCTCTCCCCAGTCTGATACATACCTTTGTTTCTTTCCATGCTCATTCTTCAACCCTGTTTTCTTTCTTCAACCACTTCTATCTAGTCTATAGTCCAGTTCTGAGTGATTTTAAGTATCCTCCCTTGGGTCCTCCTTGTTACTTCTTTGGGTCTATAAACTGTAGTATGGTTTTCCTGTATTATATGGCTAATATCTGATTATAAGTGAGTATATACCATGTGTGTCTTTCTGCTTCTGGGATAACTCATTCAGGATGATCTTTTCTAGTTCCATCCATTTGCCTTCAAATTTCATGATTTCCTTGTTTTAAATTGCTGAGTAGTATTCCATTGTGTAAATGTACCACAATTTCTGTATCCATTCTTCAGCTGAGGGACATCTGGGTAATTTCCAGTTTCTGGCTATTACCAATAAAGCTGCAATGAAGACAGATGAGCAAATGTCTTCATTGTATGGTGGGGCAACTTTCGGGTATATGCCCAGGAGTGGTACAGCTAGAGCAAGGAAATAAAAACACAACCGTCAAAGAGGAGAGATAAGGAAGGTACATTTACATTCAGACGTGTTCCTGTAACTAGTACTTGCCATTCTCAGGATCAAGGAATTCCGAGCCTCTCTGGCAGCCTGAGGAGCCATTTCTGCTCTCTGTGACCACGAAGAGATGAGGTCGCAGGTTGTGAGGACCTCTATTGAACCCTGACTCAGCCGTGCCGCCTATCCTGTCTGCACAGCACAGCTGACTGCATTAGCAGGGACCAGAGCTCTGTCCGGCAGCCCACCCTCTCCAGCCCCTCCTGCCCCAGCACTCTCTGTGTCACTGCCCAGGAGCATGGCCCTTTGTCTCTTCCTGCCTGCGTGCATTGTCCGGTGGGCACAGCAGGCGACTTGCTGCAGGGCCTCTGTCCCAGCCGGGATTACTGGGCTGCGTGTAGCAGCAGATGGTGGCGCTTAGAGCCAAACTGCACTCGCTCGCTTTGAACATCTTGAAAAGATTTCTTTAGAAGTTAAACTTGGCCCGGGAATGACAATATGGTTCCGTCTGTGGCTTTGAAAAGGTCTCTGGGTGGGGTGAAGGGAGTGGCAGCTTCAGAGCCCCGCCCCCTCCTGCCTGGATTTGGCTCTTGTTCTCAGAGCCCGCCTTTCTTGTGTCTTGTGGCCCCTGTAGCTCCAGAATTTTGGATCCATTGTTTGAAAGTCACACTTGCTTCCCCTGCCCCGTGCTGTTGCACTTTGTGTCAGGAGCTGTGCCAGCCTGGCATGTTTTGATGCCTCTGGGCAGCTAGGGAGTCCCTTGAGGAAGGAGCACCTTGGCACCCCAGGATGGTTTTGCCTTTCCTTCAACTGTGAGCCTCAGACATTTGAGATTTGAGACCCAAATCTTCTGGCATGAGCCTGGACCAAGTGACAGCTTCTGAAATCTTGGCGCTCATGCCTAATTGCCCTGGACTAATGCCCTCCAAATCGCCATTCCAGCCTTGCACCATTTAATGAATCCTTTGAGGGACAAAGGGTTTGATCATTTCTGAACTCAGATAACATTTCCCTTGCCCACCCCGGCCGTATTCCTGCCTCAATTTGGCCATGCTAAACTCTGTCCAGAAAGACCCAACTCTCCCCAAAAGGAGCCCCCAGGACTGTCCCAGGGGTGAGAAAGGTTTGTAAATTAGCAGAAAAAGAATTCAGGGCTTAGTGCTCAGCCAGATTGGCCCTGTCTCTCACAGGAGCCTCAGCAGCCAGCACAGGCACCATTGCCCATTTATGAGATGTCAGGTGGTCTACAGATGGGAACACGGCATTATTGATTTTTACTAGCCTGCTAAAACCGAAAAGGGGGGAAAAATAGAAACTTAAGAGCTCCTGGTGAAGCTTTGTTTCCTAAATGATGATTCCACAGCTCCTAGTTTGTCAGAAGCAAATATAAAATATTGGGACTGATGGTGATATAACAAAAAGAAATATTCTTAGAGCCATTAAATTCAGAAGGAAGCAGCAGATCTCTGCTCAGGCTTGGGGTTGTGGGTGGGAGAGATCCATAGAGGGAGGGCCGGGCAGAGATAGGCAAAGAACAAAACCAACCCCAAGGCAGCTGCTTTGATAAGATCGCTCTGGCTCTAAGTGGAACAGCAATAGGGACCATGCTGCTCTCTAGGCAGCAATGGGGATCTTGATGAGGGCCACTGGCCGGATGCTTTCCCCTACCTAAGTTCATGTCAGAGGAAGTGGGGAAAGTATACGGTCAGGCTCTGTGCTCTCCAGGGGAAAGCAGGAGGCCTAGGACCGGTGTTACCCCACCTCCATTGCTTAGGTAGATGCTTTCTGCTGTCACTCTTCTCTATAGCCGGGCTGTCTTTTGTGGTACACTGGGTTTAGTCACATCTGCTGATGTGTGGACTTCTGGTTGGACTGCATAGACAGACACAGTTCCTGGAGCCACCTCACAGATCATGTGTTCTGGCTGGGTCATTTCCCTGCAAATATTTGACCTCAGACCAAACCTCTCCAGAAAAATCCCTGCAGTGAGCTCACAAAGGAACATGTCTCCTGAGGTGTCTTCTAGAAACGAGGATCCTGCAGTATGGCTGAGTCACCACATCCTCTTAAGTGTGTGAGCATGCAGATGTGTGAGTGCACACATTCAGGGATATGGGGATACGCGCATGGATATGCATGTGTGTGCATATAACTATGTTTGTGTGTGCTTGTATTTTTATATGCTTGTTGGATTGAGATAGGAATGATATTTTGTTCATAGAAGTTTCCCAGATGGTGCAGTAGCATTGTGGCACTGTAGAGAATGGATCAGTTGATTGATTGGCCTTTTTGAAATTAAAAAGGCAAGGTACTGTGAGACATGAGTCCCAGGATCTGACCAATGGATCAATCAGCAGATAATCTATCGAGCTTGGAGAAACACTGGATTGCACACTATAGCAGATTTATAGAGACAGAAAGTCCTAGGTGATAGAAATGTTTGGGGGACTCTTGGGTTCCACAGACTGGGTCCTGAAGCACCAGGACCTCAGACTGAAGAGAGGCTTGAAAATCCCTTGAGCAAGGGAGCTGATGTTAGCATCCACTACACTGTCCTGAATTCTAGCTCACAGCTAATGATCAGCAGGACAGTTATGGCTTTCCTAACAGGTAGCATGTGCTGCACTCTTAGGTTACCAACGGACCTAGTAGAGTTCAGATCTACCTATCTTTCAGCTCTCTTTTCTATCAGGTGGGCTGGACGTTAAGCAGAATGGACCCTGGGAACTTCTTCAATCCTTACATCTCAGGCACCGCTGGTACCTTGGTTGCACAACTATAATAATTTAGAAAACAGTAACAGAGCATGAAGTGATTTGCTGAAGGCTCTGTAGTCATCACCTATTTAACTCTGTCTTCAGGAAGTGAGTACTATTATTACCCATTATTACTATTATTAGTATTATTACTATTAGTACTATTATTACCTATTATTGGCTTGTTGAGGATATTCCTGCTCAGAGAGATGATGTAGTCTTTTCTAAGGAAAGACCTACACACAGTATTGGGATGTACAGCTGTCCAAGTGTAAAAAATGTCTAACAACCCCAGTTGTACTCGTTCTAGTCCGTAAGGTCTGTTTGGCATTTATTTAGTGTTGTAAGCACTGGCTACTACAATGTGAATATAGCCTAAGTATATGCCAGAGCCCTTTATAAAGCTGAGGTTGGAGACAGGGTTGCTTTATTTCCAGGAAGGAATCCTGTTTCATCAGTGGTTAGCAGTGTCTGGTCAAACCTCACAAGCACTGAGGGAAGGAGCTGTAACCAAGTCTGTAGTATGGCACACTAATACAGAAGGCTAAATCCCCAGTCTGTGTTCTTCACGGCCACCTCCCGGAAAGACAAATGGTGTTCAAAATAATTATTTTTACTCCTTCAGAGGTTTGAAAAAATGAATTAAGATTCCAATTGGCTGTCATAAACCTAGCACACAGCTTCAAGGTGAAGATGGAATTCCTTTCTCCTCTGGTGATAAAATCTACACGGTTGGGGTTGGCCAACTTTCGGGAATCACAGTGATGACGCCAAAAGATGCTGGCACCGTGGTGCATTGTGAGCTTCTCCTCTCAGCACTGCTCCTGTGTATAATTTGATTTGATGCTGGGTGTGCTGTTTATGCTAATGTCAACATCTACAGGAATAATTCAGCATTAAGCCAAAAAGGGACCTCCAAGAAGTAAGTTTTGCTGAATCTCCATTTTCATGAAAGAACTATGGAGGCTTTAGGAATTCCAAGGGCACTCTCTCCTCCAGCCTTCTTTCCTCTACCCTTACCCCTGCCTCTTTTAATGGTTACTCTCTCACTGTAACCAAGGTAACCAGGGCCTAAGGAGAAAGGACCTCTGTCTGTCAGAGGATGGATGCTCAGCACGGGTTAACCCCAGAGGGGGACTGGATGACCAGCGGTCCAGAATCCCTCTCTTCACATCTGCCAGGGCTGAGTGACAGCTGAAAGACTGGATGTGTCACCAGGAGACAGAGGAGGACGCAGCATGCAGGAGATTCTTATCACTTCCGTGAACACCTCCAATTACAGACATTAGTCCCGCGGCTTTGTTTAGCAATTGGCGTCACAGAGATTGGTTTTTGTTCATTGATTTACATGGATGCATATTGTAGCTGCTGTCTCGGGATACATAATTTGTGTCAAAGGGTTGCTTTTGTTCCTTGGGAATTCTTGAGGGAAATGTGGGAGAATGAAAATATCCTCCGATGAACCCCACGCCCCTGAGCCTCGGCATCTGAGGGCAGGGTAGCAGCTACATTCTCACAGGGCAGGGGCAGGCAAGGCAGTAGGCTAGCTCCAGTGTTGACAGTAAGGGCTGTATATGTCTTTGTCATCAGGGGTGGTGGGGAGTTGTGCTATGCCTTGAGTCCTCCCCCCGCCCCAAAAGATGCCAACAGCAACTTTTATCCAAGTTTCAACAACTCAAAATACCTACACTGTGTGTCCTGGAGTAGCACTCCAGGGAGGCAAAGTGTGGGGAGTTTGCAAAAAAGGGGTGGGTATAACTAGAATAGAAATAAGCAAGTTAGGAAGCCCATATGAAAATCTCCCAGGGGCCCAACAGTTCCCTCTAATGAACTTATTTAATTTTCACAGTAGTCACCTGTGAGGGTTCCTTCTCTGCTTCTTCTTCTTCTTTTTTTCTTGTAGGGTTGTTTATTTTGTATGTGTGTGCATGTTTTGCCTGTATGTGTGCTCATTCATCACATTTATGCATGATTCCCATCTAAAGAGGTCAGAAGAAGGTACTGGAATCCGCAGAACTGAAGTTAAAAATGTGAGCTGTCATGTGAGTTCTGGGAATGAACTTAGGTCGTCTCCAAGAGCAACAGATTTTAACTGCCGAGCCCGTTAACTCTCCAACATGCTTTTTTCTTTTTCAGATGAGGAAACTGAGGCACAGAATTTAAGTCATTTGCCAGAAGCCAAAAGGCTAATTAGAATCAAGACTGAGCTTTTTTCTTTTTAAAAAAAAATTATTTATTTATTTATTACACTTTATTCACTTTATATCACAGCTCTAGATCCCTCCCTCGGCCCCTCCCAATCTCATCCTCCCTCCCTCATCTCCTCCTATGCCCCTCCCCAAGTCCACAGAGAGGGGAGGTCCTCCTCCCTCCCTTCCCTCTGACCCTAGCCTATCAGGTCTCATCAGGAAAGCCTGAGCTTTTAAATACAACTTTCCTTTACCTCCCTCCCTCCCCCTTAGATACCTAAGAGCTTAGAGACACCAATGGCCCCAGCAGCCCAAGATCTGGGTCCTCACACTGGCCCTGCTCTTTCTCTCGGGACACTGTGATTACTTTTGCTGCATCTGTGCCCATTGCAAGGTATGTCAGCAGCCAGCTCTCTGCATACAGTGCTTAGCACAAAAACAAAGATCACAGCACCTGACTTGAGGCTCAATCATTCTTCCCATCATGCATCAAGAGCCTTTCTTTAGGGAAAGGGGATAGAATCTGATGAGCTTTGACCTCCCATGGCCAGTCCCTTCTCAGGTTGACCCATTGCCCTGGGGAAAGTGTGCCTTTGTCCAAAGGTGCCACAGTAGAGTCTAGTCTTTAACCTCACCAACTTGAGCCATGTTTACTAAATAAAACTGCTGTGCAGAATCCAGGCCCGGAGGGAATAAGGCAAGGTGGAAGAGTAAAGGTCAAGAAGCAGGGTCAAAGGGCTAAGACCCTGGGGGAAACAGGAGATTAAACATTCCCTTTTCAAATCGGGAGCTTTGGATAATTAATTGTTCCCCAAACACGAAAGCTCTCACTGACCATTCTGGGCAGCTGCCATTCTGTTCTTGCTCCTCGATCTCACTGCAAGATGCTTTTCTCTAACACCAAGGCTCAATGTACTCCCAAGGGGGAGGGGGAGAATTTCCAATGGCTGTCCTCACTCAATTGTCCTCTTAGCCTTTCAGTGGAAGTTTATCACCTACACAAAGGGTGGAACTCTGCAGATACTAACCCCGCAAGTGTAAAGGTGGTGGGGTGGGGGTACTCCACACTGGGGTCATCCTGGATCCATGGATCCGTACAACACTGTCTGGTATGTCACTCACCATTCAGGCTTCCTGGGCTACGCTGAGGTTGGCTTATTCCTACCTTCAGACCTGGAAATACCCAGGGTGACCAACGAGAGTGCAGTGGCTAATCTCTTGTGGCATATCTGTAGGAAGGCTAGGGATTCGTTCCTTGAACTGTTTAAAATTGTTCTTCAGCCCTGCCCCACCTTTCACAGGCATGTTGGCCGTGAACATGAAACAGCCCATCTACAGGAAGCTTCCCTGGCTGCACATGGACATCTTGCTTACCAATGGAATCCTGTTCTACACTTGAGAAGACTGTCTTTGCTGGACCTCTGCAAAGGGGGGAAGAGACCCCAAACAGGGAACCTAGGGGTTCAGCTTGCTAGGTTCTGGGAGCAGTCAGCTGGGGCAGATGCCTCTTGGAAGATGCTGGGGCTGAAGCTGGTTCTGGTAATGTCTTGAGCAGCCTCATCTGGTCACTCTTTGGTCAAGTGTGGAGGGGACAGTATCAGCATCTGGTGTTACTGTGGTGTGTGTGCGCATGCATGCACATGTGTGTGTGTGTTTGTGTGTGTGTACCTGAACAAGCCCTCCAAGTGCTCTAGAAAGGAAGCATAAAGGGCTCTTAGCCTCCCTTTCTTCTTCCTGAAAAGATCGCTGGTGGGTCTCCCTCTTTGTGCCTGTGATAGGCCCACTGTGAAGTACACTTAAGAAATCACAGTGTCTGAAATTCTATAAATCATTGTTCTAGCCTGCTCTCTACTCCTCCAAAATCATTTCTGTGTTGAAACATTTACTGCTACTCATGTCATTCTGTGTGTACATGCTGTTGGAAATTGTGCCAAAGGACTTCGGGTGGTGGGTGCAAGGGTGAGGCTCCTCCTGCCTCCACCTCCCTCTGCCCCTCTGTGTGCGGTGCAGGTGTTTCCATCTGGATTGCTGTCATAGCAGCCTTATGCTCTTCTGATCCTACGTAGGTGAAAGAGGTGGAGCTGTGTGGTGGGCATGGCATAGCCCCCATTTGCAGCCCCAGAAAAGGCCAGTGTCAAAGCAAGTGTGCATCTATAGACAGGATAGGACAGGACAGATGTGCACAGGGACAGAGGTGGTTCATGAGAAGATCAGTTGGAGATGATGTGGGATGAAACAGCAGGAGTCCCCAGCTCCTGTCATCTGTACTATGCTGTGGCCATTCTCAGTAGACTCTGGTGGTGGAGTGAAGGGCTAAGTACAATGACATCCTGTGGATTGGGGGCTAGGTAAGGAAGATTGAGGCACTCACATTTCTATGGACTTGCTGCTTTGACAATGAGTGTTTGTGCCTGCCTCCTGTGGCCCTAGCAAAGGCTGGAAGCTCTGGCTCTTTCTAGAAATTTCCATCCCTTGTTTCCCCTATGTGCTGCATATACCCTAACACATGAAAGGGCAGATTGAACAGTCACAGCCAATGTCTCTGAAAGGCAAGGCCTGATTGATTTGCACTGGCTGATCGGTTTAATGTCCCTTTTCCCCAAGTACCCATCTCGCCTGCAGAGATGCTATATTTTCCTCCTCAGGCCCAGCTGTGAGCCACTGACACCCTACACCTAGAGGGTGCTTGGAAAGGTTACAGGAACAACAAGCAAAATGAAAATCCATAGTTTTTAAACCTTTATGAATTGAGGATGTAAACCTGGAAAATGGATCTGGAACTACTAATGGACAATTGGTCTGCCTGGCCCATCCATCCTCCAGCTGAGGCCATTCACATTACACATGCTTCTGAAAGCAGAGCCCTCATCTTGATTTCTTTCCCACCTCCATCACAGCCAGGAAAACAGATGCAGGCAAAGGAAAAAGACCTGAAAGGCCTAGAGCTCTGCATGTCCAGGTGAGGCTTTAGAAAAGTGGGTGGAAGTTTGGTTTCTTTAAAAACTCAGTTATGTTATATAAATATGTTTTTGTTTTATTCTCAAATGTGGGATTTTAGTTTGGGCTTTAGTCCATCCGGGCGTGGTCTTTGTCAGCTGGTAATGGCCTGCCTCATGCAGCATGGACAGGGGTGTGGTCTAGGACTCTGAGGGATATAAATAAGAGAGCCCTCAGACAGACAGTATGGCAGTGTGGAGAGACCAGAGATAGACGGTGTGGAAGCTTGGACAGACAGAGAGAAATATTTCAATACAGTACAGCGGCTTGGAGGAAACTGCTTGCTTCGTTTGCTGTTGACAGAGATTGGTATAGCCCCAAAAGAACTGACTGACCCTTAACAGTCAGGAGAAGTAAAGGGGTCTTCACCCCTTCTCCTCACTAACCTTCTCTCTTCTACCTAGGGTTGGAGGTTGGAAGAAGAGACTTTAAGGAATCCCAAATAAAATAAAAAAGAGTTTAAAACTGAGCACAAAAATTCCATCCTTAGCAGATTCAGCACGGAGATATAAAAACAGCTAACACAAAAGAAAACCACTTCCCAGCCATGCATGTACATTGGGTGCAATAGCCGTGACTGTTGAATGAGAAGCATCATTGGACCCAAGAGGCTCCTCTGGAGCTCAGCATCTGTACAACCTAGCCCCCTGCTTTCTCAGGGCACATGTTGTCTCCACTGCTGTGCCCATGAGCACCTCACTCCAGAGAGAGCTCTCTCCGGAGAGGCCTCTCCAGGCAGCTGTATTTAAGGTTCCAAGCCTTAATTTCCCCACTCCCTATCTGCTTTAGGTCCTTTTAAACAGTGCTGTCCTGCCTTCATTTGTGCTGCTGTGAACAAAAATCCTGGCGAAAAGCAACTTAGAGGAAAAAGGGTTCACTGCGGCCCACAGTTCCAGGTTTCAGTCAATGAACTTGGAATTCTTTTTTTTTTTAAATGTTTTTAAAAAAATTAATTATTGTTATTTATTACAATTTATTCACTTTGTATCCCAGCTGTGGCCCTCTCCCTCATCTCCTCCCAATCCCACCCTCCCTCCTTCTTCTCCCCCTATGCTCCTCCCCTAGTTCACTGATAGGGGAGGTCCTCCTCCCCTTCCATCTGACCCTGGCCTATCAGGTCTCATCAGGACGGGCTGCATTGTCCTCATCTGTGGCCTCACAAGGCTGTAACCCCACCCCTCCCGGGAGAAGTGATCTGAGAGCCTGCCAGTGAGCCTGCCTGCTCCCCTTACTAGGGACCCCACTTAGACACTGAGTCTATGGGCTACATCTGAGCAGGGGTTCTAGGTCCTCTCCATGCACGGTCCTTGGCTGGGGTATCAGTCTTTACAGGGCCTCCAGGTCCCAGTTTTTTTGGCTCTGTTGGTCTCCTTTTGGAGCTCCTGTCCCCTCCAGGTCTTTCTATTGCCCCCTTCTTTCATAAAATTCCATGCATGCTGCCTAAAGTTTGGGTATGAGTCTCAGCCTCTGCTTTGATATCTCAATCAGTAGAGTCTTTCAGAGGACATCTGTGGCAGGCTCCTGTCCTGTTCCCTGTCTTCTCCTGCTTCTGATGTCTATTGCATTTGCCCTTCTGAATGAGGATTGAACTCACTGGCACAGGAGACTACTTCCTGAACAGAACACCAACAGCACAGGCTCTAAGATCAACAATCAATAAATGGGACCTCATGAAACTGAAAAGCTTCTGTAAAGCAAAGGACACTCTTGTCAGAACAAAACGACAGCCTACAGACTTTGAAAAGATCTTTACCAACCCTATATCTGACAGAGGGCTAATATCTAGACTATATAAAGAACTCAAGAAGTTAAAAACAACAAATCAAGCAATTCAACTAAAAGATGGGGTACAGAGCTAAACAGTGAATTCTCAATAGAGGAATATCGAATAGCAGAGAAACACTTAAAGAAATGTTCAGCGTCCTTAGTCATCAGGGAGATGCATATTAAAAAACAAAACAAAACAAAAAACCCTGAGATTTCACCTTACACCCACCAGAATGACTAAGATCAAAAACTCAAGTGAAAACACATGCTGGAGAGGATGTGGAGAATTACTGGTGGGAATGTAAACTTATACAACCACTTTGGAAATCAATCTGGCACTTTCTCAGACAATTAGGAATAGTGCTACCTCAAGATTCAGCTATACCACTCCTAGGCATATATCCAAAAGATGCTCAAGTACACAACAAGGACATTTGCTCAACTGTGTTCATAGCAGCTTTATTTGTAATAGCCAGAACCTGGAAACCACCCAGATGTCCCTCAGTTGAGGAATGGATACAGAAATTGTGGTACATCTACACAATGGAATACTACTCAGCAATTAAAAACAAGGAAATCATGACATTTGCAGGCAAATGGTGGGAACTAGAAAGGATCATCCTGAGTGAGGTATCCCAAAAGCAGAAAGACACACATGGTATATACTCATTTATAAGTGGATATTTGACATATAATATAGGATAAACATACTAAAATCTATACTCCTAAAGAGGCTAAACAACAAGGAAGATGCTGGAGCCTGGAATTCTAAGTGATAGGAACTTAAAAGAGCTAGTCCTCTTACATCCACAGTCCAGAGCAGAGAGAAATGGCTGTGTACATGCTTAGCACTCAGGTCAGTTTCTCCACGCTATCACATCCAGGACCCAAAGCCAGGGAATGATGCTGCAGCAACCAATACAGTTAAGACAAGACATCTCTTCTTTGATGGTTCTGGATTGTGTCAAATGATGCTTTTAAACCAAAGCAACCGTCAGACATGGTCATGACTACATACGCCATGTCTCTTGTTTATTTTTTGGTCTGGCTTAAGTCTCTCCTGCAGGATAGGAGCCTGACACAGCAATATTATTTCTGGTTTTGTTTGCTGTACTCAAGAATCTAGAATCGCATGTGGCACCAGCAGGTTAATAGTGATGTGTGTTGAGTGAATGAGTGATGGACATCCTGAGGGCTGTAGGCTCTTTCTCATTTGAAGGCCAGCACCGTGGCTCTGCTCACAAGAGAAGCCAGCTGCCCTGCTTGTCCATCCTATAGATGACCTTGCCAGGACCTTTCTGTTGGCTCTTATCTTTTGCCTCCTGCCCAGCTTTGTCTCACATGTTCCAGGTGTGACACTGACTTCCTGTTTTGCTTACATCTCCATTTTCCCTCTTCTAGGCATTAGAGCACTAGTTAAGAAAAATGTCTTTGCTCCTCACAGCCCCATTGCTAAAATTCCTTCCCAGGGAAAGATATAAACACCTGCTTCTCCTCCTAAGATCCCAAAGACAAACCAAGGTATGACTCCTTGAATTTGGGCTTACTTACAGCCTGTAGGTAACTCACGGGGTGTGGGTGTGCCTCCTAAAAGGCGGCACCAGAAAGTGTTTTACTAGCAAGGGTGACAGCTTTCCCATAACTGCATAGGTGGAGTTCCCCAGCCCCTAGTCTTCCACGGAATATATACTCTAAATCTTCTTTTGTCTGTTTGTTTAGTATTATGTATTTGTGTGTATGTGTGTGAGGTGTGTGCCTGTGTGGTGCATATATGTGTTTGGGTGATGTGTGTTTATATGTATGTATGGTGTGCATGTGTGTGGTAGTTTGTGTGTATGATGTATATATATGTGTTATGTGTGTGTATGTGGTCCATGTGCATTTGTGTCGCATGTTTATATGGAGTATGTGGTGTGTGTGGTATGTATATGATGTGCATATATGTGTGTGCATGCATGTACATATATGGTGTATGAGAGCAGATGTATATATGTGTGTGTAGGTGTGTGCACACAGAGGCTAGAAGAGCACACTGAATGTCTGCCTCTGTCTTCATCTTTTTGCGTGTGATATTTTTGAGGCAGGTTTTCACTGTGTCCCTGGCTGACATGGAGCTCAAAGAGATCCACCTGTGTCTGCTCCCTGAGTTCTGGGACTGATGAGGTGCACCACCACACCCAACTTCCACATTGTGTTTTGAGACAGGGTCTTTCTCTGAGCCCAAAGCTCTCCAGTTGTGCTGGGCTGGCAGTCGTTACACTGTGTGAAGCCCTGAATACTGTTAGGCACAGGCATGGCCAGCCTGCACTTGGGCACTGAGGGTGTGAACATGGGTCCTCTTGTTTTCACAGCAGGTGGTCTCACCCATATGCCACCTACAAGCTGTTTTCAAGATTCATCTATGTGTCAGGGTTACATCGCTTTTCATAAAATAACATCTCATTATAAGCATATTGGACAACTTTTGACTAGTTTAAGAAGTCCGTGCATGTGATAGAGAAAGGAAAGGATGCCAGCTGCTAAGAAAAACATCAACAGGCATTAAAATATAACTAGGAGCTATCAGCTGTAGGCTGTCTTGACTGGATCACAGCCTCCGGAGTGGAGGTGAAGAAACATTTGGCTTGATCCTGTTGACAGCACAGGGCTAGGTTTGTGTAATTAAACCTGGATTTATTTTAGTTACTATTTAAAAGCACTTATTTATTTTTATGTGTATGAGTGTTCACCTGCACATATGAGTGTTCACACATGCCTGGTACCCTTAGTGGCCAAAAGAGGGCACTGGATGCCCTGGGACCGCATTTGCTGACAGTTGTGAGTTGCCAAGCAGGTATTGGTCCTCTGCAAGAACAGCAAGTTCTCTTAACTGTGGAGACATCTCTTCAGCCCCTAGTACCATGTTGTACAAATAATTCTCAGATCGTTTATCATGGAAGAAAGCAGCAAAATGTATTTGCTTCAATATCAGTCATTCATTTTCTTAGCACTGATTGGCTGAGCACAATATGACTCTATCTGTCCTCAGAGGAAACATGGCTCAGTGTATTAGAAGGGAAGAGTCTTCGGGGCACTGAGACAGAAACCTGAATTATAAATCAAAGGCAAAGCCACAGGGCCATGGGTAGAATGTCTTCGTCTAGGCTCATGCCTTATAGACTTAATCCCTAAGACAACAGTGTTGAGTGCAGGAACTTCTAAGAGGCCATTAAGTGATGCCTCTGTCTCATGAATGGATTACTGATTTCATAGTCTCAAGAATGGGTTTGCTATGATTGAAATTTTGGCCCCCTTTTGATCTAAAGACTTCTCATGTCCTGTCTTCATCTACAATGGGGTAATATTGCCAGAGACTCTTGCCAGGTACCAACACCTCCATAGTAGACTTCTCAGTCTTTAGAACTGAGAGGAAATACATTTTGTTCTATAAAAGTTTTCCAGACTCTAGCATTCCTTTATAGAAACACAAAACAGACAAAGACATATAATCCCTATGTGTCTATTGCTTCTGCCACCATCCACATATTGCTGATGTTGCTTTTTGAAGTTGAAACCCTCCAGGTACTCAGTTTATCTGTGCCCACATGGCTGTAGACAATGACTATGTTCTCATGCCTGACCCCAAGTCAAGAGAGGAGAGACCTTAAGAAGACCAACAGAGCCAACAAATCTGGGCCCAGGAGAGGCCTGCAGAGACTGATGCACCAACCAAGGGCTATGCATGGAGAGGACCTAGACCCCCTGCTCAGATGTAGCTGATAGGCAGCTCAGTTCCCTAGTAGGGGGACCAGGGACTGTCTCTGACTCTGGTGTGTGCTCCTCGACCACTTTCCCCGGGCAGGGCGGCCTTGCCTGACCACAGAGGAAGGGGATGGAGGCAGTCCTAAAGAGACTTGATAGCCTGGGGTCAGTTGATAGGGAAGGAGGGCTCCCCCTTTCTGAAAACTAAGGGAGGAAGATGGGGGGAAGAGGGAAGGAAGGGGATGGGGAAAAGGAGAGGGAGGGTGGGACCAGGAGGAGATGAGTGAGAGAGGAGGCTATGATCAGGATGTAAAGTGAAGTAATTAAAAAAAAACTATACACACACACATACACACACACATGAGAGGAAACTGACTCATTGTTGTAGGAAGAGCTGATGCAGCAGTTTCTCTTGGACTTTTGCCAACCATGGTACCATGCTTGACTGCAGCACCGACCCAGTTCTCCACCTTGCCCTGGCCATACCTTTGCCATGAGTCTGAGGTTCCCAACTCCATGACAGGCACAGTAACCTGTCCCTTGTCTTAACACTGGTCTCAGCTCTGTTACTTGCTTTGGCCAATGAGATATCCAGCAGATGCAAAAGAAATCTAGCCAGACCATCGTAGTGCCTGGATGGTTCAAGTTAAGGTCAGCATACAACCAGCTGACCCTGATCTGTGTGTTCCCTCACTGATTTGAGACATTTGTGTGTGAGCAAGAGCTTAACACTCAGTGACACTGAGGATTTTGTGATTGGCCATTACTGGGACACAGGAATGACAGAGGGATGACATGGGGGCCATTGTGAAACTGTTCTTAAATTCACCAAATAACTAATTCTTGCCGGGATGCCTAATGTCCACATTCTTGATTCAAGCAATCCCTGGGCTTCTGGTTTTCTCCAACATCAACTAAACTTCTAGCTTTTGATGTGTTCCTTTCATATGCTCCTCTCTCTTGATTCATTTGTTTTGTGCTCATTATAGTAATTCTCTCTCTCAATTTTTCATTACTTCATTATACAACATGAACAAGAGAGCAAGAAAATGAAGAAAGAAAACCACCAGAATTTCAGCGAATTGACTGTTCAGCTGGAAGATTGAAATATGGGATGAATGAATGCACTAGAAAATGGAAAACATTGATTGCTTTACATTTCCATCCATTTCACGTTCATCAGAGAATGCTCACATACTGCGGCTGGATCATCATTAACCTGTCTTAACTACCCTAGAAGAGCCCCTCAGTGACCGCTTTCATTAAAGAATATTAATATGTGCTGGTGCGGAATACCAAAGAACAAAGGGATGACAAGATATCTTCCTGTTATAGCCAGCTGGGAGCCTACTGTGATTTTCATAATGAAACTGTGACTATCCAGTATTTCTGCTTATGCAGAGTATCATCAAGAGGTGATGTCTGGCATGACATCAACTATCTTAAGCAAATGTCTGTCTTGTGTCCTGAGAAGGAAGACAAAAACAACAGGATGCACACGAGAAGAAAAGGCAAGGAATAAAGTGGGTATCCTAAGAAATGTCCAGGAAAGGGGGCGGGGGAGTGAGCACCTGTCTGAGCATTTGATTTGAAGAGATGCATCAGAGATTTTTACATTGAACAGCCTTTCTCACCGTGGACTGTGAGAGTCCATGCTTGAGCTCAGCTGTAAGATGGAGAAACCAGGACACTTGAGAACTTTCCCCCACATACTCAGGATTGGGGCTCTGAAGTCTTTGTAAAGCCTGAGCGCATGCACAGGAGTAAAACTGGATTTGATTGTTCCCTTGATACACATAAGAAAGCAGGGAATATGGGAGAAGAAAGAAAGGAATGAATGAGGTATGAAACAGGAACATGGATGGGGGAACAGTAACTACCTTTGTTCTGGAATCAGATTCCAGCCCCTCAGAAAAAGGACTGGGGAAATATCTCTACTCTGTTCTGTGACATATTATAACCACACAGCACATGTTTCTAACATGCTCCTACTTTGAGTTCTTTCCTAAACTTACTAAAAGAATTGTAATAAGACAAGCTGAAGAGGGAAACTGCTTGTTTGCCGTTTTATCTTCTTTCTACATTCATTTTCATCTGTTTCCAACTCCAGTTCCAGAGTTTGGTACACTGAGATGCCACTCTTCCCAGGCTATCCGGTTGTTGATTGGACTGCACTGCTCACAAGTAGAATGTGCTGGTATAGAAGGTAGAAGAATGTAAGTCTTAGGAAAAACATGTAAGTCGGTACAAATGACACAGGTAAGCTGGGAAAGTCAGCCCTAGGTGAACCCTGGATCCCTCTGTTGGAACCCAAAGGCTAACTTAGGACCCTATGTGATATAAGCCAAGAAGAGTTAAGCCTAATGTCTATGTCTCAGGCGACAAAGCTCTAATTCTGTAAGGATGTCATGAGGAATTCCCATCAACTGGAGTTCAGTACAAGTAGTGCAAATCTAGGCATAGCAGTATGTGACCCCACCAGTTCTATCTTGGAGGAGGTCACAAGCATGTGTGTGTGGGAGGGTAATTTTGTGGCAGCAAAGTCACAGAAGGAAAGATTCAGTTATGTAATAAAAAGAGTTAGAGCCATTGTGCCAGTGAGCCAATTTAAAAATACACAGATAGGGGGGCATCTAGATTTATTTAAGGAAGTTAGGATGTCTAGATAAGTTCAAAATATGTCGTTTTATTTGCCACAGACCTCTAGTAGCACCAGGTGCTTCTACTCCATGAGAACCTACCAAAAGAAATCTACTGATTCAATGCAATTCCCATCAAAATACCAACACAATTCTTTATAGACCTTGAAAGAAACATTCTCAGCTTCATATGAAATAACAAGAAACCAAGAATCGCTAAAACAATCCTCTACAATAAAAGATCGTCTGGAGGTATCTCTATCCCTGATCTCAAGCTGTACTATAGAACAACAGTAATAAAAACTGCATGGTACTGGCATAGAAATAGAATGGTGGATCAATGGAATCGAATAGAAGACCCAGAAATAAACCCACACACTTATGGACACCTGATTTTTGACAAAGATGCCAAAACTATAAATGGAAAAAAGATAGCATCTTCAACAAATGGTGCTGGTCTACCTGGATATCTACATGTAGAAAAATGCAAATAGATCCATATTTATCACCCTATACAAAACTAAAATCCAAGTGGATCAAAGACCTCAATGTAAAAACAGACACACTAAATCTGTTAGAAGAAAAAGTGGGAAAAAGCCTTGAACTCAGTGGCACAGGAGACAACTTCCTGAACAGAACACCAACAGCACAGGCTCTAAGATCAACAATCGATTGTGGACTCGGGATCCAAGATGGCTGCCATGAGAGAACACTGTGTCTGAGGAGTAGGAGAGCAGAAACCACGCAGCGACCAGGAGACTGAACTCTGGGACCTAAAACACCAGCATTGTGAGTGCCAGGTGAGCGGAACTCCTACGGTGAGAAAATCAAGTGGGAAAACCCTAGGGACACCCAGTTATTACCTGGAGAAATTTCCCTGTGACCAGCGGTGCACAGCTCTGATCTGGACGAGCGGCTGCGCTGGGCGCCCGCACCCGCCATTATAGACTGTCTCCCGGGCAGTCTCAGGAGGAACCAGGTGCCGTTTTCACTGAACTGCGCCCTACGAGCGCGCACTGCACCCGGGTTCTGCTTCGACCCACGGGTGTGCTGCGGGTTCCGTCCGATCATC
>CM053764.1:134471523-134488587 GCA_028658305.1 Pachyuromys duprasi
TCTTCTATGGTCTTGATAAAGATCTATTCTATGTCATGGGATTCTTCTCCTTCTTCTATAATTGAAAGATTTTTGTTTCATTTCTTGCATATTTCCTATCCTGTGCTTTGAAACCTTTTTCATTTTGTTTATTTTGTCTAGATCCTTACTTTATCTTTGAGTCCTCATATTCCATCTTCAGCTTGATTAATTCTACTTGTAAGGCATTCCTATGAGCTTTTTCATTGAGATATTTAATTTTTATATTCCATATTCATTTCAGCTTGTGTCTCTCTTCAATGTTTCTATTTCTTCATTGAATTTAGCTTTCAAATCCTAAATTGTTTTCATTATTTCATTCAGGTGTATATTTGTATTTTCTTTGACATCACTCAAGGGTTTATCAGTCTCATCAAAGTAGTTTTTATTAGAGAACACACTTGTAGGATTAGTGGGTTTAATGAGAGATAAGATGTTTTGACCATTCACAAACATGTTTTGTTTTTGTGAATTGACATGAACATGTGGACTTCTTTCTGTGGTTATGTGTCTGATGTGATAGGTCACGTCAGATTGGGCGAGTATAGGAGATGGCTGACCTGAGTTAGGTTGGGTAAAGCTGGTTAGTGAGCTATTTAATTGGACCATGGAAAGATGGCTTTCAAACCAAGGGTCTAAAGCTAGACCAGACAATGAAGGTTCACAATTGAATAGGGCTCATGGACACTTGTCTGGAAATAGGCTTGTGAGGTTTTCAACATTGGTGAGTTGGAGAAAGAGAAGACAATGGAAAGAAACAACCTATCCAGGAAAGGTGTCTCTCACCCAGAGAGGGTTTGTGGGCTGTGGGTCTGGAACTTGACTGGCAGTGGGTTGAGATAAAGGCATGGCAAGAGAGGAGGTGACCCACCCAGGGAAGCTGGCTCAGGCACAAACAGGGTTGTCAAGCCAAGGGTCTGGCTCTCACCTTATTTTGAAGAAGGGGTCTCTCACTGAAGCGGGAGCTTGCCAACTATCTAGACATTGTGTCTAGGCAGGCTTCTGGGATCCTCCTTTCTCCACTTCCTTAGCACTGGGGTCACAAGCCTGCACCACCACAGCACCTAGCTTTTTACATGGGTGCCGGGATCAGCCAGTAAAAACTGTATTCCCATCTCCAAGAAATATCTTATAACCTATTTCCTAGGTAAAACAAGCCCAGTTCTACAGCATTTCCCGATTTACATGGTGAGAACACGCCATCAACGCTAATTTCAAGCTGCTATTATGATGTCACTAATTGTGGAGCTGGGGTGCTGATGGGCCAGGTGTGCTGACCCTGGCAGGTCCAGCAGAGCAAGAGCAACAGTCCCAACGTACATCTGCAGCGAAGCATCCTTTATAGAATGAACACAGAAACGCCATCCTGATCTCCCGGGAGCTCAGAATGGGGGTGTCTGTGTGTGAGTCTTTCAGTGCCTTTGGAGGACTATTACATTCCTAGGCAGCATGCTGGGTCTGCAGTGGTGTCTTTCACTAACATGACTTCATTCTTCAGTGTCTTAGCAGGAACGCTTTTGAGATAAAAAGGAGATATTACACTAGGACAACTAAAGCAGGGCCTGGAGAAACCAGAATAATATGGGCCTATTCCTTCAAGGCAAAGTGTGAATTTAAGAGGAAGGAACTCTTGGATCTATCGCAACATTGTGAGATACCCACAGAGGGGACCACTCGGACAAGGGTTCAAGCCAAGAGAAAGTATTGTCCAACTGGTGATTACATGGTGTTCAAGACCCAAGTGCAGCACTGAGCCTTTCTCAGGGTGAACTTTTAAGCACAGCCTCCCTCCCCCAACACACACGTTCGGTGTTGACACACCTCAGTTAGTGAGAGCAGCTAGCTAGAAGTGGGACAACAGAAGCCAAAAAGCAATGTTATTACATTAAGGGACTTTCCCAGAACTACGGACTTTGATGGATTAAGTCTCTGCTTTCATTTTGGCAGGTGTTGCTGCCCATATGCTGGGTTTCAAGGGACGAATGGTACCTCCACCTTGGCGTCAGTTGTGCTAAAATCTTGGGGCCTACTAAAGTCTGGGTGCCTAGTTCAGAAACCTCCTTTAAGTCATGTACCATTGACCTTGGTTCTGTGCCCTTCTGGGAGAAGTCCCCATGTAATCGAGGACTGCAGCCAGCATGGGGCAGGCTGAGGTGAGGGGGTGGGGGGTAAAGTCTGCAGAGCTCATCAAGACAGTGTGTTTTCAGGCTTATAGCCTCCCTTGGCAAATATTTTCAACCACTTCACATACCCCTTCCTGTCTAAGCAATTGTGTCAGCAGCTAAATGCTTCTCCTGTTGGTACCAGTCCAAACTTCCTGTTCTCATTTTTTTTTTAAAAGATTCTGTGACAGAAAAAAAAAATCCAGCAAATAGTCTTCTGTTTTCATCATTCTAAATTTGCTTGTAATTCTTACTGAGGAATGTGCAGATGCAATTATTGATGAAGAAGCAACGAGTGAGCACCTGCAAGACATTGGGATTTCTGCTTGCTACTTTCTGCATTGTTTCATCTACTCATTTCCGTTTACTAACACCATCCATACATTTAACATTTTTTAAAAATCTATAACGTAGTACTTCATCCTGCTAACATAATCTCATTGGCATCCTGTTCTCCACAGATAATAAGTTCTAATTTCATATGAACTGGTGCTCAGGACTTCAGGCTGATATGGAGCATCCCAGTTGACTTGCGCTATGAGAGGCACAGAATACAGTGTATGCAGGGAGACAAGCATTCTCTGGATCTGGCTTAGGAAGTGAACGCGTGGGCAAGGGCAGCCATGGAACCAAAGGTGAAAGTCGAGTGTCAACTTTCCTGTCTTCTGATGTCCTCGAAGATCCCAAACACCGACTCTAGCCACACATTGGTAAACACATTTACCAATGGGACAACTAGCAGTATGCAGGCTTTGCAGCGACCTCTGCATTATGCCTGAGAAGCACATGGGCATTGTAATTATGCAGCAAGTAAGATGGAGCCTGCCAACTTTCCCATGGTTTGGGGGGACATCTTGCTGAGCGAGTGGTTACTCACTGGCCATAGAGGATGAAGGCAGAAGATTTTGACTCAGAGATCAAGCCCTGAGAGTGGGAGCTTGGCTTGCCGCTGTGGGCTTAGACTTCACACCCTCTTCATTCAGAGGCCAACTTCATAGGCTATTGATTTGAACGAGTGTGGCTTCGGTTCCTGGGGAAGATCGATACACAGGATAAAGGGAGAGGGTTATACTTAAGTGACACCTTTGGCCTTAAACCTAAGGCCGAGTTAGTTAAATTTGATTATCTTCTCATTGGGGTTAGAGCTCGTTTTTCTTTTGTCCTTCTTAAAATTTTATTTATTTTTTAATTTACTTTACATCCTGGCTGTAGCCCCACCCATCCTGCCTTCTCAGATCCACCCTCCCTTCCTCCCCACCTGCTTATTCCTCAGAAAAGGGGATCCCTTCCCCACCCACCCCAGCTCATCAAGTTGCATCAGGACTGAACATGCAAGGCTGTCCCACCAGGGGAAGTGATAAAGAAGCCATCAAGTGGGTCCCTGTCCAGTGCAGTCCCCACTTCCCTTACTAGAGGACCCACATGAAGCCTAAGCTGCTCAACAAGCACATCTTTGTAGCGGGCCTAGGTTCAGTTCACGCATGGTCCTTTGTTGAGGCGCCTGTCTCAGGAAGCCCCTTGTGAAGCCTCATTTTTGTGCAGTGAGCTTCAGAATGGAGTTGATTTGTGGCAGCAGTGCATGCTCTGTCCCAGGTGCTTTAGACACGGCTTACTAATGCTCCTTACAGTTTTGAAGAATATGCGCTATCAGTCTCTCCGCTTGTAACTGTGGCACACAGGAGTTAAGGGACTTGTTGAAGTTGAAAAGTTAGTGCATGATGAACCTAAATTTGGGATTTGAACACTGGTGGCACCTAGCCAGCACCTACAGCACTCTTCTAGTGAAATTCCTGCCTTTGTATTAATGTGGTGGGGGCTCTGCTCTGTCTTTGTCTCTGGCGCAGACCGGGCCATCTTAGGCTGATGAGGAAGAACCACAGACAGCACGGGCCCATCGTGTCTATCTGAGGCTGTGAGCTGAACAATGAAAAACACAGCTAAAATGATTAACCCCAATTTTGCCTTTAATTTCCTTCCTAAGTAGATTTTTTTTCCTCCTCCTGATGAAATCTGATTCAGTGTGGTGGGTGGGCTCACGGCCTGAGTTGTTATCAGAAAGTCTGGTGTGCGTGCAGGGAAAATGCAGAGAGATTATATTCTCCAAACACGGCGAGGAAACCACAGCTCTTATCCAGCTGACATTCCATTCACCTGTCTGTCCATCCATGCTTCCATGCATTTACCTACCTATCTGGCTATCACTTTGCTGAAGGTTGATAATAGCAGTGTTAAGGCCCCTGTTCAGACACTGCCTGGCATGTCATTCCACCCCAGCCCTGTTTATGGCCATCATAAAATGTCTGTGGATAGTCCAACCGCTGATTTTCCAGAGTCTTTTTCTACTGTCTGAAGGATCAGAAAAAAAAATCTATTGGCTGAAGAAATTAAGCCATTTTTCTTTGGGGGAGAGAAATGGAGAAGTAGACGGTCCACATTAAAATGCTACACTGGGCTCCAGATGAATGAAAAATTGGTCTACGTATAAAGAGAGCAGGGAGAATTGGAAGGGCTATAATTAGCTCCTGGCGGAGGCTTTGGGGTGGAGCCACACAAACCCTGCGGGGTGGGGAGCAGGGGATACGTAGAATCCCATTGAGGGGGCTGGTGGGGGGCACATGGAAATCAGTGGAGGGGTAAGTGGAGGCCACGTAAAACCCGGTGGATGGAATAAGTAGGGGTCATATAAAACCTGATGAAGAGGTAAGTGGGACCCACATAAAACCCTGAGAAGGTAAGCTTGATTCTTGGGCTTGCACCCTCGAGAGTTGCTCCCTAGACATCATTTTGTCCATTTCCTCTGCCACTTATTTTCCCAAGAGGCCACAAGACTTTATTAGAGAGATGTGAAACTGCTGGGTTCCTCTTCGCTCTGTGAACCAAGTGTCACCTGACTCCCCATCATCCCTCTGAACATATCAGCTATGTCAAAACGAGGCCTTTGGCCTTGAAAGGGTGCAGGACCCAATCCACCATCGTGGATTCTAGTATTTAGCCTCCAACTGTAAGGCTACAGGAAGCTAGAGATCTAATCATGACAGCTTTGGCCCATAAATAGGAGACAGTGTTTACATGCCAGTGAGCAAATTGACCGGAAGCCACAAAAGCAGGAGAATTAACTTGAGATACTCATCCCAATTTGGCCTTTGTTGGGGATTCATGTGTTGTGGCCTTTGCAACCTAACCTTCCTGATTTGCCTTGGAGTTTTTGGCCCAAGTAGGCCATTTCTCTTCCGTGTCTCAGGAACCGGTTTCACACTGCTTGTTCAAGGTTCATCTTCCCGCTGCTGCTGGCTTTTACTTTCCAGTGAAGGTGGAGACCAAGCAGTGGACTGGAGCAAACTGAACGTAAGTCTTACCTCTAAGTGACGTAGCTAGTCACTTCATTGCATTAAGGACTCAGCTGGTCTGGATTTTGATGAGTTTAGAATGGCAGTGTCTATTCCTCAGAGATACTCTGTTGACCTAGTGGGTACTCAGTGAGTTATTTTATTTTTGTCTAGCATCAGTTAAGAAGCTTTGGATTCTTGCTCTTGTCAAACATCATGCACTATACACAACTTGGTCACTAATTTTCACTTATATGGGCCAGTATCACAGCACAGAGAATATGTGTTCTTCCTCTCCCAGATCCACTTAAAGGGTTAGCACCCAGAAGAGGGGACAAACCATTAGACCTGCTGTTACACAAAGCACTTGATGGTGGGAAGGTATGAGCAAGTGCCCTGGTGAGATGTGGGGATGGGCTCACATGGTAGAACAAGTGAAGCATTTCTTAAGTTTATGTATTCCAGGCCTCCAGCTCTAGAGGAACAAGAGGGCACTGTGCACTTAAGCCTCTTGCTCTGATGGAACCAGAGAATACCTTGTGACCAGGTCTTTAGTCCCAGTTGTCTCAGAGAAGAAAACTACAGACTAATTTCTTTGATGAACACGAATGCAAAAATTCTCAACAAAATCCTTGAAAGCCAAAAATCAGAAACACATTAAGAAGATCCTACATTACCAAACAGGCTTCATGAGCTTTATTTCAATAAGGCAAGGGTGATTGAATGTACATAAATAAGTAAATGTAACACACCATATAAACAAACGTAAAGAAAGAAACCACACAATCAGCTCAACTGATGTTCAAAAGCCTTTGACAATGCTCAGCTGTCTTCATGGTAAATGTCCTGAAGATGTTAGGGATGGATGGGGCAAACTTGAAAATGATAAAGGCTGTATACAACAAAACCATAGCCAACATAATTTTAAATAAATCCAAACGAGGAGCATTTTCTCTAAAATCAAGAATGACACACCCATATCCACTCTTGTTTGATATAATGCTTGATGTCTTAGCTATATCAATTAGACAAAAGAAAGACACAAAAAACATTAAAAATAGTAAAGGAAGAAGTCAAACTATCTCTATGTGCAGATGACTTTTTTTTAAAACTTTTTATCTTAAGAGACCCTATGAATCTACTAGGAAACTTTCAAGCCTAACAGCCACAGTAAAGTTGCCAGATATAAAATCAATGTTGAAAAAATAACAACAAAATACTCTTGAGAAAAAAATAGGAAAATATCTTCCTCAAAATAATTTCAAAAAATTAAGTATCTAGAAATACTAAGTATGTAGAAGACCTACAGTAAAAATTTGCTGAGATTAAAAAAGGAAAGCAAAAAAGGTACTAGATGACAGAAAGACCTACCATGTTCAGGACTGGCAGAACGAATATTGTGAAAATGGCCACAGTATCAAAGTAAATTTATATATTTAATTCAATATCTATCAACATCCAATTCTCATATTTTGCAGATTTAGGAAAAAATCCAAAAATTCATATGGAACCACAAAGACCATTGAATAATCAAAGTGATACTATGGAGTAGAACAAACACAAATGGAGGTATTATAATACCCAACCTCAAATTACACTACAGTGCTATGGTGACAAAGACAGCCTGATACTGGCATGAAAACAGGCATGTAGATCAATGAAACAGAATGGAGGAATCAGAAACAAAGTGGCAAAGCCATGCCCACCTAATTTTGGATAAAGGAGGCAAAAACAAGATGGAAAATATTCTGCTCAACAAATGGTTTTGGCAAAACCAGATATCTGCCTAAAGAAGAATGGAATAAATTTATATATCTCATCCTGAATAAAAAAAATCAATCTAAAATGAATCAAATACTTTAACTTAAAACCCAACGTTCTGAACATTCCAGAAAAAACTGTAAGAAATACTCTTCACGACATTGGTGTAAACAAGAATTTCCTGAACAGTATATCAATAGTGCAGGAACTAGCCCCAAGTATCAACAGATGGGGCGCCATGAAATTAAAAAGTTTCTGCACAGCAAAGGAGACTATCAGCAGAGTATACAGACACCCACAGAATGGGAGACGGTCCTTACAAGCTGTACTTCAGATGGGGGATAATGTCTGGAATCTTCAAAGGACTGCCAAGAGCAAATACCCAGGAAGTGGATTTCTCAACCAACCAACAAATGGGCTAAAAAGTTGAATAAGCAGGAGGAGCAGCAGCAGGAGGAGGAGAAAGAGCAGGGGGAGGAGGAAGAGAAGAAAAAGGAGGAGAAGGAGGAGGAAGAGGAGGAGGAGAAGGAGGAGGAGGAGGAGGAGGAGGAGGAGGAGGAGGAGAAGAAGAAGAAGAAGAAGAAGAAGAAGAAGAAGAAACACAAATGGCTAATAGTTATCTGTAAAAGTGTTCTAACAGCCACCAGGGAAATCACAGCACCCCAGCCGGAAGGAAATCAGACAAATGTTGGAGAGGATATGGAGGAAGAGGAGCCCTTAGTCATTGTTGGTGTGAATGTGTGGAAATTATTGTTGATATTTCTCAAAAAGTTAACAAGAGAACTACTATATGGTCCAGCTGCTTCACTCTGGGCATATACACAGAGAAACCCATATCCTCCCCTACATGAATGTGTATATATTTGTACCCAGTGTTTACTGTTGTCCTATTTACTGTGCAAGAAAATGAAACCAACCTAGACGTGCATTAACAGACGAACGGGTGGTGAAAGTCTGACACAAATAGAAAATGCAATAACACTCAGCACTAAAGAAAAATGAAATAATAAAATTTTAAGAGAACGAATGAGCTCAAAATGTGTAATATTAAGTGTATCTTGCCATTCTCAGAACGACAAAAGCCACACTCTCCTGCATGTGCTGGTCCTAGCCTATAGTGTAAGCAAATGTACACATGACTTTAGTGTAACATGTAGAAAGGAGAACAATATGAGCACAACATGTAGAAAGGGCAAATATAAGGCTATGTGAGTTATGGAAATAACATAAAGCTGATATTTTTCTATTTTTAACAATCTTGGATTTTGTGGTGGATAAATGCATAAAAATATAATTGATAGTGAAAGTGTAAAATCCCAAGTGAGGCTCCATGTTATCAGAATGGCTATTCTAGTTGTATAGGCGTTCACTAAGTTGTATAGACTTTGGTTCTGGGCCAATGCTAATTTGAGAGAATACTTTCATCTAGCTTTATGACATTTTTATTTGAAAATTCTTTATAATAGAGTGATTCTTATTTTTAAAACTTTATGCAAATTTAATTGAGAAAATGCCCACTAGATTGGCCTGTGGGCAAGGCTTTGGTGCATTTTCTTGACTGTTATTGATGTGGGCAGGACCACTTCTGGGTTGGTAGCCCTGAATTACTATACAAAGACAGGCTGAAAAATCCACAGGGAGAAAACCAGTTAGCAGCCCTCTTCCATGGCTTCTATATAAGTTCCTGCCTCCAGATTCCTATCTTGCATTCCTGCCCCATCTTCCGTGGATGACAGAGAAGCAACAAGATGAAACACAAGTTGATTTTGGTCATGGTGATTTTTATCACAGCCATAGAAACCCTTAACTAAGACATCTGCACGCTGTGATCTGATTGGTTACAAAATCTGCTGCAGATGACAACACTACAGGAGCCATGTGACATTGTTCCCTGAATGTTTGGGGTGGGGTGGGGTGGAGAAGGCACCTTTGTCAGGGGCTGTCTGAAAACAGAGCTTTGGAGGTTACTCCAAACTCTGCAAGCAGGACAGGCTCTCTTGTAATGTCATACCTTGTGCCTGGGTTGCTGGAGCATGGTCCTGCCTGGCTTCGCCATGAGTGTCACCTCTCTGAACACTGTTGACTTGTTCTCTTGTAGCCATACTAAAGAGCAAGAGCAGGGAGCAGCAGATAGACTGGCTGCGAGCTTCCCATTTCAGGTTTTCCAGTTTGCCAGCCAGCCAGGCCCCATGCCTGTATTTCTGCTGAGGCAGGTGAGCCCCTGGGACCTGACCTCTGCCCCCATGTTCCTCGGCAGGGCCAGTTGTCAAGGAGATGACAAGATTGGATTCTGAGTTAAGGGAACCAATCTTTCTTTCTAAATTTATCTTCACTCTCTGCCTTCTTCCGGCTTTCTGTTCCACCCTCACAACCTTTTCCTTTTTTCTTTTCATTGCATGCAACCATAAAAAGAATGGTGGTCATTTTTGAAATTGTAGCCAAATCTTTATTATTATTATTATTTTTAGTGAAGACTTTTTGTTGTTTTTTAGGAAATCTCTGCCACAGTGAATATTTTGCACATGGCATTCTCGGAGATATCCCGTGTTGTTTATATCTTGACAAAGTCTCTGCATTCATCACAGCATCCTAAGAAGGCTTGTCTCCAGTTTTCGGATGTAAAAAGCAGAATTGAGAAGGCAAGGTTCCCAGCTATGTAATGACTGAGATAGGGTTTGATCCTGTTTAGAGCTGGTGGGGGCTTAGAACTATTGGCTGTTCCTAGGCCCCAGAGGCATGTAGGCTCAGGGAGTAGGGTAAATGTATTTAGCAAGGTACAAATTGTTGGGCTTTGAGCTCCATGTCACACCTTATTCAGATGATGCTGATGCTAATGCTAAGAACCTCACTGTGGCTTGTGACATCATCAACAGCTAGTAACTTCTCAGACTAAACCTGACAACGGTTCTTGTTTCTTTTTTTAGCACCCAGCTTTTCTGGTTCACTTTGGATAATAAAAATACGGCATAGTTCTAAAACTCTAAGTTCTACTCTAGGCTCTTAGAATCAGACAAAAATAATTTGGTCATAATTTTTTAAATGATCACCATTCTTTTTAAAATTATTTTTATTAATTACAGTTCATTCACTTTGTATACCCCCTTTACCTCCCTCCCTCCTCTCCTCCCAATCCCACCTTCTCTCTTCCTCACCTGTGGCCCTCTCCCAGTCCTCCTCCCCTTCCCTCTGACCCTAGTCTATCAGGTCTCATCAGGAGTATCTGCATTGCCATTCTTATAATGGCCACATGCAATGAAAAGAAAGGAAAAGCAAAGGGTCAGCTATAAATACAAGACACACTGAAATTTGAAGATTTAAAAATGAAAATGGATGTAAGTATTTCAAAGTTAAAAATATTGATTGCATATAGAGATATTGTCTAGAATATATCAACTAAAGACAACATGTGCTTAATTAACGAATTAATTAATATTTAGAACCAAAATGTTCTTTAATGGGTGTGTGGCTTTAAAAACCTGGAATGCACTCAATCCCCAGGATATTTTTGCTATTGTTATTGTTTTTGAGACATGGTCTTGCTACACTGCCCACACTGGACTGGAGATGGTGTCTACCTTCCTGTTTTAGCCTTCTGAGTTCCTAGACTACAGTCCCAAGCCACCACCGCTGGCTATCAAACTGAGGTAATACATGGAGGAACCTGAGCAATGTGTTGCTCAGTGAGAGACATCAGTCTGAAAGGATGGCGTCCTGTCAGGGTCCAGTTATGCAACTTCAGGAAAAGGCGAAAATGTGAAGGCAGTTGCCAGGTCTGCGTGGGGCTAGGGTGAAGGAGGAGAGGAACGGGCAGGATGGAGGAGTTTCTGTGGAAGAAAACCAACTCCAAATGGTTCTATAATGGGAACACATCTGTATGTCTGCCAAAACTCACAGGACATGTGACAGACTCAGCCCCAGCGTAAGTTCTGGGCTTTAGTTAATGTGTAGGCATTGGCTCACCAGTTCCAGCGTGTGTACCACATGCATGCCAGATTCTAATAGGTAAGTGTGTACACTGTGTATGTGTGGTCAGAACACAACTTGTAATAATCAGCTGTTCCCCTCTTTCCTGCAGGTCCTAGGGAGTGAACTTGGGTCGTTCTGGTTCAGAAGCAAGCACCTTTACCTCTGAGCCAGCTCACAGGCACACAACTGCTTTTCTTTTCTTTTTTTTATATAAAAAGGTAAAGTATTGGTTAAAATTTGATTTTGTTTTTTTTGTATTTTATTAATGTGGCTACTAAAAAAATTACAATTGTGCCTGCACGTGGCATCTGTGACTTGTATTTTCTCTTTCTACCATTTTTACACTTCCAGGTACTTCATTAAAACTCTATGCTGCTCATCCAGCAGCCTGGGGTCCTGTAAAAAGGACAGACTCCAGGAAGGTCCAGGGATCCCCACAGCTGGCCCAGTTTAGGGAGTAGGGGGAAAGATGGTGAGGACAGACAGGCTCCCTCTTGCCTGCTGCCTGAAACGGAGCTGGAGGGGTCCTTTTCTGGTCAAGATGGAAGAAATGAGGCTCTGTGATATCCATGGCCTACCTTCCCCAAATCTGGGGACAATGATCATGCAAGCCCTACTTCCCCAGCCCCCGGCAGCCAGCGCTTCTGGAAGGGTTCTGAGTGATCATTTGGTGGAGAGAGTGTCTCAGCCCACACCCCAAGGTGACCAGTCTAAGAGAGGCACACAGTAAGGGTGTGCTCTCCTGGACTAGAACTGGGATGAACAACCCCTAACTCCCTAAGAGGATTCTCTTTTCTGAGAGAAGTCCTGAACCTGCTGCTGGCAGTCTTTCCTGGGAAGCCTGCATTTCTACAGAGGTTTGTGAGGCATTGTTTTGTGTCCGGGAACAAACTCCTCCCTTGGTGCACCCTGAGACCCAGAAACACTCTGAGCCAGTTGCTCAACCAGAATGGTTTTCTAAGCAAAGTCCCATCTGGCCCCTCCTTTGGGAACCAAAGGTCTGAATACTAATGCGCATCTCCACCTCTCTGCCTGGGCTGCTGTCCTTAGGCAGCCTGTGGTGGCTGTACAGATGTGGAACTGGGTTGCCTTCAGCCTTGTGTTGGGAGCTGAAGCCCCATATACACTGCAAACAGTTTCCTTCATTGAGTTGTATTTTAAACTGTAAAATACCCCAACTCTTGAACACAAAGAAAGGTGGTACAACTCCATGTGCCAGCCACCCACACATAACAAACGTTAATATTTCCCATTAGACTCTCAGTCAGTTTTGAAAGATCTGTTATAGACCTGGCTCACCAAGAGGAATCGTCTATGTTGTCGCCCATGGCCTCACCACAAACAATGCATTATTATTGTTGTTGTTGATCAACATCCAGTAACTACCTACAGGATGACAGTGAGGATGGAGGCATGGAAAAGCAGAATCCCATTACTCTAGCTCAAATCCTAGTGAGGGGAATAAGTGGAAAAGTAACAGATACAGACTGCATTTAGTTTTCACACTTGGATCCCCTTGAAGCTTCCTTCCAACCTGAGGCCTGTTTGCCTGGCTGGATGGTAGGCTAGGTAGAAACTCCCTAGGTGAATTCCCATAGAACAGAGGCCATTAGGTTTTGTTTGAGGCATTATTGTGGCAGGTGAGCTTTCCTGAGAGTCACAGTGTCCATCAGTAGGAGCAACCGGAAGTCCTTTATCTTTCAGTGACTGACACCAACAACCAGTGGCAACAGAAGGAGAGTGAAGTTAATGAAAGGAGAACTCACTGTTGGTTTGTAACAGAATTAGAAAATTACCTTAATTAATGAATTTTGTTGATAGTTTCTTTTTTGTAAATATTTTAGCTCAAGCTTGGGCTCAAGCCTAACATGATTCCTTAGGGAAATATAGGAGAATGGGACAGGGTGTTAGCAAGGGCTTGAATGACTGATGCTTCCCTAAGATGAGAGACATGAATGAATAGATTTAACTATGGTGTCCAAGTAACTTAACTAACCCAGGAGGAGTACCTGAGACTCATTTCATCCTTGTCCTCGTGGTCATTCTAATTTTCCTGAATGAAGTTCAGGCTAGGTAGAATCCCTCTTCATAAAATTTGAGCATAGGACAAGAACTCAACTGGTTGCTAGAATTAGGGCTCTTTCTACGTCAGAGACATCCAAGGCACAGCAGTGCCCTATTGGCTGTTGGGAAGATGGCTGCCATCTTGTCAGACCTCATCTAGATTAAATACTGCTGGAGTGGCCTTGAGGTGACTGCTCTGACTCTTGGAGGCCATGGCAGGTCATGGTTAGAAACTCAGTGTGGAGAAATTGGCACTTGGGGTGAGATTGCTTTGCTCTGAAGTTATCACATGAAACAACCTTTCTTACTTTTAGAGCTTTCTTACCTGATTTTCATTCTCCTCTAAAAACTTTGATTTTGTGATCATAATAGTCTATACCACCCTGAGTATATGGATTTTATCAGTGATCTTTATGTGTCTTCCTCACCTTCTTCTTGTTGCTTTGGTTGTTCTGTGGTCACAAACCTCATGGCTACTGGTTGTCTTGAACAGTCTTCAAACAATGCTAGCATTGGGCTCTCATGCTGAACAATGCCTGTATTATATCCAAATCTGCCCTGTGTCTGAACATCAGCCCTAATTAGAGACTGGGGCTTTTGGAAAAGTCATGTAAGGGATTCTACCATGGTCATCGAAAGAGCCTGTGACAACTCTTTGTGAAGTCATAGCTGTCCCTTGTTTGTTTTGTCACTCTTCTTGATTCATTTTCCTAGATGCTGTTTCCCATACCTTTGTGTTTGGAAGTGACACCTGATTTTACTGGACAGTTGCAGCATGGATAGGTAGATCTGTCTTAAGGTAGTCTCACTGTATGGCTCAGGATTTTTCATATCAGCTCAAGCCTCTCAAATAACGTGGTTATGCCCCACTGTGGGTCTGCAAGGGGTCAGGAAACCTTCACTTCCCTCTTCTTTGTGTTTCCATATGGTGCAGCAGCATTGGAACAAACTCATAGTATGGGTTCTGCTTACCCAAGGAAATGTTTGGTGGAATCTGCTGGAGTCTCTGTTGGGCCAGGATTTTCCAAGGCACACTCAGTCTACTGAAACTCAGGCAGCAGGAACCATCTTTCTTGGTCTCCAGTAACCCTCTCAATTACAAAGTATTTACTTCCTTTTCCAGTTTCTGTCTCCATGGAAACCTAAGAATAACCATTCAGATAGAAGTGGAAGGTAAGCTGACTTTCAGAGCTCTCCAGACAAGTCTTCTCAACACCTTCAGCTTTGGGTTAGTAGCTAAAGATTGCCCTTTCTGAAATTTGGTCTTGTTGTCAATGGGGCCAGATGTGGAAAGGATGAAGGTGAAAACAGGAAGTCTTCATTTCCATTAAATAGCAAGAATGAGATTTCTTGGCTTGTGTGCGCTATTGCTAACTTCAGAGCTATCTTTGTTTAACTCATCTAATTATCTTTATACAGGCAGCCACCAGGAAAATGACCCCTGATTTATAGGTCCTACTCCATTTCTAGGAATACTTTCTCTGAGACACTTGATCCCCTGGGCCAAGGACCTTTCCCAAGGCCTCATGGTGGATGTTGGTACTGGGTCATCTTTCTCAACTACACAGAACTTTTCTCTTCCATTTGCCTGACTTTCCAGAGCAAAAGACATCAGCAGTCATCTGCATTCTGGTCAGGAGGGGCCTGCCATCAGGGTACTGTATGTCTGGCTTTATTGAAGTCCCTCATGACTTCGGAAATTCCCATTGTCTTCCATCATTTCCATACTTTCAGGACCAGCCAAACCAACCCAGGAAATCTCTGGAGTCATCAGACCGTAGCCCTTTAGAGGTTGACCTTTCCCACTACCTTCCTGCTGACACCGAGTGTGTGTCCCTGGAGATGACCGTCATGTACAGCGGCCACAATGCACAACCAGGTTTTTTGTGTTGAAAAGATTCATTTCTGTGCTGCAGCCAAGGGGAGGTTTACAGAGACCAGATAAATATTCTTCTTTCCTTCCCCCTTCCCAGCTCTATCTTTTGGCCTTTTCCTGACTTCGTTCTTTGTCAGGAAGGTCCAAGGAAGTGAAACAATGGCTTTGGCTGTGTGAAGCATATAATTTTGAACCCCTCTACTCCTAAAGAAAATCAATACCCCTTTGAGTCTCTGTGGAGAGTACACTATAGACTGTCCTCTGAGTAGCGCAAACTGTAAGAGCTGATACTGTCTGATGGCACTTCTCATAATTACACAGAGTTTTAAACAAAATATCTGTAGAACCTGGTGTTTCTCTGTAACTGAGACTTTCCTAAAGATATCTGCTTTGCGACAGGCAAGGAATGCATATGGTATCCATCCAGTTTGGAAAAGAAAAGCTGCTCACTTACATACCCGAAGGCACTGGAGTGTAGCAAAGGTCATGGACCTGGAGGCCTAGTTGGGAGTGTGGTCTTGATAATATTACAAGCTGAGTTTCACTACGGGAGTGGAGTTGGGGGGAAATGGATTGGTCCCACCCTTCTGTGCATCACCTGCAGGAAGCATTTACATCTGGTCCTTTCTACAGTATAAGTAACATCCCAAGAGGAAAAAGAAGTGATTACCACTTTACGGCAAAGGTCCACAGGTGACAAAGATAGATGTCAAGGTCATACAATCCTGAGGTCAGAGAGTGGTGGCCATTTTGTCCCCATGATTGGCAGTCTATTTTGACTTATCTTTTTTTAAAAATCATATTATTTATTTTGTTTATTTGTTTGTCTTTTGTGATTCGAGTAGAATTTATTGTAACTATTTAAATATCTGTACCCAGGCTTGATGATGCATGTAAGGCCCTGGATTTGACCCCCAGCATCAGGCATATTTTCTCCCCTTTTAAATATCAGGAGGTTTCAAATAGAAATAAAATTTGAAATATTTCCTGGAATAAAAACCCTGTATGTTCTGGATGAGAAGACCATTCCTTAGTGAAACAATCAAGATGGCAGCCCCCTTAAACTCTCTGGAGGTTACATTGCCTACCATACTGACTTATTTATTGTAGTACAACCAGGCATAGCAGGCAACAAAGTTGGTGGCTTTTTAAGAAAATCCAGCACTCCTCACTGGGTATAGTTAGTATGAAGAACAAGGAAGAATGAAGGAAAAGTGATTCTCTGGCACTTGAGGACTAAGGTGCAAAAGCTCTGCATGGTCTCTTATGGGTGCTGAAAGCTGGGTCTCTGCATCACTAGGTCTTTGAATGTGACCGTTCTTTTCCATAGCAACATGTTCTCAGCCTACTAATGACATAGTCTCTGGAACTGCCTGTCACTACCCTACACCCAGGGCAAGTAGGTCTGCAGTTCAGTGTTTATGTTTCATAAAAATAACTCTTAACAAGATTTGTTTGTTTGTTTATTTATTTATTTATTTAATCTTTTTTTAAAAATTTATTTATTTTTATATCAATCACAGGTTAGGTACTTTGCATCCCAGGCATAGCCCCCTCCCTCATTCCCTCCTACCCTCCCACTAGCTCCCTCATCTCCCTCCTCCCCGCCCCCTCCAAGTCCACCAACAGGGGAGGACCTCCTCCCCTTCCATCCAACCCCAGCTCATCCTGTCTCCTCAGGACTGGCTGCAATGTCCTCCCCTGGGATCTAGCCAGTCTGTCACTCCCCGGCTTGTATGGGGGAGGGTCAAGGAGTCAGCCATCAAGATCATGACTGAAACAGTCCCTGTTTCCCTGAATAGGGTCTTCAGTCCTACACCGAGCTATCATGGGCCCCATCTGTGCGGGGGTTCCAGGTCACATCCACACATGGTCCTTGATTGTAGAAACC
>CM053764.1:134489087-134520469 GCA_028658305.1 Pachyuromys duprasi
TTGGTTAGAGTCACCCCAAAGTACTTTATGTTATTAGTGGCTATTGTGAAGGGTGTTGTTTCCCTAATTTCCTTTTCGGCCCTTTTGTCTTTGGTGTACAGGGGGGCTTCTGATTTTTTGAGTTGATTTTGTATCCAGCCACTTTACTGAAGGTGTTTATCAGTTGAAGGAGTTCTCTGGTAATTTATGTGTGTACATGTTTGCCTGCATGACTGTCTGTGTGCTGTATGCATGCAGTGCCCACAGAGGCCAGAGGAGGGTGCTGGATTCCTCTAGAACAGCCAAGTATCTGTAGGTGGCGGGAATTGAACTCAGGTCCTTTGAGAGAGAAACCAGTATTCTTAACTGCTGAGCCTTCCATTTGGTCTAAAAATAATCTTAAATGCATTTGAAAAGTAATGCTGAGGTTAGGGAAATGGCTTAGCAGTTAAGAGCACCTGCTACTATTCCACAGGACCCAAGTTGCGTACCAGCACCCACTTAGGATAGCTCACAACAACCTCTAGCCCCAGGTCCATGGGGTCAGAGATCCTCCTCTTCTGGATTCCATAGCATCCCCACACATACGGCATATGCAAACACAGATAAACACACACATATGAAAACAGAAAGATGAATCTTAAAAACAATAATGCTAGGAGGCTTCTACTGTTACTAACTCCATCGTGGATAAAATTCTAATTGGAGTCTGTCTATCAGACTCAGATGAAAATGCACTGTAACAGAAATGTAGCCCAGAATAAGCCAGCTTTAGAAGGCCAACTTAGAAAGTGGAGATCTCCAGGAAAAGTTACAAGGGGATAATTATGAGGTATATTTTTTCTTCTAAATTTATAAATTACTCTAATTTTTCATATATATATATGTATATATGTATATATATATATATATATGACTTTGGAGTGTTGCTCAGTTGTCCATACACAAAGCCCTGGGTTCACTCCCCCAAAACACATAAACTAGTCATGGTGGCACATACCTGTAGTCACTGCATTTGGGAGGAAGAGACAGCAAGACTGTGAGGTTAAAGGACATTCTCATCTACATGGTAAGTATTAGACCAGCCTGAGCTAGGTGAGATTTTTTTTTTTTAGTTATGTTAGCAGCTCCCAAACTGTGTGTCATGACCCCTTTGGGTCAAACAACTTTGGGCTTACCTAAGACCATTGGAAAACACCGATATTTACACTATGACTCGTAAAAAATAGTAAAATTATGGTTATGAAATAGCAACAAGAATAATTTTGTATTTGGGGGTCACTACAACATGAGGAACTGTATTAAAGGGTCACAGCAGTAGGAGGGGTGAGAACCACTGCTGTATATAATTTTAAAAAATTTCATTCATGGAAATTTGGAGACTAAGGGGAAAAAAAAAACACAGAAAGCCAATCATTTATACTTCTACCATCCAGAGAAAGCTTCTTGCAGTAAGTTACTGGGCTAACCGGTTATTTAAATATTTAACCGTGATATTCTATATCTATATCTCAGTTCCTGTGCATTTGACTTCCACAGCATTGCGTGTGCTTTTCTATGTCAGTAAACCCAAGTGTCTGCTGAGGTTTCTGAAGTGGACGTGCTTGCATGGGGCCCTGTCAGTCATGTTGGGTGGAACCTTCCTGGAAAACATTATGATCCTGAGCTTTCTTCTCTTACTCCTTAGTTAGACTCATCTGAAGTGGTGATACAAGTAAATCTCTGTGTGTGGGTTCTGTGTGGCCATGGTTACTCCAAAGTTGTATCAGTTACTTTTTGTACCTGTGGAGAGACCCCAGGAGCAAACGCGCCTTACGGAAATTAATTTTGACTTACGGTTTCAGAGAGAGAGTTCATAGTGGCCGGGGAGGCCTGGCAGTAAGCGGTTGGAGCAGAGGCTGAGAGATCCCAGCAACTACATGCAGAAAGCAGTGTGTGAATCAGAAGTGGGGCTTGAAGCTCTCAAAGCCTACCCCTGGCCACACAATTCTTACAACAAAGCTTTCCAGCCGAAAAGTTCCGTCACCTCTCCAAACAGTGCCACCAGCTAAAGACAGTGTTCCAATACAAGGGCCTATGAGAGATATTTCTCATTCAAAACTCCACAAAACCCGACCAAGGAATAGAGCTTGACGATCCAGCTGAGGTAATAAGACAAGAAGGCTTCGTGTGCATACTAAGAGAGCCGCTTGGGTCAGTGGAGGGGTCGTTTCTGGGACTGGGCTTGAAGAAGGTGACATGGGAGGAACAGAGTATGGTGACTAAACTAGGCTGTCAACTTGTCTGGATCTGAAGTCAGCTAAAACAAAAGATGTTAGAACTTCGGTGAGGAAATTCCTTGCTCACATTACCTGACACAGAAGACCCAACTAACATGTGGGCCAGCCCCTTCTGTGTGGTAGCCCAGATAAAAGGACCAGCTCGTTCTTGCGGGAAAGTTCACTTGTCTAGTTGCTACAGCATTCTTTCATCAGTATGAGATTCAGCTTTCTTGGGCCTTCAGAGTAAACAGAAGACCAGCAGGAAAAGGCCTGTGGTGCTACATTAGGACTGCCGAGACATCAGCCTCATGATGGAGAAACTACTGGATTCTCAGCCTCCCCAGTTTGAGGCAGCCATTATTGGACTACCCAGACCACATCCAGCAAGCCAGACTCTCTCTATTAATTATGTATTATAATTATCTAGACATCCATTCTACCAGTTCTGTTCCTTTAGAGAACCTGATTGCCACACAGTGATTTTATGGGGTTGTGCCAACCTGCAGCAAAGGGAATGTGTGGATACTGCAGAATGCAGAGCGATGTTCTGTAGACGGAATCCTCCTAACTACTTACCAATTAAATGGCCAAACTAAAAATATATGTGGTCCTGGCCTGGGCCTGCATCAGGTAAAGGCACGTAACACCAAGACTGACAACCTGAGTTCAACCTCTGGGATCCACACAGTGGAAGAAGAGAACTGACTCTCACAAAAAGACTTCCACACGGGTGCTGTGGTGAGTGTGTGTGTGTAATGCAGCAAATGTAATTAAAAAACAAATACACACTCTAGATCATGGTTTGTGTGCTCTCTACTCAGCTTTATGGCATTTCTTGAATCTGAAATGTGCTCCCACAGACCCATGGCTTAGGTATGTGGTGCCCAGCTTGTGGTGCTGTTGGAAGGCTGTGGAACCTTAGGAGGGTAAGGCTTGCCTAGTTGGAGTAGGTCGGCAGGAGAGGACATTTTGAAGGTTATAAATACCCCTGTGGTCCTATCATATACCCACAACTCCATGTATGTTGGCTTTCCTCTCTGACCCTCTCCTCAATGTTCTGCTCAAAGATAGGGTGCTTGGCTAACTCCTGTCTCTGGGTAAAACGCGACAACAAAGAGACCTGCTGTTAAACGTACTTGGCCTCAGCGCTATGCCATCCCCAGAAGAGTTGGATGCAGTGTCTCTGTGTATCGGCTTGACTTCTCTGAGGAAGATTCTAGAATCACGCCTCCCGGCATCCTTCTTAATTGATTGTAGTCAGAAGTCCTAGCTGCTTTGTCTCACTTCACAGCCTTCCACTTCTTCCTTAGGTTCTTGGGCAGGACAGTTGCTAGGAGCCCTACAGAAAGATTAAGGAGAGGTGAAAAGGTAATGCTGGAGGTAATGTTTACCCTCCCATGGTCCTGATGTGACCTAGAATGAACAAGGAGACAACAGATAAGGCTAATCGGTAGGGCGGGTTGCGTGCTCCACAGTAACAGTAGTCATAATCTCAATGAAAACCTAAGACTGGTATTTGATAAAGGGGGAAACCATGTGGTTTCCACCACTGAGTCTTTCAGAAAATCAGACCTTTCCAGAAGAAGACTTGATATTGTCTGTAAATACAATTAGTCTGGGGTCTCTGCCACATGGTAATAAAGATGTCTTTTTAAAGAGCAGGAGGGTGATTAAATGATGACATTAGAAAAGCAAATATATGTATGATAAAGTTTTATGAGTGCTCCTTCCAAGAAAGGGGCTCCACAAAACAGTGTTTTATTATACTGGCTCTAATGCTCAGGAAAATGCTGCCTCCCTTAGCCAGTGTGAAAGTAGGTGGGTGTAGTCACCTATTAATCATCTCTTTTTTAAGTATTATTTGCAAGAAGATTTAGACTTAGCAAATACTGGTATTTTAAACTTTTCATACTGGATTTTAAAAGATTTATTTTATTTTTCATTTATGTGTATGAGTGTTTGCTATGTGTGTATATGTCCCCCCCCCCCCCATGCCTGTTGGCCTTGGGAAGCCAGAAGAGGGCACCAGATACTCTGGAACTAGAGTTCCAGAGAATTGAGAGCTGCCATACAAGACCTAGACCCTCTGCAAAAGCAGCAAGTGCTCTTAACCACTGAGCTGAGCTGAATCCATGCTGAATCTTTAACTGGCTTGCTATATCCACCACATATTCTATCCTAGGCAACAATTCAAATCTTTCTCTTGATATAACTAAAACTAGGTATTGCAAAGTATCAAAATAGTAATAATAATAATAGCACGTTATTTCTTGCTGAGCTTTCGTGATTTCCTTAATTATAGAATTTTAAGAGTAGGTTAACAGGTAGGTGGACTCAATACTTTCCTGGGGACCACAGTTAGCTTTTTCATAAGCACAATTCTTAAGGGAAATGAGAACTTCTGTTCCAGGTGCCATTTAGACTTGTTCTTATGGCTATGGGCTCAAAATCTAAAGCAGGAAAGAAATTCTTTTAGGTGACCTCATATGGCACTTGTTACACAGCTTAACTAATGTAACATAATCTGATATTTTATATTAAATGAAATAAAACATTCAGCATCCAGCTGATAAGGATGAAATTTTGAACTTAATGTTACCGCTTAATCTAATCACTTTGGGTCTTCCTATCTGTTAGGAAAAGTATACTAAATGAAATGTTTCTGTTGCTTATTTTATTTTGTTGATTGACAATGCAGAGTTCCTAAGGGTGGAGAGAGGGTGGTTCTAGCTCTTCTAGATTTCTGCCCTAATAATTGGATGAGGAAATACATCAGGATGAGATTGCTAACTCTTCTGCACTAGGATTCCCCTGTAGATCTTCGTGTCTACTAGATTCCCTCATAGTTAATGCCAGAGAAAGCAAAAAAGAAGCCAACATGCTTTTTTATTACCTTACCCAGGAAGTCATATTCCAGACTATTTTTGTAATAGTCTTTGGGTCCTGTAGGCCAGCCTTATGTAGAAAGGTCCATACCAAGGTAGGGATACTAAGAGCTAAAAATCACTGGAGACCGTATGGGAGACTGGCTACCACATTCACCTATTAGAGTCTTCATTTTGTCTTCTACCTACTGAATTTTTCAAGTGTTATTCTGTTTTCAAGTGTTTTTCTTAAAATGTTAGTAGGTATTTGGCAAAAGGCACTCTCTGCTTTTGATTACCCTCAGCATTCACAATCACTGCATGACCATGTAACCTTCTAAGTGTGAGAGAAACATGCTGCTGTACTTCATTTGATGCTATACAAGCTTTAGTGTTCATTCCAGTAAAAAGTAACCAGGATTTCTTAAACTCCTTTCACCTTGAACTATCTTTCAAAGGATGTATGTCAATGTTTCAAAAAAAGTGCTGCATCTGGAAGGATATGGTTTGATAAATGCATTTTTGGACATGTTCCAAATTAAATCTGATGTGTCTTGAAGTTTTTCAGTCTGTATTGAAAGTCTCTGTGATATTTGTGCAGCTTCTAGTAGGGTATAAGGTGAGTTTGTTCTGAGAGTCACCTTTTACTTGACTATTATATTTGCCATTTCCATGTCACCAGGAATCATAAGACTTCAGGGAAATCCTTGAAAAATAGCCAGGGCAATGTTTAATGAATTATCATGTTGTAAAGTTAAAAAAATGTCACAAATTTTGTCAGTCTGAAGTGCATTTGATAGTTAAGGGAACAGACAACTACAAAGGATTAACATGCCACGAGATCCCTTGGGTTGCCAGACGCAAATCTACAGTCTGTCCTTGTGCTGGAGTCTGGGCCATTTTATGTGATTAAAAAAAAGTCTCATGTGAATTAAAACAACAACAACAACAACAACAAAAACAACTGTTGTTAAGGCAAAATTTTCCTGATAATGTAAGACCTAAAACATCCCCCTGGAATCATCCTACCCAGCCATTTCTGTACTAGATGGAACATTTCTATGTTGGTGGCCATGATAAGCTATTATCTTTTCTTAATTAGGAAAAGAGAAGATGGTGTCACCAATATTACATGATTACCTTGGAAATGAGGAAGGGCTAGTATTGTCAGGTAAATAGGCTCTGGAGTCCATGAACCTCCTGTCATGACTTTAGCCACACATGACCTGGAGAAACTAAGATGAGTCCCTTTAACTATTTTATGTTTCAGTTTCTTTGTTTGCAAAATAATCACAATAATAAAAATTTCCCATCCAGGGAAAATCAAATAATACATAGCTTTAAAAGTCCTCAATCTACCTCTGGTCCCCAGGAGCCTTCAATAGTAGTCTTGACTCCCTATAAGGGTATAGGGAGAGGGGTTACTTGAAAAGTTGATGGCTCTGTTATTCTTTAAACTTCATGCTTCTCAGCCAAGCATTAGGCAGAGCTCATGGAGTCCTGTGGAAGTGTTGGGGATGGGAGAGGATAGAAGGACCCAGAGAGAACTGAATGCCACAAGAAGATCAACAGAGTCAACTAACCTAGACCCATGGGGGCTTGCAGTGATGGAAGCACCAACCAAAGAACATGCATGGATTGAACCTAGCCCCCCTATACATATGTAACTGATGGGCAGCTTGATCTTCATATGGGTTCCCTAGTAAGTTGAGCAGGTGCTGTCTATGACATGGACTCTGTTGCCTTCTTTCTATCACTTCCCCTTATCAGGGTTGCCTTGCCTGGCCACAGTGGATGAGAACGAGCTGAGGTGGGTTGGTTGGGGTGGGCTTCCCTTTTCTGAGGAGAAGGGGAAGAGGGATAGGGGAAGAGGGTGGGAGGAAGGGACTGGGAGGACAAGAGGGAAAGGCTCTAATCAGAATGTAAAATGAATATATAAATTAAAAAAAACACCTCCATGTTTCTGAGTTAGCAGCTAGCATAATAAGAAAGCAAGAATGTTCATTGGAAAAGAATCCAGGAAAATTAAGAGATGGGAAAATTAGGGAAGCAAGAAGAGGTGGGTGGAAGAACAAGCATGTGTCAAAGGTCTGACAGGTGTCACCAGTATCCAGTTTTTCTGTCACTTGGTGACTTCATCAGCATGCAGAGATGCTGTGCCCTGGTTCTTGAGTTGTAAAGTTAAAAGAAATGGCACAAACCTACTCAGTCTTAAGCTCATTTGAAAGTTAAAAGAGCAGAAAACTACAAAGAGATTCCTTGGGTTGCCCAGATCCTGGTGCTGGAGTGTGGACCATTTTATGTGATCTATTTTTTTTAATGCCGTATGTGAATTAAAAGAAAAAACAAACTGTTGTTAAGACAACATTTTCCTGATAATATAGGACCTAAAACATTCCCCTGCAGTGTGCTCTATCTGACAGGTCCAAATTCTAACAAGTACCATGGGGCAAGGATGTCACTGTAATTGCTTGTTAAGAGAGACATCTACTGAGCATGGGGTTAGGGCGTCAACGCTGTCAGAACACGAGAGAAACCTGGTTCTATTTTGTGGTATGATGACATTGGGCTTTTGTTTCCCTTCGATCAATATTATTGAAGTCTGGTTTACCTGGCATAAAATTCAGATTTTAATTTTATAGTTTTGCAGGTTTCAGAAACTGTGTGTATATACCTCGGTAACCTCAGGCAAGAATTAAAACAGTTCCAACACAACAGAAAGTTCCCTTGTGCACCATTCCAGCCACTCTTCCGCTCCATACGTGTGTGTTTAGCAAACACCGGTCTCATTTCACATCAACGTTTCTGTCAGGGGAGGTCAATGGCTCTGCCTTGATCTTTTGCACTGTCTGGTGACCTGAGCAATGAAGAGCAGAAAGCTGGCCCTTAGTTCTGTGTCTGGTTTGAAGACACGCAGGAAACGGTTGAGTTGCAATACCTGTGCTTGTCAACCTGAGTCCAAGTGGGGTGAGGTAACCACAGGCCAAAAGGTTCGGGGAAGTCTTGTGATAGGAGTGGTTTTGTGGGAGGATGGAGGACAGGCAGCCCAGTGGAGTCAGGTGGCCAGGTGTTGACCTCTTATACTGTCTTTTCATGGATTTGAATACTTACTGGTTGGAGAGGGCTGTGTGTATCCTGCTGAGTAGCTACAATAGAAAAGTGAGGTTTAGGATAGGAGGATAAGGCTCTTTCCATAATTATTGCATAATATAGCACATGCTGCATTAACATACATTATTTACTAAATAAATGCAGGTTTAAAAAAATGTCGGACTATGATCCTGTTGCCCTTTTGCTTTTGAAAATGGCCTTGGTGCCTCTCAGGCCTTGGCCAGCTCTCCTGGGCTTTGAGACGCTCCAGAGCAGGAGCATTTGCCAAGCCTCTAATGACAAGGGCCCATTAGAGCACATGGCTGGATTCCTGGAACCACCAAGTAGATTTAAAAATGGAGCCAGAAAATTAGCTTGATACTTCTCTGCCAAGGAGGGACACAGGTCCCCAGTGGTGGCAGCTCCCTGGAGGTGAGGTGGATGGGTCGTTATGACAATGCTGCCAACAGCAGTCTGGCTCCAAGCATCTCTCCAGCCTACCCCCTGATGCAGGGCATCTTAGGAATCCCTGTGACCCCCATGGCTCTTGCTGTCAGTACAAGAGGCATTATGAAATACAACAAAGGATATTTTTAAAAGAGAGGAACTGAGAAGTGAAATCATTAACAATACAGAGAACTATTCTATGCCAGATGCTGGGAGTAGAGGAGGAAGTCAGGTGCCTACTGGCACCAGCAGAAGAGTGAGGGCGGCTAGTAGTTTATGAAGCTATGAAGTGATAAGGACCCTGCTGTGTCTGTATTGTTCTCCCCAAATTCACCTGTGAAATCCTAGCCATCAGTATCTCGGAATGGGACCTTGTTAAGAAATAGCTCTTAACAGGGTTTTAGAAGTCTTTCGAGTGGCAGTAGAGCAATGTGACTGCTCCCTTTACAAAAAAACAAATATTCAGAGATATGCAGCATAAAGAGACAAAAACTATCATACAAGACAAGGAGAACTGCTTGGACCAGATGCTTTTGCACATTTTCAATCCAAGGCTCCTTCAAGCCCAAGATCTCGATTTTGGATTCTCTTTTCTTCAGAATTGTAACTAGTAAATTTCTAGTATTTAAGAGCTTACTCTGGAGCCCTTGGTAATAACAAGAGGCTAAATTCCTACTTGGCATCCCTACAGGAGAGTGTCCTCAGACAGAATATGACCCAGAAGTTTTAGTTCCCGGACTAAGGGGTGTCTAGGTTGTGATCTGAATGGAACAGGTGAGATATCCAGCAAGGTGTGGGCTGAAGAAGAAGAAGAAGAAGAAGAAGAAGAAGAAGAAGAAGAAGAAGAAGAAGAAGAAGAAGAAGAAGAAGGGAAAGCTAGCTGGCCAGAGATACTGCCCATCCAGGGGTCTTGCAGACCAGGGTGAACCTCAAGAAGCCTGAAGGCAGGCATGGGACGCAATCTGAGGAAACAAGCCTGAAGACCAGGGTAGACAACAGCAGGCTGACTGTCCTGCTTAGGTGTCTGCAAATGTCCCTGATCAACTTCCTCCCCTAAACCTCACCTCAGAAAAGCTATAAATCAGGCCACTGACCACGTCTACACATTTACTACTGGAGATAAAGGACATTTTTCCCCCTGTAGTGATTGATTTATGTGAGTCTCTAGGATCAGGTTAATTGTTACCCATGGGGTGAGCTACTGCTACAAGATTCAGAGAGGGGGAATAGCCCACTCCACCCCCTCTAATTCATTGCCCTTGGCTCTCCATAACAAAAACTGTAGGTGAGGCAACCCTGAGCTGATCTGGAGGTGGCCTTGGTGGTGAATCACTTCCCTCACTCAGACAAGGTGTGCTAACTGATTGCCTGATTTCAGTCATCAGCTAACCCGGTAGCCAGCAAATTCCAAAGTCAGATGGGTGTTGTGGGGTGGGGGTTAAGGCATTTTTCCCCCCAAGGACTCTGGATTTTAGTTTGTATTTGTTACTTTCCAAACAATAAATAGGCAGCCTTTTTTGAATGAATGGAAATAAGCCAATGCACCTGCATTTTAAAAATCCTTTCTGGGAACATGTTGGGTGTGGTATGGTGGGGAAAAACTATGCATTGGTCAAACAAAACCAGGTGTGAGAGCTATCTCTAGAGGAGTTCCCCAGCCCACAACTGTGACCATATAAGAGAAACACTGCTTGCTTGGTGAATGAGCAGAAGTCGGAGGCTGTTGGGAGTTCAAGTTTGGGCCTTCTTTTTTGAGGGGCATTGCGGAAAAGATAACATGAGATTGAATAATGAACTTCCTCAGGGCCAATTTATGGGCAATAGATGTGGGTGGTTTTACTGTCTTAGAGAAAGGCAGGAACCATTCTCCAGCATTTTGTGGGCTGACACAAGGAGGGATAAATCTGGGGCTGCTTTTAAATACCAGTTTTCAATTGATCCCTCTTTCTGCAGGCAGATAAACAGTCTTTCGTGACTTAGTCTGAGCCCCAGGGCTTGGTGAACTCCTGGAGGCTGGAGAGGGGACTTTCCAATGTATTTTGAATTCTGCTCTGAAGACAAGCCTCAGCCCCAGTAGGGAACAGTCAAGATAGAAGATCCTTTGAAGAGGTCGGTGAGAGGGACAGAGTCACCATCGGCCTGGCTTCCTGCTGCTTCTGAACGTAGGGAAAGGCCCACGTCATAATAACAACAATAACTACAGTTGTTATTGCTGTGTCTTTAGAGGCACATGGCCAGTCTCTTAAACTTAACCATCAAAGGTAGAGTTGGTCAAGATCTTCTAAGGGGCTATCAGGTCCGAATTCATACCCTAAAGGCTACAGCCTCCCTTGCTCACACCAAGGGAGGAAGGGTGACAAGCTGCAGATGAAGCCGGGTATAAGTGAGAACTTGCAAGGAACATCCATGTTGCATGCTGGGACTCTGATCCCTGTACATGTGGCCAGCGGCTTCGCCTTACTCTACTTAACTTCACCAACTAGGGGAATTGCTTCTGCTGTGGAGGAACCAGCCTGTGACGTGAGTGTGAAGAAGGAAGGGGGTTGTTCATTCCAATATTGGTCTCTGCTGGGCAGTAGCAGAGGAAGACATATCAGAAGCAGGGTCTTGCATTTGTTGCTTTGGTAGGTACAATACTGTCAGTAGCTCTTGCATACCTAAGGTACTGAGGTCAGGAGGTTACACATGATAGTATGCTGTCAACCAAAGGATGCTTTGCTTTCTGACAAGGTCCAAAAACAATAGATTTGCCAGCTCTTCTAAATCAGTGGTTCTCAACCTGTGACAAACCTCATCTACAAAAATATTTACATTATGATTCATAACAGTAGCAAAATAACGGTTATGAAGTGACAATGAAAAGAATGTTATCGTTGGGGGGGGGTCACTACAACATGGGGAACTGTATTGAAGGGTGGCAACATTAGGAAGGTTGAGAACCACTGTTCTAAATAGCCACTGGCCTCTCCAAATTAAGCTCTAGGTTAACAAAATCCTTTTTAATATACTGCGTGAGCAGCACTGACCATGACTGGCCACAGGCTGGGTCACTCTATGTATTAGGGATCAGGAACTTGGACAAGAGGAGAATTTGCTGTGGTTTTTTATTTTAGGCAACCAGCCACTACATTTGGTTCAAGTCTGGAGATTGATTCTCATTTTACCAACAGATATGATCTTGGGTCTCATGTCATAATTACTCTTTCTCAGAATGAGCCGCCTCTTTGTCAGAAGTTGCTAGTGGTGCAGCTTGCCCAGTCTAGGATAAAAGCCAACCCAGAGAATTCATATAGAAAACTCTGAGGCCGTTGTTCACTTGTCCACTCCCACAGGATCAGAGCCAGACATACTTGTGGTGTTTTGTTATTGTTATTGTTTGTTTGTTTTGAGACAGGGTTTCACTGTGTAGCTCGAGCTTGCCTGGGACTCACTATATAAACTAGTCTGGCCTCGAGTGTATAGAAATAAATAAATCAAACTAATAATCGATTATCATAGATTTACTGATAATAGATTATAAGAAAAATTACCTTAAAATGATTCTTTGGTGTATACATAAAACCTTATCATTTTTAAAAGAACAAGGTCGTGTACTAACGGCATGGCTAGGTTCGCTTCTTTTGCATAGAGAGTTAAATCTTGGGAGAATACTTGATACGGCAGAAGGACGTAACACATTTTCAACATTAGAAGAGAAAAAAAAAAGATAAAGAAAAATCCACCTGGCTTGTCTTGTGCAGGCTGGGACAGAGACATGGGCTATCTATCAGCTATCAGTCTTTCCAAATATGCCTGCATTATCTCCCCTCCACTTTTGAGTTTAGTGTCTGCTGTGCATAATCAAAAACTCTTGGCTAAAAAACTGGAAAACCTTTATAACAAAGCTAATAGTTTTTAAACACTTGATTGCATAAATAAAGCAGGAAGCACTCTTGATGAGGTAAGAAGGTTCCTGGCACCTCTTTGGCCCAATCTAGCCTATTATTGTCTTCAGACGGAGCCTCCTGAGTTCAAGGTGAAAGTATCTGGTTATATGAAGGAATGGCAGCTGAAGGGATCAGCACAGATTGAATATGCAGACCACGTTTTGCTGTATAGGGAGAGAGGTATGACATGTCTGAGCTGTTTGATCAGGTGACCATGAAAACATAGAATGAACAGTGTTAGGACTGGGGAAAGGAGGCTGAAAGTGTAGAAAACAGTGATGGCAGGAAAAGTTGTGCCTATAGCGATGTGACAGGAAGCAAAGCAAAGACAAAGTCTTCCTGAGTTGGCCTTTTGCAGTTGGTCTCCCCACCCTGAAACTATGTTCATCACACAGCCGGAAAAACTGTACCTATAGACTTCTGCTGTGAAGTGACTAAGTCGACACTCAGTTATGTAACCAACAGGGAGTGTAGTAAGGAGGCCTTGTATGGTCTAAAGCTGGTGCACATGCAAGTGTGTGTAAGGGAAGGAGGTGTGGCTTAGAAGCAGTAACAGGCTTGGTTTATCCAACAGGCAGCTGTCAGCCAAGGGGCACTTCCAGTTTTGATTGAGAAACAGCAGTGCACTATCTTTCCCAGAGTGGGTTGATAGTAATTAATTGTTCATTGATCCCTCAGGTCAGCTAGAGGTCAGGGAAGTTACTCTAGTGGCTTGCTAGTTTGCCAAGCAACCAGGAGTAGTTTGAGACCGGTGGGAACTGGCCTGTGCCCTCAACCCTGACAGGAGGTGATGAGATAATTATGGTAACCCTAATGTCTATTATTACAAACAACATGTAGTGAATCATTTAGGAAAAAAAAAACACATCAGCACATCATTTAAGACTTGGGGATGAAGATAAGTAGGAGGAAGAGGAAGAGCGGGGCAGTTTGAATCAGAATGTCGCTCCACGGGCACTGGTATTTGAGCACATGGTTCCTGGCTGGTGATGATGTTAGGGGGAGGTGGGAAGGCCTTGCTGGGGAAAGTGTGTCACTGATTTGAGAGTTCAAAGCCTGACCCCCAGCCCCAGTCTTTTCTCTGCTTTGTTTGCAGTGGAAGATTCGATGTTTGTTTCTGTTCCTCCCACACCATTTAGGCACTACCTTAGGAACTGTAAGTCAAAACAAACTTTTCATGCTCTAAGAGGCCTTAGTCAGACTGTTTTACTACAGCAAAAGAAAAGTAATACATGGAGGTAGAAGAAGAAGAAATGATTTTAACAGCTCTCGTTTTCCTCAGCACTGAATGTAATATGTAAATGGATTGTTATTACAGCCACCATCTTAGGTAAATGTCCTTCTGGGTACAACGCTGCTCCTGGGAAATCCCACAGATTCCCCCCTCCACCTGTCTATTTGTTCACATGGGCAGTTGCAGCCCAAGGCAGAGAAGGCTTCCACAACCTGAAAGACACTCACGGTGAGTGGACCAAGTAGGACTGTGTTCAGACCCAGATCATGCCCTTCTTGCCATACCTTCTGAGGCTACAAATGGTCCCAACACATAACAAGTCACCCACCATCATCTGTATTTGTGCTACCTTTGTCTATGCTCAGTGCTCATCTTACATCCATGTTGTGTTGAGCCTGTGTAGGTCCTAAATGTTCTTCTTTGTTCATGCCTTCCATCTTCAAACAGACTGTGAACCTCTTGAAGATTAGCAGGGTTGGACCTCCTTAACCAAATCCAGCCTTTGCTGAATGTTTTATTGGGTTCACTCCAGTCTTGGTAGGTTCACTAGTTTGTATGAGATGAGATTTAGTCCTCTCTAGAAATCTGTTTGTGCATTAGTGGCTAAGAGGGCAAGACTACCGAGAGACTATTGTGTGAATGTTCTTGTCGAAATATACTACCTTTAGCTATTCTGAAGCTCAGAACTATCAGAGGCATAGCCATATTAACTTAACTTCGGGAAAGAGAGTAAAATAATGACCGCTTCTTTTGAAATGCTGTATTTCTCTCTGGGTTCAGTGTTTCTCTGTCAAGAGAGATGGATGCAGGTACCTATTGTGGATCTTACCCGTAACACAGTTTTCTAGTTGAAACACCCTTTCAACAGATTGATGCCTCCAGTATAGGGTCATCAATGATCAAATCTGAAGGATGCCTTTGGAGTTTCTGAACCAGGCTAGATTGTAACCGAATGTTTCAGGCTATAATCCCAGACTCTTCTTGCTTTCTTCCCATGTCCTTGGCTGCCATTCTTAGCTCTCCACATGTTTTGCATTTTACCTAGGCTCTTAGTTGCTATTTCTGCCAATATTCTCCCTAGGTAGCCTGGTCTCCCTTTCTTTGGACCTCATAGGCAATGTCCCATATGGACCTCATACTCAGTAAATGAGAAATATTGCAAGACCATTTCTCTTTGCCTCCCCAACCACATCTCCAGACATGTTGCCCACTTAGTCGACACTGTCATCCCTATTGGCCCAGTCAGAAATATCAGAGTCAACCTTAACACTCGTTTTGTCACTCCCAGCTAACTGCTTCACCTATGTGCGATGGTGCATTTGTGAAGGTTAAAAGACAACTTTGGGAGTCGATTCTCACTGTCCATATTTATTTTGAGGCAGGGTCTCTCTTGTTTCTGCTGCTGGGCTTCACATTCCAGGAACGATTGCCCATGCACTTCTGAGTGATTCTCTTGTCTTCACTACCCATCTCTCTGTAAGAATGCTGGGATTTCAGATACACTACATTTGACTTTTTATAGGAGTGCCAAGGATTGAGTTCAGGCTTGAGTGGTAAACACTTGTCACGGTCTGGGTCATTTCTCTGAAAAAAATTTGAAAATCACTATCATACACATCACCTGCTGGATCACAAACATAGTTTTCTTTTTACCCCTCCTTCACTGATTATGGGAGTTGTGGCTTCGACTGTCCAGCTCATGGCTTTCCTCATGCCCTCTCCACGTTCATATCCCACCCTATACTAGAAAAGCTCTACTTAAAGGCTCTGCGAGACATCCCCACCATCTTAAAATTCCATCTGAGTTTTCCATATCTCTAGAAGGTCAAGAAGCTTGCATGGTTTCCATGACTATGAAACCCATAAACATTGGGCCCCTTGGCTCCTCTGGAGCCCCAAACACTGTCATTCCTCATAGGACAGCCATGCTGCCAGCTGTCCTGGATGTCTTGTGCCCTCTTTGTCACCTTCAAGCTCTCTGTACTTTGAGTCCCCATCCAAGTCAGATACCCATTACATTCTCCCTGACCTCTACTACCTTATTTCCAAATATCCCCAAAGATATGTCAACATTTCTTATTGTAGCTAAGTCTTCTGAAGAATTTGTTACATGACAGGTGATGTATCAAACTTTATTTTCTGCTGTTAATCTTCACAACCTAATGAAGGTATGCTTCTTTGTTCTCAGGCGGCAAATTCGGACATCAAACGCATGAGCCTGTGTCTCAGCATGGAATGTACACTTAATAGTTAACTATGCCTTTACCATATCATCTTGTCGCTGTTAGCTGCCCTGCTTAGAGATCAGTAGACCTTGGTTAATATAACCTGCTGCCTGGCTGGGATTCACTTTATTATTATTATTTTCTTTTCTTTCCTGGCCCCAATGTGTGCTGAACAAGGGTTCAGCAATTCGTAGGGAGAAACTACTTCTGGGTCTGTCTTTTCCAGAATTCAGTTAGTATCTCAAGTTGTTGCTTTCAGAATTTAAAAGGAAAAAAAAATCAAAACAAAAAACATGTCTTGTATCAACAAATCCAGGCAAAAAAAGTATTTCTTATCCCTGTATGTATATTTAGTTAAAATGTTTTTTTTCTTTTCTTTTCTTTCTTTTTTTTTCTTTTTTTTACAAAATTTAGACCCTGAGGGCATAAGGTCCTCTTTAGGGACATCCCTCCCTTTTGTAGGTACCAGGCTTTTTTTTTAAATTAGCTTCTGAATACGAACAAGCCAGCTCTTTAAAGTTTAATGTCCCAGCCATTTTAACTGTTTCTTCCAAAGTACAGAAGAACAGCTGGACCACATGAGCAGCCATCACTTGCCAACTTCCCTTTTGCAGAGCCAGCTGAGCCCTTTCTGAGAGTTGGCGTCCGCCCATCAGAGAGCCCAGCTTGCCATCTACCTTTGCACTCACATAAAAGGAGCCTGATTTCTGCTTTTAAGAAGTGTGTTGTTCAAGAGATTTTTGATTTGGGTTCTTTTAAGAGTAACGCAATAAGGCACAATAAAAACTTTAAAGTTTTTCTTTTTTCTCTAAGTGCTCTTTCCTCCTTCTCCACTTAAATTGTCCTGAGATTGTGTTGCCAGGTAAAATATAGGACATATTGTTTTAGTCTGACTTCCATTTCCGTAACAAAATGTTGGAGACTTGAAGGCTCTGGACAGAGCTCGGTCAATAAAGTGCTTGCTTTGTTTACAACTCAGAACCAACCAACCAAACCAAACCAACCAACCAACAAAACAAAAACCAGACCTCATGGTCCGCACCTGAAAACTTGTGCTTCAAGAAGAGGTGAAGATAGGTGGGTCCCCAGGGCTTCCTGGCCATCCCAGCCTAACCGGTGTGTCCCAGGCCCAGAAGAAACCCTCTCTCCTATAGCAGTGAGGGCTGGAGACTTGGCCCAGCCTCTAAGGTTGCTAATTGCTCTTCCAGAGGGCCAGGGTTCAATTCTAAACCTACACATTGGTTAGCGCACAACTGCCTGAAACTCCAGTTCCCGACATCCTCTTCAAGCTTCCGTGGGCACACTTTCATGTGTACACACATACATAAAAAAATTAAAAAATAAATCTAAAAATTTTTTAAAAAGAAAAAACTTAAAAATAGCCAAAGCAGATGGCTTCTGAAGAATTATACCTGAGGTTGTGTTCTGACTTCCATATATAGATGTACATATGTGGACTTCCGTATGTACACTTATACACACACACACACACACACACACTCTAAGACTTGGTGCTTTATAAAGAAAGGGGGCCTTATTTATCTCAGTTTGGTTAAATGCCCAAGAATTTCAGCTGAGCTGAAGTGTGTCAGCCTATGCTGAGAACCTCCTTGGCCCCATCCCATTAAGCAGCCGACAGCAGCATTCCCATGACGTTTAGGTCACATGGCAAGACAAGAAGCCAGAGACAGGGAGAAAGGACTTGAACAAGCCTTTCTGGAGAACTAACTGGTGTCCCATGAGTGCTTAGTGAATCCCTTTGAGAGTAGCTCTACCAGCAAATGCATGGTTATGTTTTAATGTTCCTCCAGCTTCTCACTTTGTCACACTGGAGACAAGCTCCCAGTGTAGGAAACCTTGGGTGGCAGTCCACCATAAGACTCAGAAAATTTGGTACTGGGAGAAACTGTGAATGCTCACTTGTATACATAAATCCCATGCAAATGTTGGGACATGTTTATAGTTAAAAATTTTTTGTTGTTTGTTTAAAGCTCAGATTCACTGGCCCCTGTATTTGAATTTGCCAAATCTGACAACCCTCATCTAGGAGCTTTTGTTTCTTCCATATAAGTCTGGAAAATACAAATCTATTTGAGAGAACAATATTCTTTTTTAAAATTTATTTTTATTTAGTACAATTTATTCACTTTGTATCCCAGCTGTAGCCCCCTCCCTCATCCACTCCCAATCCTGCCCTCCTTCCCTCTTCTCCTCCCATGCCCCTCCCCCAGTCCACTGATAGAGGTCCTCCTCCCCTTCCATCTGACCCTAGCCTATTAGGTCTCATCAGGACTGGCTGCATTGCTTTCCTCTGTGGCCTGGTAAGACTGTCCTATCTCCGAGGGAGGTGATCAAAGAGCCAGCCACTGAGTTCATGTCAGAGACAGTCCCTGTTCCTCTTACTAGGGAACCCACTTGGAGACTGAGTTGCCATGGGTTACATATATGCAGGAGTTCTAGGTTATCTCCATGAATGGTTCTTGGTTGGAGTATCAATGAGAGCACTATTCTTAAAGTCAGTGAGTCACTGAATAAGTGAATGAATCCTATCACTTGAGACATATAATCATGTGACACTTGCTCACAAAGCTACATGTTTACTATTTCCTGAGAAATAGTTCCTTTCTTGTAGTCCAGGATAAATGAATGTAATTTATGGAATTCGATACATTTTCATCCATGCATTATTTAAATGTTATTGAAAATGTGTGTTTTTAGGGGACTTGTACATAAGTGAAAGTGCTTTGGTCTCTGTCCCTGCAGTCACAACTGAACTTTCATGAGGCAAGAAAGAAAATGATTTATTTGATTTGTGGTCCCCTCCCCCCAAAGATGAGTGAAAAAAAAATTCATAAAAAGAGTAGAACAGTGGAGCCAGAGAAATAAAGACAGACAGACGGACACACAGACAGACACACAGACAGACACACAGACAGACAGACAGACAGACAGACAGACACAGAGTTCCTCTTTAGGCTGCAAGCTGTCTCTTCTACTTGGCCCTCTTCCCTCCCTGCAGCTCTCAGAGCTGGTTGAGTACTTTGTCCCCAGAGGCACCATTTGGCCTTGGGTTTAAACTGATTCTTTTTGGTTACAGGGCAGTAGCAACAAGCAGGAGCTCAGCTGTCATTTGTGAGACTTCTATAGACTCTGACAGCAGCGCCAGATCCCCGCCTTCTGTCCTTTGTATCAGCCTCTAACCCACAAAGGGGATGATACAAGGGGACTCTCAGGGGAGGACCCTCAAATGAGCAAGCCTGCAGGTCAGTTGTAAGAAGACACTGTGATGACCCCTTCCCAGCCTGGTCCTGCCCTGGTTTATCCTTTTGACTTAAACACTTGCATTGGGGTTTTCCTTGGAGGAAAATCTTTCTGGCCCAAGACCTAGGAGTCACAGAGTATCAATCATAAGAGCCTGTCTGGTATATCCAGTCATGGGTTGGGAGACATAGTATCTTTATGGGTGGGTCTACTTCTCTCAAAGCCCTTCTAGCCTGTTTGGGGAAGTGACATTGAACTAGACCAGCAGTGAAGAATGAAAATTGAAGATGGGAGTACGTGGCTGCCCCAGAGGGGCAGGTTTGAAACCCCAGAGCTGAGGTGGTTCAGGGTCTTTGGAAGAAAAGAAATTTGAGCAAGGTTTTGGAAGAAATATGGGAAGTAGGAAGACATGCAGGGGTGATGCCTCTGAATGATAGGCCACAGGGACGGCAGAAGAGAGAGGAATGGAGCAGATAAGAACATCTGGAGCAGGAAGTAAATGGTGAGAGTCATCGTAAACTCTGGCTCAGGAAACCTGAGAGCACCTATAGCCAGTGACGCTTGCTGAAGCATCCTGGGAACATTCAGGAACTTCTAATGCAGTGAGGCTTAGGGAACACCTATATACCAAGTTCCTAGTGATGCTATCCTATGATTTCTAGATCATGTGGCTGGGACTAGCTGGAGGAGTGAAAACATTTGCTTTTTCACTTCCTAGAACTGGTTGCTTTCCAGTCTCTTGTTTAAAAAAAAAGAAAAAGAATAGACGGTATCAGCTGATCTCTGAATTGTTTTATTAGATAGGGTGAGTTGGAGAAAGAAGATAACTCTAATTTCCAGCCTCTATCCAGTTGGTCTTCGGTATTCAGATCTCATCATTTTCATATTTTTCTCACTCCCATCTCCAATTCAGCCAATTAGAAATATCCAATGGAAAGGTTAGTCGCACTAGCCTTCCCTCTTTGTCCCTTCTGTAAAAATGTAGGGTGTGGGGGAGATCTTAGCAGTATTCTTAGAAAAGTGGGCTCAACACATTATGCTAGTTTTCAGTGTCTTTCTCAAATTCAATGAACTCTAGAAAGAAAGAGCAGGGCGGGTCGTCAATAGAACCAGAGCTTTAGACCTGGTATCATCTGGGAATCGCTCGGGATAGTCCGGGCAGGCCATTAAGTTTGAAAAACAAAAGTTATCCAGGTGAGCTGTCCCAGACAAAGAAGCGGGACAGTAAGCTCCAGCTGTAGCCCTTTCATGGGAGGAGCTTGCGTGGTTGACTGGTGAGTACTGTTTCTTGCTGCTACATCTAATTTCTTGGGGAAAAAAAAATCAGTCACGGTTGTGAAATAACCAGCAGGTGAACACTCTGTTTCAACAGTGACTATAGATAGCTTCAGCGTGCCTCTGAGAAGTTTGTGTTGGAAGTTTAGCCCCCAGTGTAGCGGTACCCTAGAGGACGGAGTCTTTAATAGGCGGAGCCTAGGACAAGGTACCTGCGTCACTGGAGCATCAGAAGCCATTGATGGAGGTTTTGCAGGACCCTGGCTGGTTCTTGCTAGGGTGAGTTATTACGAAAAGAGCAAACCTGGTGCCTGCATATCTCTGGCTCCCTGAACAGCCCGGTGCTTCTTTCTTCTTACAGGTGTTCTATCATGATGCATGCAAGTTGTTGTGATACAGTCCGAACGCCCTCCCCAGAGCCCAGCGGAAACTAATGCCGTGTATGCCTTTGACTCTCCAGTGACTTAAATAGATTTTTTTTTCTTTATGAAGCGCCTATCCTTGGGAGCAGAAAACCATTAGCGGGAAAGAGACTGTTGAACGACCCCATTGTTTCCTCCTTAGATAATATGGAGGAAGTATTTCCTTGTCTTTAGTATTTAAAACTTCTTTTTTAAAACTTTTTTCCTGTTGTTTGTTTGTTTGATTTTGAGAGAGCGTTTCTCTGTGTAGCTCTGGCTGTCCTGGATTTTACTCACAGAGATCTGCCTCCCTCTGCCTCCTGAGCGCTGGAATTAAAGACATGGCGTTTTATTCTGAAATGCCATGGCACGTCCTAAAACCACATGTCCAGATTATAAACAAACAGAGCCACTCTAGCCTGCGACGGGGAGTGCAAGCGAGACTCACCCTCGTGGGAGGCTTACTAGAAGAGAGGTGCCAGGAACAGGGTGGATTATGATTGCAAAAGGTTCTCCCATGGCAGCAGAGCATAGATCGCAGGGGATCCAAAGCAGTCAGCGCTTCCCGCTCTAGCCACAGCCTTCCCCAAAGATGGTGGGGAGACTTCTAGCTCTACCTCTACCTAGGAAGAAAGAAATCCCAAACAGGAAGGGTTGTGGGTATTTCACCCACAGTATACAGCTCTGTGCAGCTTAGTCTCAGCCCCTTCCAAGACCTTTTCCACCCTCTTTCCTCTTCTTTATTCATTTATCGCTGTTTGCGTCTAAAACAAGCATCCTCTTGCCTTCTGGCGGGTCTTGCAGCAGGGCTGAAGGGGGTTTTGTTTGCTTTTGGAACGAAGCAGATTATTGCTGCATTTCTAGGTCTTGGCTAATGCACAGAGACCCTCTTTTTATATACCTTACATGGGATCCAGATACAGCATAGACTGCATGGGGAAATTTGGGAGACTTAGTTCCTATTAGTCAGCATGCAAAGCTGGCAATCCGGGTGTCTAGACAGCCCTATCAACTGAATAAGTCCATGGAAAAAAAATTAAGTTAGCCTATATCATACAGTTTATTATGGATCAATATGCAACTTCTTCCTTCTGTTTTCAAATATTGGAAATAGGTGTGTGTTTCAGCCTTTGAACACTTCCCAAGGTCTAGGAAGCTCTGATAGGGAGAGGAGCTTTCCAGATTAAAAGCAGGGAAATTGGGAGCTGGGAAGATGGCTCAGTGTTTGCTATGCAAGTATGAGGTCGGACTTCAGATGCCTACCACCATGTGGGAACCAGGCCGATGCCTGCCCACAATCCCATCACTCTGGATGTGAGACAAGATTCCAGGAGCAAGCCGATTCATTAATCTCCAGCTACAGTGAGAGACCCTGCTTCAGTAAACTAGTGGGAAAAGAGATTGAGGGAGACATTCAACCTTTGGCTTCCAGACACAGGTGTGCACATACATACATGTGTACTCACACACATGTGCACCCATACCCATGCACACATACTACAAAAATACATACATGCAAAAGAAGGAGGAGGGTGAAGAGGAGCAGAGAAATGGTCAGTTGGGTGGGGAGGGGTAAGCTCTGCACATTGCACAGGGACCCTCTAAGCAACTAGCTCCTGCATCAAGGCTGCTCAGGTGATTCCTACTCTTACTGTGTCTTGGCTTGCAGTGCAGTTTATCTTCCCAGATTCCTGACATGGGCTAATTGCTTGTAACAAAATGTGGCCTTAGAAATGTCAGGCATAATGGTAAGCCTGGGGGGCGGGGACGAGGGAATTAAAGCCAACAAGAGAAATTGGTAGAAGCCACCGTGCAGTGTGCAGTCTCTGGGCTCTGGGGCAGCCGGGTTTATTAACTGATGCGGATTTAGAAGGTCGCCACCTTGCACAGCGGTCACTCCAGCCCAACGGCCCCCAGGTAGCAGCTGTCATGAGAACACCATGGAAAGGGCAGAGAAGTGTCAGCAGGCCCCACAGCACTTCCCAGCAGCTCTGAGGCCAGGCCAGGGCCTGCCCTCCACCAAATGCCAGAGTAAAACATTTATTAAGCCAGTTCCTTCTAGTCCAGTGGGCCCATCGCTGACAGGGGGCAGCCTGATTCCGAGGCTCGGCCTGGACTCGGGAGGCCACCGGCATCCTCTCCACAGTTTCCTGCCTCCACCCTCTGCTGCTGTTCTAGATGAGGTGGTGCTGCAAGTTAACAAAGAGTAAGCTTGACAGTGGGCTCGTACCCAGAAACCCTAGTCTCAGTACCTTGCTAGCTTTGCTCTGAAGCTCTTTTTTTCTTTTTCTTTTTTTAAACCCACAATCTCCCTGCAATTGAACACTACTGTTCTGCAGTAAAGCTTTAATAAATTGCAGTGCATTTAGCTTTGGAATATTTATAGTGGTCAGTAGAAAAGACCGGCTAAGGGCATTGCCCCAGGCAGAGTAATTAGGGATTCCTCAGTCTAGCTTCTGCCCTAAGCCTCTGAAATATACACACATTGTTGGCCATGTGTGTACATTATGGAAGGGAGGTTGGGGACACTCTGGGCTCACTCATTCTAATGCAAAAGTCAATTTTTAAACTTATTTTTATCTTATGTGTATGAATGTTTTGCCTACATGTATGTATGTATATGTATGTGCATGCCTGGTGCCCATGTTGGCCAGAAGAGGAAGCTATAGATTCCCTGGAACTGGAGTTATAGATAGTTATGTTCCATCATGTAGGTGCTGGGAACTGAAGCCGGGTCTTCTGCAAGAGCAGCCAGTACATTTAATTGCTGAACCATCTCTCTAAAGCTAATTCTTTCTGATGTCAGTTCCTCCCCTCTTTGCTGAAGCTCTTTGTGCACCCAAAGTGAGATCTATGGCAAAGCTAAACCCACAGGTCATTTGTTCCAGGTCTGAGACAGACATCAGGGAGTTTAATCACTGGACTGCCTGAGTTATTTTTGTATTTCGGATTCCTTCTAAATGGCTAGTCACTTCACTTCTCTCTACTTCAGTCTCCTTGCATGTAAACGGGGTAAGCATAGTACCTACCTTATTGGGCTACTGTGGGGATGTAGAATGTTTGTATACAAAAAACACTTAGACCTTAGACAAGGCTGAGGAGATAGCTCAGTCAGTAAAGTGAATGCCTTGAGAGCATAAGGACCCGAGTTTGATTCCTGGAACTTGTGTCAAATAAAAGGGGGGTGGAGTGAGGGCGGCAAGTGACCTGGAGAGATACATCGACAGTTTAGAATGCTCACTCCTTTATCAGGACCAGAGTTCAACACTCATATCAGATGGTTCACAACTGCCTGTAAATCCAGCTCCAAGAAATCTGATACTTTCTTCTGGTCTTCATGTCCAGCCCCCATGATATATACATGAGTGTGTGCATGTGTGCACACACACCAACACACACAGACATGCACAAATTGAAAAATCAAATATTAAAAAAAGCAAGGTGGTGTGTACTTGCAACCTAGTTTTGGGGAGACAGTGAAAAGGTGGATCCCTGGGGCTTGCCAGCCAGCCAGCTTAGCCTACTTGGTGACTTCCAGGCTGGTTGAAAGACCTTCAATGAAAAAAAATAAGATGGATGTCACCTGAGGAATGACACCTGAGGTTGCCTCTGACCTCCACAAACACACATACGCTCATGTACCCCACATTCAGGAACATGCACACCTACACAGAAAAGACATAAAACCCCATTTAGAAACAGTGCCTGGCATATGAATTGATAAGACTCTGTTGAATTACAATGCTTCTGATTTTGTTTGGACTGCCTTTATTTATTTATTTATTTATTTATTTATTTATTTATTTTCTAAAAACTCACCCTTGGCAGTGCTCAGAATGGAGAGTGTCAACTGGTGTATACTGCTTAGCTTCTACCTAGGGCTCATGCAGGTTAGTCACTTGCACTACCTCTGGGGAGGGATAATCTTGCACAACGGCACCCACACGTGTGGATTCAGAGACATCCAGGGCAGTGTCAAGGGCCCAGAGCATGCGGCAACAATGAGTGAAGTCCTGCCTGCTGTCATGGGCTCATCCGCTTTCACAAAATTAGAAAGTTTGGGTTGTATTTCTGCAACAGTGGAAGAGACTTAAGAGACAGCAACCATATCCACCATGCAGACGGTGTTTGAGTCTTGCTTTGAGCAAACCAACTACTCAGCCACGTTTCAAAGGTGACTGGGAAAGCATGATCAGAGAAAGGTTTTCAGGTCTGACAACTTGCTGAGGCTGGTTTCTAACAAGCTTATTTATAGATGAATAACCATAGTTACACCAAACCTGTAGTTTGATTTAGAACAGTGCCGATGAGTATGTGCGCATGTCAACAAATGTAGACAGTTTTTAAGCCTAGACAACACTACAGGGGGACCTGGAATCTTTTGAAATTTTCTATGATAAAAAAATCAAAATTAAAACAGTGCAGATGCAGGTGGGCCTTGTAATTGTGGTAGCCTATCCCCTCACTGGGGAAAGAACAGTCTAACCTGAAATGTTCGAAGGAGACTTCAAGCAGAATCTTTAGGCTAAGATACCCAACCAGCCATCATGACTCATGTGCCCAGATCACAGAGCTACAAAGACCTTATGTTTCAAAGAATTGCTTTCCCAGTCACTGGTGCACATAAGGAGAAGACTTCCACTATCTTGAGAGGCACCTGCCTGTCCCCCCACCATTTCCCCGAATGGCCAGTTCACAAAATCTTTTTACTTCACAAGAAAGCAAAGCCATTCAAGACACTGGCCACATTCAAGCCATCAGCTCTGGGCTGTTAGCTGGAAGGCCTGAGATTCCTTGTCACTTGCTCATCAGTTACATGTGGAGCCCAGATGCTGGTGGCTGTACTGTAGTCAGCGTACACCTGAACTCATGTTGAAATTTCACTGCCAGCTTAACAGTTTGGAGTGGTGATGGGTCACTAAGAGTTAATCCACTAAGGGAGTAAAGTAGGTTTCAGTTCTGACCAGAGTGCAAATGTGGCTTCCTCAGCTCCCTGCTTTGCTCTTTTTCTTATCACGGGTCTTTTGGTCCCTGCTTCCTTCCCATTGTCCACAGAGCAGTAAGACGAAGTTAAGAGTAAGGCTTGGACATCTCCTGAAGCTATGACCTTCCTCAGCTCAGCCACTGACTAACTCTCTGGGGCAGAGTGTTTCATTTAAAGTTTTTGAGCCTAAGTTTTCTCATTTGTGCAGTAAGGACAGCATTCCCTACCTCAGGAAGCTTTTTGGTAAAAGCCAAATGAGTCAAATTCTCAGAAAAGTCCCTGACACATAAGAGGAGGCTGAACAATTACCACTGAACGTCATGGCTAAATCAAATGAATGGCTACCTGACCATTGCTGTGGAGATCTCTCACAGACTGACTGGCAGGTAGGACTCCATGGGCAGGATCCAGAACCACAGCAATGATTTTGTTGTTGTCTATACCTGTAATGGACAGAAGTGCTAAGTTTTAATTAACATATTGAAAGTAAAGATACATTTTCTCTCACCCAAGTTCAAAGATTCATGAGTTCTTCACCTAGTGCCTTAGGTTGAGATTCATTCCAAGAACATTGCTTTCTCTCTAGCAACAACTACATAAAATATGCCTGGTATGGCATGGGAGAGTGTAGTAAACACTTCTGGAATAATTATGCCTGTGTTATAATCTAGTGGTGAAAGGGTTAAGTTCACCACCACCCAGCCTTTCCCACAAGGTGTACTAGTAAGATGTACTAGCTATGACTCAGTGCTTGTGTCTATGCACTCGATTTCTCTATCAACACCCACTCATTTAATTCCCCCAGCAATCTTAAGGCGTTCTATGAAGACTTCCTTTCTATGGTTGTAAAAATTGAGTCAAAGTTATCTACTCAAGGTTGCCAAGCTTGTCTTGGGATTCAGGTATGAGTCCAGAGTTAAGACAGTCTTCTGTGTCTCAGTCTGAGGTGCTGGACCTCAGTTCCAGCAGGTCCTGTCCTTGTCTTCTTCACAGGCTGAGGGTCCAAACAGCTCTCATTACTGCTCATCTTCTTTGGCCACTATTGGGAGTCTCTGTCAAAGCCCAGGATCACATAATGACCCCAAAGCTAAGGGTCACCTTGTTGCTATCTTAGGTACTGACTGCTCATCTATTTTCCAATGTACATGACCTAGACATCTTGACACCTTCTATGAAAGTTCTTCAAGCCATTCTGTCTTAAACAAAGGAGCATTCTTTTCATCAAGATGTTTTTGACTCTTCCCAGATAGTTACAAGGTCTTGTCTGTCACTTTGCAGATTAATCTTAACACCCAGTGTTCTCCATTGCTCCATGTATGCCCATCATATCCTACTCAGATTGTATCACCCTATTTGTTCATGTCCATACCCCTCCTCATCATTCTAGAAGCACTGTCAAGGCAGGGACTATTTGATGTTCATCTCTGAATCCCTGGAACTTAGAGCAATGTCTGACACGTTAGGTGACTATGGATACTCACTGAATGGATGTGTACATGGATGAATGGATAGATGAATGAATTATACATACCAACCATGCTTTACATTTTGGCTATTGGTCCTTATTACCATTATACCTAATCAATGATTTATCATGATCTAAAGACAAGGGATCCTGAAGACACAAGGTCAGGATTTCCCTTTATTTCCAAACTTCAAATCAGTTTTCGGTAAAAAATATATAGATCTAGGTCACAGCAGGGCCCAATATCTCTTTGTTTCAGTTCCTCAAATCAATTCAAACCCCATTAATACTTAATTTAATTCACTGGCCATTTTTGCTAGAACATTAACAGATGTGTTATTAAACTGTGGGGTCATCTATAACTGGTCATCTCTCTGTGAATTAAATTTTAAAAAGGAAAAGTAAGATGAAGGAATAATCAGATTTCCTATTCATGCAAGGCAACCAAGTTAAATTATATTTGCTTTCTAAAAATAGATTATTTTCTTAAGAATGAAACATTTGTTTTGCTCTTAACCAGTCCCAATATATTGTATGTAGAATTAACAAATAAATTCTAGGTAATAGCATTATATATTTAACAGACTTAGAATGTATTGAATGATGTTTGAGTGTGAGGCACTGAGCTGGGCCTTAGAAAGAAACAGAGATGGATAGAACACTGTCTGTTCTCTTAAAAGGTACTCATAAACAGCACAGAGAGGTGAGCCTGGAGGGAAGGGCTGAGTAAAGCTGCCTATGGAAGTTTTGCTTCAAGGTACCAAATTGAAGCTTTAAGTACTTTGAAGTCTTGGTTTACTAACATGATAATAATGGTACAGAGACCACACTTTATCAATTTTCTGCATTGATAAGCACTCAGAATGGATCTCCATTTTCGACTGATACAGACTATGATGAGCTACTATTATGCTTGTAGCCTTCTGGGACTTCCCTGTGTCTGCTCAAGACTGCTTCACCCCAGAATGGCTCTGCATGTCTTGATCATATTTGATATAGGCTATTGATTCTTAATGAGAGACAACCTCTTTGCACATGCGTAGGCAAATTTTGACAATGTATGGAGTCATTTTGATTGTCATGATGGAGGGTTTTCTACTGCTATCTAATGGCCAACAATGCTGTCAAAAGTCCTACAGTGCACAGGACAGCTCTTACAACAAACACTTATCTGGCCTATGGTGTACGTATTCTGAGTTTGGAAAGTCCTGGCCTGGGATTGTACTCCTTCATATAATGTGTTGGTGGACTTCACTGTCACTGTGAACCTCTAGAGATATTTGACAATTTTCATGTTTGTGTGTGATGGAGAATAGGTTGAATAATGTCTCATCCAGATTCATGTTCAGTCAAAATCTTGAGTTGTTTGGAAACAGGGCAGGTAACTATGTGAAAACGAAGGTGAGCAGAGCTGGGTTGCTGCTAAGGAGACAAGGAAGGATCCTCTCCTAGAGTTTTCAAAGCCAGCATGGCCCTGCCAGCACTGTGATTTTGCCAGAGTTTTGTGAGAATCATTTGTGGTAATATTTTTTTTCTCATTTTAAAATTAAATTTTTAAGAATTTTGTACAGGAGTTGGAGAAATGACGCAGTGGTTAAGAGCACTGGCTGCTCCTTCAGAGGACCTGAGTTCAATTCCCAGCAACCACATTGTGTCTCACAACAATTTATAATGGGATCTGATGCTCTCTCCTGTCATGTAGGCATACATGCAAATAGAGCACTCATATACATAAATACACACAGCTTAAAAGAAACAAAAGAATTCCCTCTCTCCCTCTCTCAAAAAAAAGAATTTTGTATAAGGTATTTTGATCATAGCCACTCTTGTCATCACCCCAATTTCCCCCAGAGACCCCATGTGGGTGCCAGGAACAAGACCCAGGTTCTCTATAACAAGTGATCTTAACTGCTGAACCACTGTCCCGTTCCCTAGCGGCTACACTCTTAAGGGAAACCGACTCTCTTTCTCCCAGCATATATCAAGTGCCAAAAGCTGCTAAGTTAAGGGGTAGAAATTTGTGCCCATTTCCCCTTTTCATGCTGAGAGTTTTTAATAGCTTGAGCTTATGTGGGTTTTGTGTGGATTCATGTTTGACTACCCAGCTTTATCTAGAAAACACTGTTTCCTGGTCACCAACCATTCCTTCTGACTTTTATAAATTTTCTGCCCCACTTCTGCAATGGCAGCTGAGCCATGAGAGGATGGAATGTGATATGGAGATCTCATTCAGGGCTTAGCATTCTACAGTCTTGTATGTTCTGCATCTTGACTCTCTTAACCGCCGTCTATTGAAAAGTTGTCTTATCTGGTCTTGAGACCAGGACCACACCACACTGCCAAGAGAAACCTGCTTCAACCTCCTTAACCAAGCTGCTGACTACAAACTGTAGCTGATAGGAAGACCTGGTTTAGGAGCTGAAGCTCCAAATACCAGACAAATACTGACTATGCTCAGTTCAAAAAAGACAAAGAGATAAATGATAAAAGGAAATAAACCCAAGACATGAAAATTGAGTTTAAATTTTTTAAAAAGAAAACCGAAACTGAAATGATGCGGGAAGTGAAAAACTCAATACAAGCCTCACCAACAGATCATGTCTTTAAAACACAGAGTCAGAGCTGGATGTGGTGACACCGGCTTCCCTCTCTTTCTACTTCCCTTCCTCCCTCCTCCTTTCCTCTCTGTGTATGTGTGTTTGTGGTATGTGTGGATATACTTGCTTGGGTGGGGTGCATCCTGAGGTCAGAGATTAACTTTTGGATGTCTTCCTTGATCATTTCTTCACCTTACTGTTATTATTTTTTGGAGACAGAGTCTTGCACCGAGCTTGAAGTTCCCCCTTTCAGTCAAACTCGCCATCTCATGAGTGTCCATGGCTCTGCCTGTCTACGTGTACCTTACTACTTGAGTTACAGGCACATGCTGCTGTGCCCAGGTTTTATGCAGGTGCTGTTGATCTAAACACCTTTGCCTAGCAACCACTTCCAAGCTGAGCCACCTCCTCAGCCCAATCCCCTTGTTTTTTTTTTTTTTTATATATATAATGTTTATTTATGTATACAATGTTCTGTCTGCATGTACATCTGTATGTCAGAAGAGGGCACCAGATCTCAGCATAGATGGTCAGGATCCGCCATGTGGTTGGTGGGAATTGAACTCAGGACCTTTGGAAGAGCAGCCAGTGCTCTTAACCTCTGAGCCATCTCCCCAGCCCCAATCCCCTTGGTTTGATGGGCATCTCCCTCTTACCTCACACACCTTCTGTAATCTTTGGATGGCTTTCTCACCTTGGGTCACATGCATCTGCATAATCAACTAGACTGACTCTTCTATGTGCTCCCTCTGGCACCGGGAGGCAGAAAGAACAGCATCCTTTTCATCTGCTGTAAGAAGAGCATTCCTCCATTCCTTCTTAACTTGAAGGTATTTCATGGGCAGATTTGTAGAAAAAAAAAAGAGTAACCACAAGCAATCACCAGTCCCTCAATACCTCCCCCCAACACACACATAGTATTCTGAGGAAAGACCTTTAGTTTCTGAGTAAGCCTAAGGAAGGGGCCAGCAGCATGACAAAGCTTGCATCCTAATGGTGAAGTTTAGATATACAGTCCTCTTTGGAACCAAACTAGACTTGAAAATGCCTCTGAGCTGAATAAACTCCACAAGGATATGAGTTTCAGCCATGCCTGAAGAAGTCTACTGACACACTTAGACTCTTTAACCTTTAATAACTGAGGTTAACCTTAGTCATTGACACTGGTCATTCTCACACTTTATCTGAGAGGCCTTGAAAATACAAACTACCCTGGAGTGGTATAGCTGGATCTTGAGGTAGCACTATTCTTAATTGAGAAAGTGCCAGATTGATTTCCAGAATGGGTGTACAAGTTTACATTCCCACCAGCAATGGAGGAGGGTTCCCCTTTCTCCACATCCTCTCCAGCATGTGTTCTCACTTGAGTTTTT
>CM053764.1:134520569-134533828 GCA_028658305.1 Pachyuromys duprasi
CTTTATATATTCTGAATATTAGCCCTCTGTCAGATATAGGGTTGGTGAAGATCCTTTCCCAATCCGTAGGCTGTCATTTTGTTCTGATGACAGTGTCCTTTGTTTTACGGAAGCTTTTCAGTTTCATGAGGTCCCATTTATTGTTGATCTTAGAGCCTGTGCTGTTGGTGTTCTGTTCAGGAAGTTGTCTCCTGTGTCAATCAGTTCAAGGCTCTTCCCACTTTTTCTTCTAACAGGTTTAGAATGTCTGGTTTTATGTTGAGGATTTTGATCCACTTGGGCTTTAGTTTTGTGCAGCGTGATAAATATGGAACTATTTGCATTTTTCTACATGTAGATATCCAGTTAGCATATATCCAAAAGATGATCAAGTATACAACAAGGACATTTGCTCAAATATGGTTGTAGCACCTTTATTTGTAATAGCCGGAAGCTGGAAACAACCCAGATGTCCCTCAGTTGAGGAATGGATGCAGAAACTGTGGTACATTTACACAATGGAATACTTAGCAATTAAAAACAAGGAAATCATGAAATTTGCAGGCAAATGGTGGGAACTAGAAAAGATCATCCTGAGTGAGGTATCCCAGAAGCAGAAAGACACACGTGGTATATACTCACTTATAAGTAGATATTAGACATATAAAATAGGATAATCATACTAAAATCTGTACACCTAAAGAAGCTAAGCAAGGAGGACCCTGGACAAGATGTTCAATCTTCATTCAGAAAGACAAACAGTGGACATCTGAAGAGGGAGAAAACAGGGAATAGGACAGGAGCCTACCACAGAGGGCCTCTGAAAGACTACCCAGCAGGGTATTAAAGCAGAGGCTGAGACTCATAGCCAAACTTTGGGCAGAGTGCAGGGAATCTTATGAAAGAAGAAGGAGATAGAAAGACCTGGAGGAAACAGGAGCTCTACAAGGAGAACAACAGAACCAAGAAATCTGGGCCCAGAGGTCTTTTGTGAGACTGATATTCCAACCAAGGACCATGCATGGAGATAACCTAGTACCCCTGCACAGATGTAGCCCATGGCAGCTCAGTGTCTAAGAGGGTTCCCTAGTAAGAGGAACAGGGATTGTCTCTGACATAAACTCAGGGGCTGGCTCTTTGATCACCTACCCCTGATGGGGGAGCAGCCTTACCAGACCACAGAAGAAGACAATGCAGCCAGTCCTGATGACACCTGATAAACTAGGGTCAGATGGAAGGGGAGGAAGACCTCCTCTATCAGTGGAATGGGGGAGGGGCACAGGAGAAGAATAGGTAGGCAGGGTGGGATTGGAAGGGGAGTTGGGAGGGGGCTACAGCTGGGATAAAAAATGAATAAACTGTAATTAATAAAAAATAAATTAATTAAAAAAGAAAATACAAACTACCTGATTCTTTCAGTGACCCCACAGTAGGTTCTATAACCTGCCTTTTGGGGAGCTTGATTAATAATAATTACTTGTGGTGGTTTGAATTAGAATGGCCCCCATAGGCCCATAGATTCCAATTAACCATTAGCCTTAAAGCACGGATCAACTCATATGGAGGGCTTTCTCTGAGCTCTAGTTCTCTTATTGCCTATGTGCTGACAAATCTTTTACCTAATCACACAGTCGAACATCCTCATTTTGTTTTCAAAGAATCTAAAACTATTGAGGCAGAAATTTCCATTTCAGATGGCACAGCTCCTTGCAGAGTGGCCTATGAAGAGAATCTCTACCATGGTCTGATGCTGAGGAATTAGGCTATTTCTCCTCTTCTTGAGTCTGGGTTCTGTGATTTGATTGATTAATAAAACATGACAAAATAGACACAGTATCAGCTTCTCATTCCAGAGCCTTAACATTTGGCAGCTGCCATTTTCTTCTTTTGGAACTCACAATCCAGCCATATTGCTGGAAGGAATTCACATTGCCCATGGAGAAGACCTTGCTGAGCTTCTAGCAAGTCAACACTAATGCATAACCCATGTGATTCTACCATGTTGGAAGCAGATTCTTTTGTTCACCAGCACCCCACCCCAGCCTTAGATAGGGGTGCTGGATCATCTTCTCTGGAAGATTTGTTCATGTTGCAGTTTAATGTACTAATATGTGTCTGCTTTTAGGCATCTAGTGCTTTCACACCACTGTGGCATGGTTTGTTAATAGCAATGAATAGCTAGACTCCTCTCTGTCCAACATACTCCCAATGACATGATCAACCAGCATATCCTTGGAGATGGATACGAGGCTACTACAGAAAGCTCTACATTGGTCACTCTCATACTTTATTTTAGAGGACTTGAAAATACAAACTACCTGACTATTTCAGCAATCCCATAGTAGGTTCTAGAACCTGCCTTTGGGGGAACATTGATCAGTAATAATTACTGTGGTGGTCTGAATGAGAATGGATTCCATATGCCTATAGATTCTGATGCTTGATCACCAGAAAGTGGCACTGTTTGAAAGGATTGGGGTGTGTGTGGCTTTGTTGGAGGAAGTATTTGTGTTACCAGAAGTAGGCTTTGAGGTTTTGAAAAAACGAAATCAGGCCCAGTGGGTCCATATGTATAACTCTCAGCTAGTTCTCCAGCACCATGTCTGCCTCCACGGCAGTGTGCTCCCTGCCATGATGACAATGGACTAAACCCCTGAAACTGTAGGCAAGTCCCAGTTGAATGCCTTATTTTTATAAGAGTTGCTGTGGTCATGGTGTCTCTCACAGCAACAGAACTCTGAGTAAGACATTACTCTAATAAGAAAATAAGCTCACTGGCCAAAAAGTGCTTTGGAAAAATTGCAGCCATTCTTCTGATCTACTTTCTCTACCACTTTTATTATTTTGTAGCACAAAAGAGAGTGCTAGCCAGAGAGGAACAAAACACTACTCTAACCTTAGTCACATAAGCTGAAGTTCTATGTACCTCCTGTTAAGAAGCCAGACATTCAGAACTGGCAACCTAGGACACTGCCCTGTGTCCTTCCAACTGATTCGTTCTCTGTGGCAGGATGACACAATGACAATCTTTCCAGGTAGAAGATGAGCCTGGGTTCAGATCTGATGTGTGAACCTTAGCACAGAACTCCGTCTTTTTAAGTTTCCGTATTCTCATCTGTAAGGTGAGGATAACCATGCTATATTAGATTGCTGTGAGACTTAATCAACTAATATTTTGATAAGAACCTCTTAGATCTGAGCACATGGAATGTGTTCAATATATATTATGACTTAAGACTTGTCTAATAAAGAGAAAGGAGACAGGGAAAGATGCACCTCATTGCCGGAAAGTACACCTGGAGAGGGGAGTGAGCCAACCCTGTGGTGGCCACACACAGACTGGAACTCGAGACAGATCCCAGGGACATCTTTACAAGCTCTGACTCATGGGTCCAGCCTCACTGATTCTGGATCAGTTCATGTGCATAAATAGAAGAATCCGTGCAAGTACTTCTGAGACCAGGTATCTAGTGAAACTTGAGTTCCTTCCTCCCTTGCCGAGTCCTCTAGACATCAAACTAATTTGTCAGAGGGCTGCTGTTCTATTGCAGTAGCTCTCCACACATTTGACACATCACACCTGGGAAAAGATAGTTCCTGTGCACTTAATAAACTTGAGTTTCAGAGGTCACTATGGGCTAGACCTGCCTCTAGCTTCTGAAGATGATGGAATTCCATTCCATCAGAAGGATGGCTCTGAAGGGGGGTAAACAGCCACCTGGGCTGCTCTGGTCTCTCCCTAGGTTTCTTATTCTCTTCTTCTACACCGGACCCAGCGTCTGCCCGCAGAATGAAAGATGTCACTCACAGAGATTTTAATTAATCCTCTTCTTCCTTTTCTTTTTTCCCTTTTGGGTCCAACTCCCAAGTGTTTGTTATGTTGACAGCCCTCAGGGGAGTCTTTTGTTCTGAAGAGGTGAAAAATTGTACCCACAAAAAGAGTTCCCCATCTGATCAATTCCCTCCCACAACTTTATTGATTAGCTGCAAGAACATTTTTTCCATTTATTAATTATGAAGATGTTTCTGTGATCTCTTAATGTTAACTGTTGTGATTTTCCTTTAAACGCTGAGTTAACGTTGAATAACATCCCCAAACTGCTTAACCAGCTGTGGAGCCCCACTCAGGGTTGTGGCATCCTGGCCAAGGAAGCCATGGAGGGTCTATAAGCGCAGGCAAGGGTCTGCATCTTCATTTGGGTTCATTAATTGATGGCTTGGAAGAGAAAATGTGACTGGTCCTTGTCAATATGTGCTAGCATCAAAATACCAGGTGAGGGATATTTAATTAATTAATTGCTGTCAGTTGAAAAAAACAACAACAATGTTTGACCCAGGTAAATCTTCCAGTTATTAAAATCGATTTTGGCAATGGCTTTGCCAAGGGATTCAGAGTACAGACAGGAATCTTGGCTGGCTCTTCCTCCTGGCTTCCTGTTCCTGTTCAACTGCCCCTCCTCCTGCTGACTCTGGCAAGAGCAGGCTTGTGTTAAAGCCTCACTCAGCAGAGCTTATCAGAGCTCCCTGGGCTGTGGATGGTTTTGTTTGTGTGTCCCAGGCTGGCTTTCTTCACTCCTAAGTTACTCAGCAGAAAACATTCTGACTGTGAATGTCCCTGCTATATGGTTTCCCATAGCTCCCCGAGAATGAAGGGCTACATTCAGAAGTGAGTAACCTGTGCCAGGAGAACAGATTCTTCCTCTCCAATGCCTGAGCAGCATCTCCAGCCCTGCCTCTCACTATACACATCCTAGAAAATATTTGTGACAAGGACACCAGTCCTAGGAGAAAGAGGGAAAGGATTTATGTAATCACTTCATCCATCAAAGACCCAAAGATTGCTTGGAGTCAACCAACCTATGTGGACAAGACCATGAACAAGAAAGGGCCTGTCCTGACTCTCAGGGTCACTTCACTCTATTGAAACATTTTTCATACAGTGTTCTAGAAGAACTGGAAAGTATCCATGGAGAAAAAAAAGAAAGAAAGAAAAAAAGAAAAGGGCTACCTAGCCTCAAGTATCCCAGAGAAAAATTAGTTTGATCCTGGTCTGACACATTAGAAAGGTGAATATTTCTCATGTGGACTATAACAGGGAGAAATGAATGGGATTATGGGCTGCATGGAAATATGGGATGTGAATGAGGCCAGTAAAAAAGAAGAGAATGAAAGACAAAAGAGAATCAAACTTCTTAGCTCCTGAGAAAGCTCACTGAAAAGCCTGAGTTTCAAGCTCTTGTGGCAGAGTGCTGCTCAGGTAAGGTTCAAGGAGGGAAGGAGAATGGGGCAGGGCAGAAGAAGCCTGGGTTTTCAAACTGTTAAATGAACTATCAAAATCTTGACACTTTCATTTGGTGTAGGAAGATAAATGTGGAGAAAGAAGGTTAACTTTGAGGAGACTAAAGAAGAATTACCAGAGATGGAGTCACGGGACCAAACTGGGATCTTCAGAAAAAAAATCAGGCTTCCCACAGAAGAGACATGAGGAGCTCATGCTTTATGAAAGGGGCTGATGTCTTCAAGAAAACAGTACCCCAGGCTCTTAAATAGGGTTTTAACAAGTACTGCTTTCTGTGTTAAGAAAGAAGAGATGTGGATAAGAAAACATGTTAGCAAAAGTCACAAATGAAGACATATATATCCCCCCCATCAACTCCCAGTTAATCAACTCCATCCACCAACATGCTTAAGTCTATGGTAAATTTGCATAGTAGGTCACTAGAAGAAAGACTGGAAGCCTTCAGAGGTGAATGGAGTAAGCACATCATGGAAGTGCATGCCTTTAATTCCAGAACTTGGGAGGTAGAGTTGAGGACAGCTTGGTCTACAGGGCCAGTCCAGGAAAAACCCTGCCTTGGAAACAAAATAAAAGAAAAAAGAGAATGGAATCCTGTTGTTCATAGTAGGCAAGACAACATTGATAATAATAAAGCAACTAGGCATATCTTTTTCCTGATAGAGCTGTAGATTTACATACAGAGGCATGTAATGACAGATCATCCAGGTCCCAGCAAAGCAACTGAGTTGTTTTGCCTGATGTTCTAATGAGTTGAATTTATACACTTAGTTTGGGTGAGCATTGATGAGGATTATTACTGTATGAATCTAGACTGCTAAGACAAGTTGGTTTTACAATTCTGTTTCCAACTTGATTTTGTTCAACATTTTTCAGGAGAAAAAAACAGAAGACATGTTTATCAGATTTCTCAGTATGACTCATGTCTGTGAGAGATAGATAACACAGCAAAAGAACAAATCAATATTCAAAGTTATTCTGTTAGGTTGGTATATGGAAACAAGCCAGGAGTATAACAGGAATAAACATAATGTCTGAGTTTAAGTTAAATAAAATCAATCACAAAGACATAATATTTTTGTGGTGCTATGCTTTGGGTTGTAGTTAATATTAAAAAAAAAACTGTTGGGGGCTAAGAAAACAAACAGCAGAACGAGAAAGCTGATTGCAGTGGCTGATCTGCATGGCTTCACAGTTCGGTAGCAGAGTTCCACCATAAGTAATTAATTTGTGTTACAACCCCAGAAAGCCCCCTTCTATGTGTGAAGGAGAGGAGTGGCAAAAGCTATCTAGTCAGCGACTATTTGGGTGATACAATCCTGGTGCTAATGGGAAACTGAGAAAGGTGGAGGATACGAATTTTAGGATTATCCCAGTGGAAAGCGGGAGAATGGTGGCTTTTATCAGTTACTGGTTGAAGGCTTCCCTGTGGAGTGAAAATCCCCTGACACCTTTGACTGTGGACAAGGCAGGCTTTGAGCAAGCCCTTAGATAACACATATGGGTACCCACAGACTGGAGTCTGGCAGACATCAGCATGCTGAGGCTCACAGGGATGAGGACTAGTAACATCTGATGCAATCTCTTAAGAATCACAGAATGGACACACATCCACCCTGCTGTCCAGACATTATTGGCAAGACTCTGTTGGACTGTGGGTGATATGGGCAGGAAGAACTTTGAGAATCTTGAGTGTTTCTCATAGCAGGGGCACAGCCGATAAGGATGCTGATGAGCAAATTGTTGGAAAATGCAATTTAAAGGATTCTGTTTGGAAATGGAACATGCATGAACATCTGTCCTTGGATATCTAACAGACTCCTCCAGCTAAACAGGTCTGAATGGGAATGCACCTGTCCCACCCAAACCTGGAAAACTATAGTTGAAGATAATTGTGGAAAAATACACAAAATAGTATATGACCCTTATGTCTGTTCCCATGGTAAAATTCTGCTTCTAGAGCAGTGGTTCTCAACCAGTGGAATGTGACCCTTTTGAGGGTCATATATCAGATATCCTGAATATTAGATATTTACATTGCGATTCATAACAGTAGTAAAAATTACAGTTATGAAGTAGCAACAAAATAATTTTATGGTTGGGGGTCAGCACAGCATGAGGAGCTGTCTTAAAGAGTTGCAGCAATGGGAAGGTTGAGGACCGCTCTTCTAGAGGGATAGTAATAGATGCAGAGTATGCATAAAGACCAAAATCTAAATGCCAAAAAATTTAACATACATATGTTAAATGTGTACATACACACACACTGACATACGCACACACCTATATAATACACATATACATAGAAGTGAGTTTGAAGTTGTCTTTTTTGTGTTTTGAGACAAACTTTTACATATTTCAGACTGCTGTCCAACTTGTTATGTAGCTGAAAATGACCTTGACCTCCGGACCGCCTCTTTCTTCCTCTAGGTGTACCACTACATCCAGCTAAAGATTTTGACAGCATATTAATATGGAAACAACTGGTTGGAAAAACATGGAAAATTCTTAATTTGAGCGTGCTGGCTAGTTTTATGTTGATTTGGCACTGAGTCATTTGGGAAGAAGAAACTTCATTTGAAAAACTGCCCTCAACATTTGGCAAACCTGTGGTACATTTTCTTGACTGATGTGTGAGCCCAGGTCACTGTGGGCAGCGTTATCTGGACTGGTGATTCTGTGTGCAAGAGCAAACCATGAGGAGCAAGAAAATAAGCAGTATTCCTCTATGGCCTCTGCTTCAGCCCCTGCATCTAGGTTCCTGCCATGACTTCCTTTGATAGTAGACTGTGATATGGAGCTGTAAGTTGAAATAAACCCTTTCCTCCCACTATTGCTTTTGGATGTGGCATTTTATTACAGTAATAGGAACCCTAATAAAGACTCTAGGACTGTGGAAAAAAACAAGATCCGTTAAACAAAACAAAACAAAAAACAGACCAAGAGCCAGCGCGGTGGCACACTCCTATAATCCCAGCACTCAGGGAAGCAGAGGCAGGTGGATCTCTACGAGTTCAAGGACAGCCTGGACTACAAAGTGAGTCTAGGACAGCCAAGGCTACACAGAAAAACCCTGTCTTGGAAAACAAAACAAACAAACAAACAAACAAAAAACAGACCAAGACAGGCAGTGATGGCACTTGCCTTTAGTCCCAGTACTTGGGAGGCAGAGGCAGGCAGATCTTTGTGAGTTCAAGGCTACTCTGGTCTACATAGTAAGACCCTGTCTCGAAACAGAACAAAAACTAAAAGCAATCCTCTAGATAAATAGCAAATAAAATGTTAATACTTGCATGAGCATAAATAATACAAACAACCTCCAACAACTTCAAACTCACTTCTGTGTATATGTGTATGTATATAGATGTCTCTGTGTGCACACATTTAACATATATTGGTTAAATTTTGACACTGAGATTTTGGTCTTTATGTATATTCTGCTTATTTTTTCCTATTATTCCTCTATATTGACCTATAGACATAGTTAAGTTAGTTATTATTCATACATGTATACACATTCAGAAAATTATCACTAGGGATAACATTACCACAGTTTTTGTATTATTACATATTCCTCCCAGTTGGTAAAAATATATTGCTCCTTTATACACTACTGACACTTCTATCAATGAAGAATAATCACCCAATCCAAGTGTTCTCACCATATGCAGACCTCCCCTTTACCATGCATTCCAGTCCAAGTCTTCCTTGGCTTCAATACTCAAAGCATTGTGAGACCTTGAAAGAAATGACTCCTTTACTTCTCGGTATTCTAGTTTCCTCTAAACATCTTCCTCATAGGCTTGCTGTAGCCAATGAGCTGGAACAGGAAGGAGCTTTTAGACCATAGTATTTAACTTTCATTGGATCTTGCCTGGTGAGAAGAAAAGCCAAATCTATGTCCACAGAAGCTGTAGAAAGAAGTGCCCATTTTTCTTTTCACTCTTATTCTGATTGTGGACAACAAAGCTGATTTCTAGGAGCCCTTTCTTCCTGGAAGAGACTGTCTGGCATCACTGATGCATCAGCAAAGAGCACAGCCACATCAGAACGGCGGCAGGAAGACAACACAGAGAAACAAAGCAAGCACCTGTATCCAAGACCCTGGTACACAGTTCAGGAGAGAAGCATGGTGTGCTCTGGGGGCCTCACACCTGCCCCAAGGAGGAATGCTGCCGACATTCTTTCAGGTATTTCTAGTTTTCTCAAGACTTAGAATCCCAAAGAAATCTGAAGCTGATGAGAGCCATAGTTTAAATGGCAGATATAGGAAACATTTATCCTAGGCTGGGGAGAACTAGAGGGGTGCAGAAAGGACTCTTAGATGTCTAGAAGAACAGAAATAGCCTCATGCTTTGCTACTATGCAAATCTAAGAAGTTGGAGTTATAGTTTGAAGCAAGGTGAAAAAAATTAGAGTTGATATTGGTTACGTAGATATTTTAGTAAAAGCTTTGTTTCTAGAAAATGAGGTAAAGCGAAGCTAGAACAGCAGCTTGAGTCTTTTCTCTCTAAGTGGTTTCCATGCAAGAGGCTGTTTTTTTCTAACAGGTCTGTCTGGCTCTGTGAGACACCCATAGGAGGGGGAGTCTTTCCTAGATGCAAAGCATTTTCTCAGTGAGAGTACTTGTCCTCAACATCATTATGAGAAATACACTACGAATGAACTTGGATTCTTCAAAGCAAGGAGATTTGACATCAAGGTAAGAAGTGGAGACTGCATCCCGCATTTCTTCATGTGTCCTATTGATCATTTCCATTCTGCCATGAAGTGTTGCCTCTTTCCTGATATTTCCACCTTTAACCTACTCTTGATGTAAGAACTTCCATCCCCAAGTGTCTCTGTCAGAGCAACGACAGCTCTGAGAGTTCCATAGAAAGATGGATATGCCACTGGAAGATGGCGTATTCACAACATCACCACTGAGGACAGTTCAATAGATTTTTAGGGAAGGGAAGATGTGATAGTTTCTTTACTTGACTGGATTCCAAGTCATCTGGAAGACATGCTTCGGTATGTTTTTGAGGCTATTTCTGTGGATGTTTAACTGAGGAAACAAGGTCACCTTGAACATGGATGGCAACCTCTGCCAGCTGACATCTGGGGTGACTGAAAAGAAAAAAAAGGAGGAATGAGCCAAGTGCTCATATTCTCCCTCTGTTTCCTGCCTCCTGAAATGCAGGATCCAGTCATCCTCTCCAGTCACCATGGACCCTATGCCTTCCCTGCCATAATGGAACATATCCTGAAACCAGGAACCTCAAATCCCTCTCTCCCTTTAAGTTGCTTTTCTTAGGTACTTACTTAACAACAATGAGAAAGCTGATAACACAGAAAACAAGACATATGAGGATAGAGAGAATAGGGGGGAAAGTCTGGACTAAAGAGCATCGGTAAATGCAGAAGGTGAACCCAGGAAAAGAGCCCTGAGACAACTCTGAGGAATAACAGAGCATTTTGAGAGCAAGGAGTGAACCAGAAATATGGACAGAAAGGTACACTGTGTGGCTGTTTCTGGAGATAGTACACCCCCTAAGAATTGTAGGTCTTAAGCTTCAGTATGGCAGGCCAGAGAAAGGTGAAGAGGTAAGTTTGGTTGAAGCAGAAAAAAAGAGGTTGGACAGAGATAACTATGGAGACCACTTGGCATTTGAAACGATGCTCACAGAGTTTAAATTTAGGTAGAGAATGTCACCCAGGAAAGCCCATTCAGAAAGAGAAGACTTGGCAGGTTTCTGGAATGTGGAGTCTTAGGGACAGAGATAGGAGCTCACTGATGGGAGAGGCTGCTGACTAGTTAGACCCAGGGAAAAGCCTCCCTGGAGCCTTCAGCCTTAGGACTTCCATCCATTGGGACCCAGAAAGCTGACTTGGATGGCAATGAGCAGATTCCTGAGGCTCTGTTTCCTAGGGCACCAGAAGTAAGAAACAGGACTCAGAGAGAACGGTAAGTTAAAAACACAGCATTTGACCTGTGTTTCCATTTCCATGAATTTTATTCAACAGGGGTTTCCAAGAATACTTATTGCTTCATAGTAAGTAACAGTGAAAGGTTGGACATAGCCTACATGCTCATCACACCTACATGAGGTAAACGACACACTCATGGAGGGGGAAACTAAAGCTCACAACTTTCCCTGCACTGACTAGAAACAATAAGTTAAGGACAAAATGGAATGGACCCTTTCTGTAAAATATGTCCTGGGTCCCTTGGAAAGGATGGGAAATAGGATGGGATATTTATCAATATATCTCTTTGGAATGTGGGAGATTTGTAACATATATTAATGTAAGTTCAGAGAAAAAACAAGTGATAAGAGAAATTGCCGTGGGTCAAACAAACAAACAAACTTTTAGCTCTGCAAGAAAACTTTAATGCATTCAGCCTAGTTGTTGCAAAAGATCAACGTGGAGTTGGCCTGTGTCAGAACCAACCTCCCCTTTCTCTGAAAAGAGGGAGAGGTGAAGATGGGGGGAAGGGTGTGTGAGAAGGGAGACGGGGAGAAGGGGCTGCGATCAGGATTAAAATGAATAAATAAATACATTTTAAAAATTCAGATTTGTAGGACTGGAGAGATGGCTCTGTGAGTAAAAAGTGCTTGCTGCGTAAGCATCGGGATTTGAGTTCTATCCCTAGGTTAGTGGTGATCACATGGAATCCCAGTCCTGGTTAGGCAGAAGCAGAAAGGGTTGTGGGATCTGCTGCCAGGCAGTCTGGATGAATGGGTGAGGCCCAGATTCAATAAGAGACCCTGTTCAAAAAAAATAAGGTTGAGAGTGATTGGAGAAGTCCTATGGCTTCCACACACTTTCATCCTCTCATAAACACACACACACAAATTTAGACATCTGGTCTCATCTCATACCCAAGAAATCTGAGAATTTTTGCTGGCTCTGACCATCAGCATGGCTGGGAGCCACCCTTATAGATGAAGGGGATTTCCAGAAGACATGGCAGGAGTGTTTTGTGTCCTTGGATTTAGGAAAGCACCTCTAACAATGGCCCATGGTATTAGTTTACAGAAGATCCCACTAGCCTATCTTTGAGGGCCTAGCAATGTCATTACCTGCCACAGCCAGGTGCATCTGCTGGTGCCGAATAAAGGAACAGCCCCCACCACCCCCAGCTCTCTCTTTCTCTCTCTGTTCCCATGTTTTTTCCATCTCTCCTTCTCTGCCTTCATGGCTCTGCCCCTGTCTGTCTGTCGGCCTGTCTACATGTCCAATCCTCTGCCTCTCCCCCAGGCCCTAACTCTTCTTTCTTCCCCTAAATAAACCTCCTTATACCAACCCTGTTTGTGGTGTAATTTCTCAGGGGGTACCAGCCATGGTGCCGTCCTGCTGCAGCAGCAGCATTATAGTTTATAACATGGCACATTGCAAGGGCCACGATCTTGGACCCACACAGGCCTGTGCTTGAATCTCAGTCTACTAATTCTTGCCTGTGGCCCTGTAGATGACCTAATACTGTTATCTTTCATACTCATCTTTTACATAGATTTAAAATGTTCAACTATGTTCATAGCAGCTTTATTCATAATAGCCAGAATCTGGGAACAATCTAGGTGTCCCTCAACCGAAGAATAGATACAGAAATCATGGTACATTTACACAGTGGAATACTACTCAGCAATTAAAAACAAGGAAATCATGAAATTTGCTAGAACTAGAAAAGATCATCCTACGTGAGGTAACCCAGAACCAGAAAGACAAGCATTGTAAATACTCAGTTAAAAGAGGATATTAGCCATATAATACAGGATAGCCTTAATAAAAATCCACAGACCTGGAGATCCAAGATGGCTGCCACGAGAGAACACTGTGTCTGAGGAGTAGGAGAGCAGAAACAACGCAGCGACCAGGAGACTGAACTCTGGGACCTAAAACGCCAGCATTGTGAGTGCCAGGTGAGCGGAACTCCTACGGTGAGAAAATCAAGTGGGAAAACCCTAGGGACACCCAGTTATTACCTGGAGAAATTTCC
>CM053764.1:134534328-134586436 GCA_028658305.1 Pachyuromys duprasi
TGTTGGTGGACTTGGAGGGGACGGGGAGGAGGGAGATGAGGGAGGGAGTGGGAGGGTGGCAGGGAATGAGGGAGGGGGCTACGCCTGGGATTCAAAGTACCTAACCTGTGATTGAGATAAAAATAAATAAATTAAAATAAATAAATAAATGTTATTCTATACCATGGGTAGAACTGACTATTATGTGAGAGAAATAGGTCAAATGAACAGCAGAATGTCAGCTTGATGCCAAAGAAAGAAGTGCTCACTGGAGCAAAAAAGAACTTCACTGTGAGTGCATATAGAAGACTTTGGTATGGCAGCGGAATTCCAGCAAGGCAGAAAGCAGTTCACAGCTAAACAGTGTGTATCAGTACCAGCTTAGAGACACCCCTCTCGGTCATATGTAAATCAGTGGTTCCAGTTGTGCTGAACTCATGGCCAGCTCATCACTATTCACACAAGTATTTGAATCACATCCAAGTGTGTAACTCAAACATCTCAGGATTCAAAGGTATGATGTGTAGCTCAGTGGGGGAGATGGGGGAGAGAATTCTTGCCTAGCATGTGGAAGGCCCTGGGTTCGAATCCAAGCACTAAAAGAGAAAGAAAGTGTGACACAAACGCAGAAAGACTGATTACCACAGAAATGAGATATTAAAACCAGTTTGCTGGGGTGAAGATAAGAAAAGCCCAAGCAGGCATGCGGCCTCACCTATGTTGAGGTGCTAAAAAAGAAACCCGTGAAGGCAGTAGTTCTCAGCCGTGGCTGCATTTTGGAGCCACTCCAGAAAATTTTGTTGTCTTTTTTTCCTGCCCCCAGAGGGTCTGAGGTAGCTCATCTGGGTGATCAAGGCTGGGAGCCATTGGACAACAGCAAGGCGTTGACTTGGTTGAAGAGGATTGAGCATGGGGAGCTGAGCATCACCTTGCTTTCCTTTTTGGGCTACCAAGTCTGAGGAGTCAACTGAAAACACCATTCCATTGGAGGATTTCAGGAGAACGGAAGAGTAGAGACCCTCACACCAGTGACTCCAGGAAGGGTTTTTAGTGTACCAGGTTCATCACGCAATAATTTGAAACTAAAGTTCAAGCCACTCCAGGAAGATACATGCTCTAACCTGTGTTAGTCTGTTTGCACTGCTCTAACAGAATTTCATGGATTAGGTAACTTTTAAGAACAAAGGTTTACTTTTCAACAATTCTGAAGGCTATGAAGTCTAAGACTGAGGCTCTAATGGAGGAGGTTGCCTAGGGAGGGTTACTGCCTACCTCCAAGATGGTTCCTCAATGCTATGTCCTCTAGAAAGGAGAAACACTATGTCTTCTCATGATAGAAAGGCTCCCCCCAACCCCAAGCCCAGCAATGGACAAAGAGACACCTTGTTGGTGGTGGTGTTCTTTATCAGTCAGGGCAGGGCAGACAGCAGCTCTTTCTTCATCCTAGCTTGATGCTCGGCTTGGTGGCCAATGCTGTCTGATGCCTAGGACTCACAAAAGCAAATCAGATCTAATCCAGGCAGCACAGCACAGGAGGAGGAAGATAGACGGAGACCTGCAGACTGCCATGCAAGCCACAGACCCACCCTCCAGTGGCACAGGCAGGCCATGTTCTGTGCTGCCATGCTATGCAGCCAGCACAGATGGAGGATGTCGCCCAGGGGACCGCCAGCTTCATGGCCAGCCTGCAGCAGGAGTCATCCCAATGTGTGAGTCTGTGGTGGTCAGACGGGGGAGAAAGAAATGGAGCAGCTTGAGCATTATGAAGAGAGGCGGAGCTGGAGGCTCAAGGACCGAGTGATGAGTGGCTAGCCCTGCCACGTGGGGTCACGGCAAGGTCCCAGACCAAGGGACCGTGTCTAGGTCTGTAGTCACACAGCAGCAGGGGTCGGTGTTGACGTCCCAGGCTATATTACCCCAAGAGAACATGGAATATCCTGGTCAGGGCAGTTGCCGGGGACCACATGGATGTCTGCGGGCTGTGCATAACTGGCCCTACCACTCACTGGATGTGGGACTTGGGAAAGCTGGCCTCATCTCTCATCAGTGGGTGTCATTTGTTGGGAGAACAGGCCCTGTGCCTTACCCAGGCGGCACAGCGGAACTGGTTCTGGTGACAGAGGTATTGGTGAGCTGGCTGCAAAGGCATGAGTATGGGAGAACTGACCCTGCTACTTGTCTGTCATGGGGTGGCACAGGCACAGACACCCTTCTACTCCTCATCACCTCAAGCAGTCTGGAAAGCTATCCACAGGGTCATGAGCTTGGGAGAACTATGTCTGCCTGCCCTTCGACAGCTGCAGCAGGCCCTGCATCTCACCTGAGCAGCACAGCAGAGCTGGCCCTGGTGGTGTATAGGGTGTGGGGCGGCCCAGGTAAGCCAGCCCTGACAGTGAGAGCACAGGAGAGCTGGCCCTGCCATTTGTCTGTCTTGAGGTGGTGTGGGGGTGTGGGTGATGCCTTCCCCTTTTTGCCGCTCACCACCTGCAGCAGTCAGGAGAGCTGACTTTGGGGTCATGAGAATGGGTGAGTTGGTCCAGCCCCTTGATGGCTGCGGCACTTGGGAGAGGAGGCTGTGCACCTCACCTGAGCAACACAGTAGAGCTGACCCTGGTGGAGAAGGTGCAAATGAGCTGACCCCAAGGGTGAGAAGCCAGAAGTGTTAGACCACAACTTGTCTGGGGGTAAGGAGAATGCCCTCTGCGCTCTTGCCCCTTGCCACCTGAGGCAAGCAGGAGAGCTGACCTTGGGGTCATGAGAGTAAGTGAGCTGGCCCTGCCTCTCCCCAGCTGCAGCACTCAGAAGAGTAGGCCCTGTCCCTCATCTGGGCAGTGCAGTAAGGGATGAAGGTGAGGCAGCCCTCCACTTGTCTGCTGTAAGGTGGTATGCGTATGGGGATGATGCCATCTACCTCCTTCCTTGACACCAACAATAGCCAGGAGAGTAGACCCTGGGTTTGTAAGAGCAGGAGAGCTATCCCCACCCACTTCACTGGTTGTAGCACTCAGGAGAGAAGGCCCTGCACCTTGAGGGGGAATACAGTGGAACTGGCCCTGATAGCAAAGACACAGGATAAGACAGCCATGAGGGTGTGAGAGCCGGAGAGCTGTCACAGCCCCTCACAGGCTGCAGCACTTGGGAGAGCAGGCCCCAAACCTTGACTGGGCATCACAGTGGAGCTGGCTCTGGAGGTGTGGGTGCAGGTGAGCTGGTCACAACTGTGCGAGAGCAGTAGAGCTGGCCCTGCCTTCTGCCAGTGGCAGCATTGGGTGGCCTAGCTGGAGCAGTCCTGGATAGCTTGCCTTGGTGGTGCAGATAAGCCAGCAGGCTGACCAGCTCAGCTACCAGCCATACCCAGATCCAGGCCCATCCCAAAATCTGTATCATCTGTGGATGATTGGGATGTGTAAAAGGACCAGTCTTGTTACTTCAAAGCTGCAGGATCTCCATGACATAGGAGATCACCATAGCAACAAGATAGCTAGAAGGAGTCCCGATGAGAATCCAATATTGATCATGTCACAGAAGCCAGAGATCTTGAACCAGACCAATGACTCATTGCAATGAACATTTGCAAATGAAGATGTGTGGACAGAGGGACATATTGTGGGACACACTGTGACACACTACGGCTTCCACAATGAAATGTTTTCTATGCTTTTTTTATTGTTGTTTGTTTGCTTGTGTGTTTTATTTTGGGGGGAAGGTTGCAAGAGCAAAGAGTGGATATGAGGGAACGGGGAGATGAGCAAAACTGGGGTGCATGGTGTGAGACTCATGAGGAATCAATAAAATGGTTTCTAAAAACCAAGAAAGTGAGAGGACAAGCTAGTGAAACATTTTACAAGGCTTCTATTTTATTACACATTAATTATATGAATTTTTGACATTTCTTCACATAGATATATGATGCTTTGATTATGTCTATTCTCACTCCCTCACCGCACACCTAGCTCTTTCCTAGTAGTTCTTATACTTTCAGATTACTACTGCTACAACTACTACTACTATTATTACTAATGTGCATGTTTGGGTGTATAATGTGTGTGTAAGTATCAGCATCCACATATCCATAGCATATCTGTGGAGGTCTGTTGTAGGTGTGCTATTATTATTTACTACTGGTTTATCTTTTATTAATGCTGCTGTTACTCCTAAACAGCTGTATAACCAAATCACCACACAGAGACTATAATTTATTTAGTTAACCTAGAACATAATGCTGGGCAATAGTTACTCCATCCTAAACCTCCAAGCTTTCATAGTTTATTAACATTTAGATTTCCCACGTTATACTTGCTTTTAGTGATATATTGGATCCAGTCCATCTCTCCACATCTTCCCAAGATCTCTCTCTCAGCTCTGTTCTCCCAGCTCCCTTCTGTCCTTCTCTCCTCCTCCACCTCCCACCTTCCTGTCCTCTGGCTCCTCCCCTCTCCTGCCAACTCCTTCCTCTCTATTGCTCAAAATTGTAGTTGGTTGTTTTATTTTGTCATGTTTATACAAAGTTGAGATAGGTGATGCTTAGAAAAAGTATCACAATGCAATGTCCAGATTGAAACCAGAGAGTGGGGGAGAGAAATCAGCATTTGAATGAACAAGGATAGGGTGTATACATTTCAAAAGAACGTTATACCAACAGAGGTCACAGGACAAATTCAGGAGTTGGTCTTCTCTTTCCACACTTGGATCTAGGAGACAGACTCAGTCATTAAGTTTGCATGGCAGGCACCTTTACCTCCTGAGCCATCTCCAACTCCCAGATTCCTCACATGAGAGTAAACATGTGCTATTTATTTTTGCATCCTTATTTTGTGTGTCTTATTTTCTTTAAGCATGATGTCCTCCAGTTCTATTCATTTCCTTGCAAATGACATGATTCCTTCTTGTTATGACTAAGGAAGACTTCTTTGTGTATACCACATTTTCTTTATTGTTTCATTAGTTGATGGACACGTAGGCTGATTCTGCATTTTGGCTACCATAAAGAGTGTTGGGATAAACACTGATTGTAGGTATCTCAGCTTTGTTTGTTTGTTTTACTTTTACCTTCAGATGAATATGCAGAAATGGAATAACTGGATCATATGGAAACTCTAGTTTTGCTTTCTCAAGGAACCGCTGCACAGTTTTCAACAATGGCTGAATGTGATGGTCTGAAGGAGAATGGCCCTCAGAAGCTTGTATGTTTGAATACTTGGTAGAACTGTTTGGAGAGGATTAGGAGGTGTGGCTTTTTAGAAGAGATGTGTCACAGAACTTTGAGATTTCAAAACACTCAGGGAACTTCTCGTTTTTTCTCCCTGCATAGTGGTTATGGATCAGGATGTGGATTCTCAGTTTACCTTTATTTCACCATCATGAACTCTAACCCTAACTCTAACTATGAGCCCAATTAAATATTTTCTTTTAACTTACCTTGCTCGTGGCATTTTTTTTTCGTAGCAACAGAAAAGTAACACACTGAACTAGTATACAGGCCCACCAACAGTGAATAAAGATTCCTTTCCCTTTCTCCGTACTAGTTTTTATGGTCTATCTATCTATCTATCTATCTATCTATCTATCTATCTATCTATCTATCTATCTATCTACTGCTATTCTGACTAGGGTAGGATGAAATGTTGAAGTCATTTTGATTTATGTTTTCTTGATAGTCAAAGATATTGCCTGATTTTTTTGTTCATATAGTTGTGATATATATTTTTAACAACCATCTTTTATAAAGTCCTTAGTCCCAGTGACAAAGGATGAGCCCTTGCTGGCCTAATAATCCCTTAAAAGCCCAGAGTGTCAGAAGAAACATATTCACATCATAGCTGCAAGGCTTGGCGTACATTGCCAACAGGCCCTTTCTCATCTTTATGCCACCTATTCATGGAGGAACTTAGGGAAACCCTGTAGCCCAATGCCACTTACGGAGCATGTTCACACCCCTACTCTTTTGGCTTTCTTACCTCTCAGAACCTTAAGGACCATTGCCTGGACCCCTGATGCCACTCAGGCCTTCCCTTCCTGGGTAGAAAAGATGATCATTTTCCCCCTTGAGTTATCAATGTTTATTCAACTCGACCTTCAGCTGTTCAGAGCCCTCATAAGTGATTTCAAATTTGTGGTCTGGGGCATGATATGAGTTAATTGTGAGTTTATTGTAGCCCACTATCTTCAGGAATGAGAGATTTCACCAGAGAACAACACTAACAGAAAATCCAGCAGTGGGTCAGGAGAAGGCAATGATAAATAGGCAGGTTTTAACATGCCTCAGTTATTACAGATAGGCTTATGTGCCAGGACCAGTAAGATGAGAGAGAAATGAGTATAGGGATTCTGTGTATAAGAGGTTGGGGTGGAGAAACAAGAAAGAATATTAGAAAGAAAATTTGAATGGGATTTGAGTTTTTGTTGGAATTTATTGGTTCCTTTGAGGGAAAAGAGTTTAATGATTTCTTTAAATATGTGCAAAGTGTACAAAAACCTAAAGATATCTGGGCTGGTTTGGGAAAGGAGCTCTTCAAAGAAATGCAATTTGGAAGTCTCTGTCTGTGTGTCTGTCCATGTATTAGAGAAGAACATATATTCTATACTAAATATATTGGCAGAATAAATGACAAGAATTGACAAATTCTAGTGGTACATTAGAATTATTCTACCCAATATTGGTTTAGCATGATTCATGTCTTGGAAAGAAGTAGAGGTGAACACATAACTGTTTCCTACTTAGAAGTTGGAGGAGGAAGAAGAGACTCAGAGAGAGCCCCTAATAACCAAGGCGTACCTGAGAAGTTTCTTACTACCCAACAAGGTGTAAAATTCAAATAGGTAAAGAAATATGGGGCCAAAACAGGTGCCCTTTGAACAAGCAGCTCGGAGACACAGGAAAAAGCAGGAAGGTCAAAAGACAGGAAGAGCAGGAAGACAGGTCTGGATTCAGGAAGCTACACAAAAGGGTGGGAAAGCTGGTGGAAAAGTGAGAAGAGAACAAAGAATAAGGCATAGAATAAGTTACAGAGAAACAAAAAAGTGACCTGGCTGTGCAGGCACGGGGCAAAACGTCCAGTCTTTGGTGAGATATTACCAGAAGCATTTTCATTTACACCACACAAAAGAAGAGCCAGAAAAACACCATTCCCGGAGGACAAAGAGGGCAAATGGATAACAAAGGGAATCAAAATCGCAGAGTCCTTAATGTGTACTTTTACTTCTGTCTTTACCAAAAGATATTATATTTTGATGGAAGGTCTGTGGGTTGCACTCTGAAAGCAACCACAGGCAGACATATTGTCTCCCAGGGAACCAGTTCCCAGTAACTCTCCTGGTTCCTGATCCCCCTTTCAGCCCCACCCAAGGCTGCTGCTCAGTAGAGGTAGGATATGTCTTTGTCTTCCTTTGCATTTAACTCTTAGGCTTGTTTTCCAGCCGTAGAGTCCCTATTCTACACCACACGATGTTTAGGTCAGTATGCCTAAAATAGACCCGAACATTGTTTGCAAAAAGCTGCCTGAAATGAAACCCACAGGGACCCGTGACACTCAGTTGAATGGACACAGGGAATTGCTAGCAGACACTGGGGAGGAAGCAGCAATTATCGTGAGCATTTGCAGAGAGGGGGTGTTACCCTCCAAAGCTTCCCAGATTGCAGCCACAATGCTGCCCATCTCTTAGGAAGCAGAAAAGATGACCACATCCCTTAGAGCCCGATGAGCTTAACCTGGCTTCTGGCGAAGGCGTTAGAGCAAATCATCAAGCAATCAATGTGTAGTCAGCCAGAGTGGGCAAGGCCTATGTAACTGCAAGGAGTAAATCAAGTTGGGCCAATTTAATTTCCTTCTATGATAGAGTGACAGGCTATGTAGATAACATACAAGCAATAGATGTAATCGACCCAAGACCCCAGCAAGGCATTTGCTCCTGCCCCACGTGACAGCTCAGTGACAAGCCAGCTTGCTATAGCTCAGGACAGGGGTCATCAACCCAGGAGTTCTTACACAAGATGGTGGGGGGAATCTGGTTCTTGTCACACATTCCTCCCTCTTCTCCTTACTGCAATAAGATGCTGTTTAGAGTCACACAGTTCTATCTGGCAAACATTCATTTTGTGCCTCTTGGTTTTATTCAGTGCTGGCCCTTAATGCATACTTATTGAATAAACGCTTATGTCATAGTTAGCAGTGTTAGGGGACAGACACAGGGGAGTTGAACGTCAGCCCAGCAAAGTTCTGACATGCCATAACCCACTGTGCATACATGTATGTGCATGTGCGTGCATGCATGTGTTTGTGCCTTTGTGTGTGCGTGCTTGTGCGCATGTATGTGTGTGTGTGTGTCAGAGGTCAACCTTGAGTATCTGGTTCAGGTGCAACCCACCTTGTTTTTTGAGACAGGGTCTCTCATTGTCCTAGAGATTATGAATTCAGCTAGGCTGGTTGACCCTTGAACCCTGGGGTCCCACCTGCCTCTCCCTCCTCGGTGCTAGAATTATAAGCACACACTATCAAGCTAGCATTTGTAGGGGTGTCCTGGGGATGGAACTCAGGTCTTTATGCTTCTGAAATAAGTGTTTCACCAACTAACTGAGCTCTGCCTACAGCCCCCAAAACCTACTTGTGCGTTCTTAGCAAACTGAGAAAAAGTATATGCTACATGAAAAACAGGATTTGCCATGTAAACACAGGATTTATTAGCCATGTAGACCAGTAGTTTAGATATTAGGGCTTTAATAATGCAAACTTGAACAAGACACAGGAAACCGACCAGAGTAATAGGGATGTGGATCAAGGTCCAAGACACAACTATTCAGATATAGTTCAACTATGATGAGAGGTAGGCCAAACTGGACCCCCAGGTGGCAGAAGATGTCAAGAAGCAATGAATGGCATAAGGTAACTGTCATCTAGGCCTGAGAAGCAGATCCGATGGGCTTTCCAGTCCTACTGTGGGGCGGATGATGAGAAGCTGAAGGGAGGGAAAATGAAAATGACTGGGGTGAGTCAGTAGGTGAGGAAATGCCTGAGGCTTGAGCTCCAGAGAAATAGTAGAAGCAGCTTTACTGAAGAGAGGGTATCAGGTGTAACAACTGTCCCCCAGGGCCTAAGAGCCATAAATATGGCACAGGTCATCACTTTCATTGTTCCTCTGAGTAAGGAAAAATCAAGTGCAAGATTTTATTATTAAAGTTTGATTTCCAGCCCCAAATAAGACAGACATATATTTTTATATTGAAAATGCCTAAAGACTTATCTCAAAATACCAGAAAAATTTCTGGAGAGATGGACGAGTCAATAGAATACTTGCTGCACAACCATGAGGATCTAGATATGATCACCATCAGCAGGCATGAAGGATTTGGCGACACATGGCTAACTGTAATCCCAGAACTATGGAGGCAGAGAAATGAGGACCTCTGGGGCTTAGCGGAGTCAGTGACCAACAGTGAGACACAGAGAGCAATCCAAGAAAGGGCAAGCCACCAAAAAGAGGAGCAGACCTTTGATTTCATGAACATGGTATGTGCCCAGGCTTCCTTTGCCATGAGGGGGCTGCATCTGGGATAGTTCTCTGAATGGGCGCTGTTAAGCACTGAGTCTCAGGTCTCCATCTTCTGATGTTTGTGCTAGAAGCCTCTGTCTAAAGACGCTGGAGCTGCCTGGTGAAGAAAGTTTGGGAACTGAAGGCCGCCAGATTTCTGCATTACTTTTCATCATCACAAAAGTGATGTCTGTTTCAGAACTTTTGGAACACACAGAAATAATGCTTGAAAATCATGCACACCCTAGTGCATTTCCTGCCAGTACAAATAGGCACACATTTTCAAGGAAACTGGAACCATATTATGTAGTTTTTCTGTGCTTCTTTCCCTTTTGATATTTCGTGAGGACATATCATGTTGTTAAATATCTTTCCAAAGTATAATTTTCTTGTGGCTGCAAAACACGGCACCATATGGACCCGCTTTGCAGTTTCGTACTGTGTTGAACATTCCAGGCATTCCTATTCTCAATTTTTAAAGTTATTCATCTGTTATAATTGTGTGTACATGCAGGGCATGGCATTCATTCATGTGGAGGTCAGAGGACAATTTTTGTGGAGCTGGTCCACTCTTTCCACTTTCCCACAAGTTCTAGGCTTCTGTGGCAAACATCTTTACCCTCTGAATCATCTCAGCAGGCTCAAGGAATCTGAGAGTCTCTGTCTCTTTTTACTTTCTCTTCTCTACCTCTGGCAGTCACCTTCAGGCCTGTGCTCCACTATTTAGTTCTGTGACCTATTTCCCTGAAAAGTTTTCAAACCATGCCCTGTTTTGACCAGCCCCTCTACCTAGGATCTCTGTTTTGTTCTCAGGCCTAAGCAAAGAAGCTAATGCTTAGAACTCTCATGAAAGTCTGACCCTAGACCCTTTAGTTAGTTTTCCTTTGCTATACCCAGTCCAGTGCCCCAAGGACTAGCCCTCCAGGACTGACCGAGTTGCTTGGTTTTATTGTTCTTTCCCTCTTTACAATCTTAGGCCTTTGATAAGTCCCTTCCTTGAGTCTCTCTCCTTTCTTCTTGCCATCATTCTCTCCATTCCATTCTTATCCCCAAGTCTTGTCCCCTACATGGATTCTCTTCATGAACAGCCATATCACGTTGTGTATGCATGACAATGAGGGCTGATCAGCTAATGCCATCTTACACACTATGGATGACCCAAACCCAGCTTGTAGGCATCTGTCCTAAGGAGATAGACATAAGCCTGTGGGACTCCTACTTTAGGCGGACCCACCATGGACCCTGAACAGGCTTTTTTATTTTTATTTTTTCTTATAAAAAATGAGCTCTTCTCTTTTGAGGGAACTTAGGGGGATGAGCAAAACCAGCTAACTCTATCTAGAACAAAGACCAAGCTTTCCTTTCTAAGAGGAGACAGGGTGGGGAAAGCAGGGATGGCGTTGTGAAACTACTTGGATTCATTTTCTAGCTGTATGTTCTTGCAGTTCAGGCCAGTTGTTTTACTTTTTGTATCTTGGTTTGCCCTCTTAAGAACCAGACATGAAAATTAATGGGTAATGAATATTACATGCGCAGAAAGTACCTGGCATGTAGCAAGTGGTCATCAGATAGTGACTATCTTCTACAAATATTCGGACCTTTCTCTCAGAGAGATGAGGAAGTATAAAAACAAAAACAAAAAAGAAACAAACCTGTCTCCTTTTCCTTCACTTCTACCTGCAGAACAGAGGAAAGCCATGAGATCAGGAAGGGAAGTCATGGTTCAAATACAACAAGAAAGGCAGAGATTAGAAGGTTCCATTCCAATTCTGAAATATTTTTGTTTGAAGGGTTTGGCTGTGCATCTTGTGAGAGCTCTAAAGACAGAAACTGCTTTGTGGTCATCGCCAAGTCTTTGCCGCACAGAGCAGGTACCCAGTAAGTGTACCAAATGCAATAAGTGAAGACAACAGTGATTCTTAAAAAGCTGAGGGTAAGATCATCAATACGGAAAATTTGTCACTGACCTGGGTAACAGATTTGCTTCCTGATACTCATGGAGCTACGGCTGTCTGGGCTGAGGATAAGACAGACAAAGAACTATACATTCTAAACAGTGTTTGCTTTCCTTTATCCCCAACTGTTGATTAGGAAGGGAGTGGTGGGATTGGGAAGAAGAGTGGACACGATTTGAAAATGTTGAAAGATAGTCACCACTGGCTTTTATTAAATTAAGTGGAAGGATCTAGTGATACCCCAGGACTTATCTAGTAGGCAAATGTGCATTAATTGTGCAGGAAGCCTTAGAACAATCCTGTAATAAGGTAGCTTGAGTTTGTGAAAGAAAAATTAAAAAAAAAACTCAGGCTTCATGATGTGGTAAAAAAAAAAAAGTTTTTGTCTTCTAATGAGCATAGAGGGGATTCTCAGTCAGATGCTAGAGTCAGTGAGGTCTTCCTGGGATGCCTCCTTGCTTGTGTGGGCTTCACGTTGATCAAGCTTCTATCATGAGGCTTCGGCTGGACACTTAGCTGTGCCCCAGACTGTTCTCTCACACTAGCAGCTCTTTCATAATGGTTCAGAGAGACTGAATCGCCAAATGTCATGCTGCTAAGAGGTAGAGAACGCACACTGAAGTTGGCTGGTGCCGAGAGCGGTGCTCATGCCACTGTGCTGCATGTGATCACACTTACAGGAGTGAGAGAATCTTACCAGGAGCTTATTTCTGCATGCCCAGAGTAGATCTGATCTAGAGGACTTCGGGGTGATAGTCAAAAGGTTATGTTGGTAAGAAGTCCCCTCAGATGACCATGAGGTAGATGGTCTTGAAGTGCTGAATAACTGAAGAATAGCTGAGCATCCAGTTCTCTTATGCCCACCCCCCACCAATATATCTAATTTCAGAAGCTCAGAGCTCAAAAGGACTACTTCCCCAATCCTTGGTTCTTGCTGTAGGAAGTGGGCTGATAAAAACAACTTTAGCTGAGTTTCCCTCCCATTAAGGATAAGTGATTAATGCTACCTAATGTGGACAGGACAGCTTGGAATAACCTGGGAGTATCTCCTGGAGGATGTGGGCTCCTGAGCAAGCCCCTCATCCCAGTCTCCTCTGGGAGGGAAAGGGGAGGGGAGGGGGGCAGGAGAAGCAGCCTTCCAAGGCTGCTGACATCATCTGCTTTTTTTCCTCGTTGCCAGACAAAGGACAGAGCTCTTTTCTAATTCTAATCTTGTCTGCTGGCACCCGCCAAAGCCTCTAAAGAACATTCTGGAATCTCAGTATTCTCTTGGAAATATTAATGGAGCAGCTGGTGATGTGAGTGTTTGGGAAAGATAATTAGGATTTTCTTTGAAAACTTGGGGGAGGCGAAGATGAACTCAGGTTCTGTAGCCCCCCTGCCTTTTCAGAGGAAGCTTGGGGAGGCTGTTCAGACTTTTTGTTTCAGTCTTTCTACCCCTCAAGCTGAATGTGCAACTCATCTAAGGAAATGTAAATTTTCTGAATGTCTTGCCTTCTATTGCAGTAAATAATTTTAGACCAGCTGCGAGTCAACCCTAGTGTACTTTTTTTTTTTTATTTGAAAGAGTCTGTTACAATAAATCTCAAATCTGTACTTGCTGTGAGGATTAAGAAGAGTTCCTGGTGGGATTCCAGGATGTTTTGCCTAGAAGGTGGGTCTTGAGCATTGTGGAAAATTTGACAGTGGGAGGAAAGATGAAAGAGAGAATAGAGGGCCCGAAGATGACTCTCTAGGTAGGCAGAGGCCACAGACCAGGCTGGACTTTGTTGTGTCAGCCTTTTCTTGTGAAGGATGCCAAAACTTTGAGGTACCTCTTTTTCACTTCTGCCTGAGAATCATGTTATAAATAAGGCTTCATGACAAGTTAGGAAGCAAGCTGAAAACTGCTGAGTTCTTCTTCTTCTTCTTCTTCTTCTTCTTATTATTATTATTATTATTATTATTATTATTATTATTATTTCAGGGAGATTTTATTTACATACTGGGAGCAAAGAAAAATATGGGAGTTGTAGGCAATGCTATGTGCAAGGACAAACTCGAGAGTTGGAGGATAGGAAAGGACATGGAGATGGAGGCCTCTGGCCATGTGGGCCAGATGGACTTGCTATTTTGAGGTGGAAGAAAGCAGACTGTGTGCATGCAGAACAATGAGCTTTGGGATCAGTTTACTTCAGAATTCTGCAAATTCGGAACACAGAGACACACTCCCATCTATTTACTCAGGCAAAACACCATGTGTTGTCATACTTCTTGGTACTGTGGGCCCTGAAAGAAAACATGTTCCCACCATTTATTAATTTTAATAATTAAATCTACGTTTTGATTGATTGGTGGCCAGAGAGGTAATCAATTTTATCGATTAAATCTTTATCCATCCTCAGTCCATCTAGATTTTCAAAAGTAAAATTCTAATATTTCAGATAATTAAGAATTACAGAAAGAGTAGGAGATCTGTCTTATGTATATTCTTCATTTCAGCTTTAAGAGTAGGAGTTTATCCATTTGATGATGATATTTAATTTTCAACATTTTAATAGAAAAAGAAAAACACTTCATTATTCCTTGTTGTCCCAGTTAGGGCAATCCCTAGTCCATGCAGATGGAGGCACTGGGAGAATGTGAATGGACAAACGTTTGTCAGATTCCTACCCAGACAGCAGCACTTGAGTCTCACGGTCTCAGTTCTCCTGGTCTCCGGTGTATCTTGTCTGCGACTAAAGAGTGGGCCTGCCAGCTACCTTCTGCCTCCTGCTGTTCTGTTTAATGTGTGACTTTTATTTTCAAGGCCATCATGTAGCTACTGGATTTTTATTTATATCTACGTTTCAAGTAAAAAAGAAAAAAAAAAGGAAGAAGTTTTAAAAGGTTTTCAGCGGTCCCTAGTGACTTTAGAAGTACTCTTAATGCGTCCTCTGTCTAGAGCGTAGACTGAGGGATAGAATTTAGCCAGATTGTCTAATGTGGGCAATCCTGATAACCTTAGTTTCCATGGTTTTAGGTTTTAGTTTTATTTTTCAATAGATTTAATTCCTGGAGCACCAGTCTGTTCTACTAAAGAGCTTCCACACTGGTTTTCCTGTGATAAAATTAATAAAATAAAATATGATGTGGAGACTAATAGGAACTTCCACTTTAATTTTGAAGCATGATCACCAGGAAAGGCAGTACTCACTCCTGGGCAGAGGGGGTGTACCTGTGTTCTGCTCTAGACGCTCCACCAAGAAGATGCAGCCTCCGCTATAAAAAGCCTGGTGTTTCTTCTGTACTCCGCAAAGGGGTGAAGCCATGTCAGTCTTATGCATGGGCAGCAGAGGCAACTTTAAAAGGCTCCCATGGGGCTGTAGTTCAGAGGTTAAGAGTACTTGTTGCCCTTTTGGAAGACTTGGGTCCAGTTCTCCGTAGCCACATGATAGTTTACAAGCATCCATAACTCCAGTTCCAGGGAACCCAATGCCATTTTCTGACTTCTTGACACACACACACACACACATGTGGCATACTATAAACATGTGTGCAAAACACCAATACACATAAGAGAAAATAAATAAATCTAAAGCAAACATTGTAAGTAGTCCCTGGATGCTTCCCATTGCGTTCCAAGCAGCAGTGTCCTCGTTGCCTTGACACTGTGTAGAAATAAGCATCTCCGAGCTTCCAGATGTCTCAGAGGGGTTTGCATGGGCAAAATGTGCCCTAAAACTTGCCTCTCCCAATAAAAATGCCTTCTTCTAAGGTGTACTTTTTAAGTTAAAGAGGATACTTTAAGGGTTCATCCAGAGTCAGATTTTGAGAGTTTAAAATGTATGACGCTTGCATTAGGATTCTCCAAAGAGACAAACTCAGTCACATATGTAATATAAGGACTGGGATCAGATGATTATGATAGCTGAAAAGTCATGAACAGTGCAAAGACTTGAGAGCTAATAAAACACATGGCTGAATGATCTGAGGGCATGAGGAGACCCATGGAGTTGCTTGAACACTCCATTGCTTGAGAAGCATAGAACTCATTCTTTCTGGCTAAACCTTTTCATCCACTGAGTCCTTCAGAAGATTGAATGATGCCCACCCTGCTTCAATATTATCTACTGATTCAAATGTTGTTTTTCTTTGGAAACACCCATTGACACACCCAGAATAATGTATAACTAAATATCTGCTCACCGGTCATGTAAAATTAACCTTTACAACCTTGACCCAAAGTTCCTTAATCTCTCTGTGCCTGTTTCCTCCTCTGTGGGGTGAAAATGAGGACACAATGCACAGAATACTTTACAGAAGTACTCCAGCATCCAACAGGGGTGGGGGTAGGCCAGGGATGAGGAGGATTTAGAAAAAGTCCCAAGCTGACTCATCTCTGACTTATCTATTGTTCCATCCTGGACCCCATCCTTATTCTGTTTCTACTCTCTTTCCTTTTATAGTGGTTCTGATACCTACATTTGAAATTCAAGTCTGCATTTGATTCATCCAAGAGACGCTGCCCTTTATTCTATTCTTTGGCAGCCTCTCTTCCTTAGAAATCTAATTGCTCCACTCAGTCTTTGATGAAGACTCAGACAGAGAACAGCTGAGGTGGATCAGGAAGACAGTGCTGTCTACAGCTATGTCTTTTGATATTGAGAGGACTGAGTGGCTTCCTCCCAAACTGTCTAATTACTGTTGATAAAAGCAAGAACCCAAAGGCATTTCCCTGTTGTTTCTCAGCTGCCATATTTATTCTAATGACCATGGATCTCCATGGAAATAGCTCTGTGGTAATATTGAGAACTAGAATTATGTCTATGGTGGAGGCCAGAGATGGCATGAGAATGGTGGGAACATATGATGTAAAATAATTCTCCCCTTTACACACAGATATCTAAAAACTATTAATTTGAGGCAGCAGCAAGGAAGAAATACATGAAAGGAAATTGATTTCTATTTAAATAGTATGTTTTCATCACCTTTCTTTAGGTCTAAGCATTCATCTTTGAGTACCTGTGCTAATTGATTTCAAATGCTATTCAACACAGTAGCTGTAGAATAATAAATCTTGGGCCAAAGGGATAAAGGAGGGAACTTGAACAGGCAGGAGATATAACCCTTGGCACTTCAAGTATACCTGTGTCATCTTGGAGTGAATCTGGGAATGGTATCCTGATGGGAAATGGCAATAGTCCTGTCTTGGTTGTTTCTTGGGACTCTTGGTTATTTCTGGGACTTAAAATCCTCCAACTGATACGGGCACTGTATGCTTTTGTGCCATTGCTTGGTCTTAGATGGAGTATTCCAAGGCAAGCTTGAGCATCTCTGGAGGAAGAAAGAGCAGTACTTCCTTTCAGCACCAGTTGCCTTTTTTCCCAGTAGCAACCAGCCCATTACACTCTCCCTCTCCTTGCTCCCACCTCACATACACACCCTACAGTCTCTTACTAGTAAGCCTCTTTCTTACTGTCTTCTTTGCCTAAACTTGTTGCCTGTTATTCTTCAGTAACTGTAACTTTGGAAGGCACAAGGCTGAACTAGTTCCTGTAAGACATGTCGGAACATATACAAAACTCTAGTACTATGAAGGAATAATTACAGTGTGAAAATCTAGACTCTGTGACCAACACAGAGGACAACTGGGCCTTTGGATTTTGAGTAGATGATTCCCTGTGGGTTCTTATCCTTGAGAAATGTGAGGGTTTAAGGCTGTAGCACAAGAACTAGGTTATAAGACAAAAGGTCTCAATGATTATTCTTATTCAGTGGTTACTTTGAAAGTATCACGTTCCTTTCCAGAGAAAGAAAAGAGCGTTTAAAAGAGAGAACCACAAATCCATCATAATGCCCCATGATAAGAAGCTGAGCAATCATGAAAAAGTAAGGTCCCTGTGCTGAAAGCAATTTATCAGAGTGAGGCCCAAGGTCTGAGAACTGTGCCAGAAGGTGGCTTACTTTGGAAGAAAAGGACAGACGATTTGTCCAGTGTTCAGAGCACAGAAGATCTGGTATTTGAATCTCACTGTTTTTGAGATGGACTTGTCTTGGTGATCTGGTTTTATAACTAGCTATCACATTGTGTACTAGATGTGACCTAATCCACAACAGAATGAAATCTAAGTAACCTCTTATCATTCCCCAACCTACACTGCAGTGGGCCAGAACTACCTACAAGGTTTTTTTTCCCTCTAAATTATTGATAGCAGGAGTATCTTTTTGAGCATGAAAAGTCCTGTGCAGGCTGGGTCTACTAAAGCCAACTGCAACATCTATAGAAGATCAAAACCCAAAGCGATTTCAGCCCATTTGAGCACACACACACACACACACACACACACACACACACACAATTAATCTAAATTTCTAATGTTTTCATGAATCAGTGTAAGAAAAACTGAATTAATAACAGTCTTGGTAGTTTATAGTCTTGTATAGATATTACTCCATTCTTTCTGGCAAGCACTACACTGTCAAGTGAGCACCTCAAAATACAAAATAATAATTTTTGTTTTGTTCAACATAAAATGAGTTGTCCTAGAGCCCCCACATCTCCCCCTGTTGTTATCCTATTCATTCACTCATCCATTCACCCCTGGTCTTTTTCTCTCAAGTTTACCATCTTCTGGGGGTAGGCAGACAATGGGCAGATAGATAAGCATGCTTACCCGCATTGTGAGCATATGATAAAGAAGATTTAAAACACAAAATCCTGGCTATTGGCAAGTCCAAGTCAATTCCATGCCCCTTCTGAGATTGTTCTTCTATCTTCCACCTGCCAACCACTGCTGTGGCCTATTGATTTTGACATGCTGTGATGTAAAATGGCCGTTGTGGCATCATTCAGTAGAATGCTGATAAAGGAAAAAGAAAAACCCTCCTAGTTCATGCTGCAAGTTACTCCTCTCACACCCACTGTCCACCACAGCTGACCCCTGAATTACACATACAGCTGGGAGGCTGCAGCAGCTAAGACAGCACATGGAGGGAGGAAGATGAACAAAATTTCCACTAGACCCACTGGTCATCTCCTTCTGAGCACTGACTAGTCAGGAAATTGTGGGAGATGAAGAAGCCCCCGTGAGAAGCTTTGGAATACATGGCTGTTCTTTAACTAAACTTGTAGGGAGTGGGGACATCACCAGAGCATGGATCTTCTAGATGAAGCTGTACCTCCTTGAAAACTGTCCCTTGGTGAAAAATCAAAAACAAAACAAAACAAAAACCCTCACTCTGTAGCCCTGATATAGGGAAAAAGACTCTGGAAAGTAATCTGAAGAGAAAAGAAACAGGCGTTTGCAAGCAGGGCTTGTTGGGTGATCAGGTCTGTTCCTCTTTAATGTCACCCTGTTAAGGGACCAAGAGGCAATCTCTCCCTGCTCCTGGGTAGAAGGGAACATGACTGCATCTTCCTCCTGACCGAGGTCAGTAGGTTCTCAGAGAATCTTTGCCAGATTTCTCTTTTGTGTTTCCTGCCCAGCAAGCAGTTGAATCTTTCCCTTCAGGATCTATACCAGGAAGGATGGTTGGACATCTTATCTTCTGCACTGACATGGTGCCCACTATAGCTAAAGCCTGACCTTGGACTTTTGATTGACCTCCAACAAAAGTGTGGGGAAATGGTAGTTTTTCACCAGGATAAGGCTTGTGATGCAAGGGGAAAATGAAACCAGGAAGGAGGGTGGACTGCTGGACCTAAAAGGACATTTGAATGTCCAATAGGCTTAGGCATTGCTGCAGTTGAAACCTATTGCCCCTCTGCTCATACAGGTACCTTGTCATTGGTTCATCTTCTGTATTTTTGTGTCTCCCAGTACTTAGCATGTACTATGCAGTAAAAAGAATTTATTATATGCACACATAAATGAATGCATAAGTGCATTAATAAGTGAACATAAGACAGAGTCTGTAACTTCAAAGTGCTTACAACCTTTTGCAAGGCAAGATTATCCTACATCAAACAATTAAAGAACAGCACAAGATGGAACCTAATTAATTTCTAAATGATCGAGTGCATGCTATAAGTGCGGGAGTTTCAGAGAAGGGAAAGATCAATGTGGGCCGGAGGAGTTAATGATGGCTTAAATGTAATTCCCTGACATTATAGTACCGTGGAAACAGCAGTGCTGGTCTTAAAACTGAAGAGATGAAAGCCAATTCACAGAGCCTCTTTACCCAGTGTTGTACAGCAGACCACCATGACATGGAGGATTGAATTAATAACATTGGCCTTAGGGGTTAGTGCTGTTCAGGAGGACTTATTCTTACAGAACTAGCGATGAGCTCTGATATAATTAATCCTCATTGTGTTCTTTTCCTAAGAATTTTCATTGCAGTAAAATTCACCCAGTCTAAAACTAACCATTTTAAAGTATAAAATTTTAGTGGCATGAGTGGAATGAGATGTACACTGCTGTACATCTTCCACATCTTTATCCAAATCATTGTCATCATCTTGGAAGAAAACTCATTATTTTAAACTCAGTGCAAAGTGACAGACTGAGAAGAGCCCTGGAGAGTAGGGCTGGACTTTGCATCTGAGGGGTATGGGTAAATCATGCAGAAATAAGCCAGGGAGAACCTCTGCCATCACGTGTAAGTTGAGAGAATTTGACAAGATGCCACCGAAGTCTTCCAGCCTTGCGATGTCACAGTTCTAACTACAGTTGTCTTTTACATTTAAAGACAATTAAATCAAACAAATTTCTAGATTGGTTATAATATGCACAGTTCCCCCCTCACTCTCACCGTGTGTGTGTGTGTGTGTGTGTGTGTGTGTGTGTGTGTGTGTGTGTTAAGGGCAAGGAATGAGAGTAAGGGACAAGTAGCTGAGTCTAAGATGTGGCCTGATAATACATCAATACGAAAAGTAAAATTGAAGGAGATGGTCTAAGTATTTTTATTGCATATTTGAGGTTCTACCTTCTTATTGGACCATGATTGAACACAGAATGGCTTATTTCAGAGCTACATTACCTTCTGCCAGTGAGCTATGCTTTATTCTGATAAAGTTTATGTATAATTCCAAAGCTCAAAATTATTTCCCTTTCTTCCACTTCAAATATACTTTTAAGGGTTTTTTTTTCAGAATTTCATACATGAGTACTAAATTTATATCATGTCACTTCCTTAACCTCCAACTCTTCTCATGTCCCCAACTCCCTCTAAACTCATAACCTCTTCTTCTGTAATTATATCTTTATATATATATATACATACATATATATATATACACACACAAATGTATGCCTATATACATATGTACCTATGAATGTGCCCTGCTGAGTCCATTTAGTGTTGCTCCTATGGGTATGTTTAGGTCTAACTGCTCAGGATTGGATAAACTATCAGGGGGATGTCCCTAGAGAGGACCAGCTCTCCCCTCTCACCAGCCATCAATTGCTTGCAGTTCCTCACCTAGGGGTGGGCCCTTGTAGGATTTCACCATACAGGTCTTGTTTAGGTGACTGTATTTTTGAGATTTCATGGACACAACTCCCTGTCAAGTACAGAAGACACTATCTTGAGGCAGACATACTGGTCCTCTGCCTCTTGTAACCTTTCTGCCCTCTCTTCCTTGATGTTCCCTGATCCTTATGTGTAGAGGATGTGTTGATTAAGTATCAGGTGTTGGGCAGGGTGAGCCTACTCCACGTCTTTAATGACTGTTTCTCTTTATCAGCTTTGCACATCTCACAGAAAGAACACATTTCCATTTCTCTGAACAGTTTTAAGCGCAATGCACAAAATCTAAACTATTGGAGCAAAGCAAGGGTAACCATGTGCTAAGTTGCCTGGGTCCTCGAAGACTCTCTAAAATCTATGTCCTGCCTGAAAGTAGTAGTCTTTGTGGTGATGGTTAATTTTCTGTGTCAGCTTGACTGGGTTAGAGGATGCCTATTGAGCTGGGAAAACACTATCTCTGAATGAGTCTGTGAGGTAAGTGTTTCCACGTGTACTCGGCATGTGACTTGGTAGAAACAGTACAGCGTTGCTGTCATCAGTGAGGGTGGGTGCAAATCATTGAGTACCTGGATAGAACAAAATGACGGAAAAGGGGGAGAATGTTCATACTCCTTCTGTGGTGGTTTGAATAGGTATGGCCCCCATAGACTCATGTGTGTGAATGCTTGGCCCATAGGGAGTGGCACTATTAGGAGGTGTGGACTCATTGGAGGAAGTATGTCATTGGGGAGGTGGGCTTTGGGGTCTTATATATGCTCAAGCTATGCTCAGTGTGATAGACAGTCCCCCTTTGCTGCCTGTGGATCAAGACGTAGACCTCTCAGCTTCTTCTCCAGCACCGTGTCTGCCTGCTCACCATGCTTTCCACCATGATGGTAATGGAGTAAAGTCCAGTAAAGCCAGCCCCAATTAAATGTTTTCCTTTATAAGAGTTGCTATGATCATGGTGTCTTCTCACAGCAATCAAACCTGACTAAGACATTTTCTTTAGCTAGACTCTTCCCTTCTCCTGTCATGTGACCTGGTGCTTCTGCTTCTCTGAGACTGGTATCACCAGATTTGCCAGATTCTCAGGCCTTTGAACATGGAGTAAATTATACAACTATCTTTCTTTCTTCCTTTCTCTTATTAGAGGCTGAAAATTGAACTTTGAACCCCACTCACACTAAGTAAACACTGTAACTGAGCTATATTCTCAGCTCCTACCATCTTTATTATTCCCTAATTTTTCAATGGTAGGTTGTGAGCTTTCTCATCATAAAAATTATATATAATCTGAAATTCTGGTGTATGAGTCATAAGGCTATTGCTTGGATATTGAAACTAATGAGAGCAACAGTCAAGTACAAAGAAGATAAACAAAAGTAGTTCATGGTACACCTTCTGATACAAGACTAACTGGTTTGAAATTCAATTTGCCCATTTAATAAGTAGGTTATTTGGTGTAGCTTTAACTTTTATGTGTGACAGTCAGCTTAGGAAAAATTTTGTTGTAGTAACAAATAAACCCCTAAAAGTCAGTAGCATTATCAGATGAATAAAACTTTCATTTCTCACACCAACTTTTCATTCTGGCACCTAGGTTAAAGAATTAGTCGTTATCTGAGTCATGCTGACCTTGAACAGAATTAAAAGATAAGAACAAAATCTTATGACTCAGAGTTTCCACTAGGAGGTGGGTTATATCACTCTATTTTATTGCCCCAAACATGTTACACAGCCAAGATAATCAGGCATCAATAGGGTGGGGAAGAACATTGAATATATATATGTATATATATACATATATATATTCAATGAATATATACACACACACACACATATATATCTCACAAATTTAACCCATTTCTTCAACTGTAAAATAGAAATAACAACAATATAGAGGTACCATTTGTTGTTTCTTACATTTGGAATAAGATTCAATTAGGTCAAATTTAACCAAATGCTTGATGCATATGAAAGAAAGATATTAGCTGCTGTCATGATCAGATAATACGTATATAATATATATGTATATATCATATATATACCTATGTAAGTGCTTTTGTTGGTTGATTTTAGTTTGAAAGTAGCAATCATAGAAAAATAGAAAGTACACATAAGCAGAGAACTTTAACAATCCCATTAATTTGACTATTCAACAAAAACTACCATTATTTTTGAAGTGTGTCTTTAAAATGCCCTGCTTCTACTTACATTGCACAAATTCACGCTGACATACACTACAGGTTGTGCCATAGTCTGTTTTAGTGTACATTATATTAAAAACATCTTTATGATAATTACATATTCAGGTCATAATTTTATTTGGTTTTATAGTATTACATTATTAGGATGTATTTTTCATTTAGAGACACAATCTAATTGTTTGGGATGTTTAGAATTTTTACAGCATTCTCAAGTGCTCTTTCTGGTTACCAGTAGCTCAGTATGCACCCTCATCCATTTTAACACACTTATTTGGTCTTTTCTGCAGGTTAAGCTCTGAAAGTTAGAACTACTTCGTGTATATTTCTCCTGAGATTTATATGGTTTGCACAGCACTCTCTAGGAATGTTCTAATTACTGCCTAAGTCTTTCCAATAGAGACTTTTTTCAAAAATATATGGAAACTACTGTATTATTCTTTTTTATCTTTTTATTATTTAATTATTTTTATTAATTATAGTTTATTCACTGTATGTATCCCTCCTGTATCTCCCTCCTCCCCTCCCAATCCCACCCTCCCTCTCCCCTACCCATGTCCTTCTCCCAGTCCTCTGATAAGGGAGGTCCTCCTCCCCTTCCCTTTGATCCTAGTCTATCAGATCTCATCAGGAATGGCTGCATTGTCTTCCTCTGTGGCCTAGTAAGGCTCCTCCCCCCTCAGGGGGAGGTGATCAAAGAGCAGGCCAATCAGTTCCTGTCAGAGACAGTCCCTGTTCCCATTACTATGGAGTCCACCTGGATACTGAACTGCCATGGGCTACATCGGTGCAGGGGTTCCAGGCCATCTCCATGAGTGGTCCTTGGCTGGAGTATCAGCCTCAGAAGAGACCCCTGTGCCCAGACTTTTTGGATCTGTTGTTGTTCTTGTGGAGCTCCTGTCTTCTCCAGGTCTTACTATCTCTTCTTTCATAAAATTCCCTGCGCTCTGCCTGAAGTTTGGCTATGAGTCTCAGAATCTGCCTCAATACCCTGCAGGGTAGAGCCTTTCAGAGGCTCTCTGTGGTAGGCTCCTGTCCTGTTCCCTGTTTTCTCCCTCCTCTGATATCCATCCTCTTTGCTTTTCTGAATGGGGATTGAGCATCTTAGCCAGAGTCCTCCTTCTTGATTAGCTTCCTTAGGTGTACAGAGTTTAGTATGTTTATCCTATATTATACGTCTAATAGCCAATTATGAGTGAGTATATACCGTGTGTGTCTTTCTGCTTCTGAGATACCTCACTCAGGATGATCTTTTCCAGATCCCACCATTTACCTGCAAATTTCATGATTTCCTTGTATTTCATTGCTGAGTAATATTCCATTGTATAAACGTACCACAATTTCTGTATCCATTCCTCAACTGAAGGGCATCTCAAAAATATATGGAAACTACTGTATTATTCTTTTAAAATTTACACAATGGGGCCAGTGAGATGGCTCAGCAGATAAAGGCACTTGTAGCCAACTATGGCAACCTGAGTTTGATCTTTTGAGTCCACGTGGTGGAAAGAGAGAATGGGCTCCTGTGGGTTGTACTTTGCTCTTCAACCCTGTACCATAACATACATGGACTCCCCCCACAATAAATAAATATTAAAAAAATAAAGTCACATTGAATCACTTAATTGTAGGCACACAAATTATGACAACTATTGTAGGCGTTATGGGACTCAATAATGGCATCACAGTTGCATAAGAAATTGCATTTTTAGATTTTTACTTTGTTGTCATCGGTGAAGATAATCCGTGGGGTATGAAGTGGTATGGCACATGCACACACACACAGGAAACAGTGAAACAAAACAAACACTGGTAACTTGGATCAGGGTGGCAGATAGGTTGAGTTAACTTTGTCGGTGCCACTAATTTTTAGAAAGTATTGTGCTGTAGAACACAATGAGAAAAAAATCTCCTAAATCAGTGAGTGATAAAAAGGAATTATATTTCCTTCTCCTCTTCTCAGATGGCCTCTGGGCCTCAGGACACTGGGGGTGCAATCTAGAGGTACCATTTATTGTTGAACCCTCTATCGACAAATTGTTCTATGTACTTTGGCCAGTTGTGTGCTTCTGTGTTTAGCCACCACCCACTGCACAAAGAAATTTCCATAAGGAAATCAGAGAGTTGCACTAGTCTGTAGGTAGAGAGATGCAAGTTTGGAGTGCAGTTTGATACTGTTCATTTAAGAAAACAGGGGTAGTACGTTCTCTCTCCGAGCCTGTCAGGTCCCCAGCCATGGGTTCTTGGCAAGATTTACAGTGCCAGGCTCTTCGTTGGTGGAACAACCCTAGAATGTAATCAAGAAGCAGTTGGATACCTTCATGTCCTTCATGCCACGATTGTGTCCATGGGCACATCTTGCCACACCAGTCGGTAAGCCGGCTCACGTGGTTCAAAGCTTGTATTATCTCCCTGTTTTATCTACCTGCAATCATTCACTGTGTGTGTGCTACATAGGATATCATGGGATAATTTAAGTAGCATGTCTTTTAAAAATATTTTGTTTCTTTGGTGATTTCATATATGTATATAATATATTTTGATAACGTCACACTCAACCCACACTGAATGCTGTCTTCTTTCCAGCTGGGATTAGCAGGCGTGATCTTGTATGATCGAGCCAGCCTCACTCCCCAACACGCACCTTTCACACCTCCTCTTTTCCTGGGCCTTGGCATCATGACTTTTCAACGCTCTGTCCAAATGAACATGTTTTAGATTATGTCAAGATTCTCTAGTCCTGGGGGAGATGTTTAGTATGAGCTATCCAGTTTTCTATCACTGAAGGCAAAATTTCCATGTCCTCTCTAATGATTAAGCATATCTGGAAAAGTTCCTGATAAAGGGGTTTTCTTCTGCTTCTTTTTCATTAGTTGTTTGAGAGTTTCATAGGATGTGTTCAGATTACATTCACCCCCTCCAGCTCTTTCCGTCCCTTCCCTTCAAACTTCCCCTTCCCTACCCACCCAACTCTGTGTCCCTGTTTTATTAAAAACCCACTGAGCCCAATTTGTGTGTCCATACACTGCCGGAACAGGATGGTTGCACCAGGGATCACATCCCTAAAGGAAAATGACTGCCTCTCCCAGCAGCTATCAACTGCCAATAGCCCCTCAGCCAAAGGGTGGGAACCTGGTGCCAACCTCCCCTCTTCACGCCGGGACTTTGGCTTGTACCTGTGCGGATCTCGTGCATGCCGTCACAACCACTGTGGGTTCATATGTGCAAGTGCTCTGCTGTGTCCAGGAGCGACTGTTCCCTTGCAGCCACCCACCACCTCCGGCTTTTACAATCTTTCTGCCCCTCTTCCCACAGTGACCCCTGAGCCTTCGGTATAAATGTACCACTTAGGGCTGAGCTCTGCCCCTTGACCTGTCTTTGTGTTAACCTGCTGTCTCCTGAACGCAAGAAGAAGCTTCTCCGCTGAGGGCCAGAGACGCACTAATCTATGGGCACAAAAGTCAGGAGGAGTTGGTTTAAGACTGTATTCTTTTAGCAGAATAACAATAGTGGGTTCCCCCATAGACATATTACCTCTGTAGCTGCGGGTTCTCAGCCCCAGCAGCAGTGCCAGGTATAAGTATCATCTTGGGGAGCAGGCCTTAAACCCTGTGTTTACCCCCATGTTTTCATTACACCAATGGGCCTATCTTGCCCGGCTGGTCAGAGCTTCCGAGGTTCACAGCTCAATGAGCTTGGCGATTACTTTTCCATCTCTGGCTGCTTCCGTAGCACCCTTCAGGACTATAAAGCCAACCAGTGGAGACGGAGCTTCCGGGTCGTCACCAGCGAGATAGCTCCACATTCTATGCCTCGAGTATGTGGTGTCTTTGGCAATAGCGATCTATCGTGAGTTCCGGGATGGGAGGGCGTGCATCAAAAGCACTGGTCTCTGTGGGAGCTTACTGACCAACAGGTCCAGAGAGATAAGCCATTCCTGCCACTGTGCTTTCTTGTTAGCCCGTGACATCAATTGCCCCATTATAAGGTAACCGTTTAAATTTTTTGTGTGCGATCATGTGTGTGCGAGCTCATGCGTGTGAGCGCATTGCGTGAGCGCACTGGTGGATTGTTAACCTGTGCTCGGGCGGGCAGAGCTTGGCATTAGACCACTTTCCCTCTTACTTTTGGAGACAGTCTCTCAGCCAGCTTGGAGCTCACCACAGCTAGACTGGCTGGTCAGGGAACCCTCTTATCCCCGGGATCTAAGCTTTACCTGAGTGTCTGGGCCCCGATCTTAGAGCCTCATTCTTAGGCAGCAAGCACTTCACCCACTTCTTTATCATATTAAGCACATTTGAGGCTTAATTTTTTCCAGTTTTTTTTTTCTTCTCAAATAGTTGAGACTTCTTAGCTGAGCAGGCATATTAACGATTATTAAAATCAATTTAACCAAATTCTCGGATGCAACCCCTGCCTACATGCTATGCCATTTCTATAGTTATAAGTTCCATGTTTTGTTTTGTTTTTTATAAGCTCAAGGGATGGTGGAAAGAAGCTGTGTCTGCAGAGACTGGTTGGCTGATTAGAGCTGCAGTGGCGTGGAGAGGTGGGGACGTTGCAGATCCAGAGGTTAATCACCTTGCTTGTGCTCGCTTTAGGCCTCTGGATAGCCGTACCCTCCTCACCTCTGTGCTGGAGCTAACATCTTATGACTAATAGACAGAAACCATTCAGAACCTGTTAACTTAGCAGACTACCAGCTTCCAACAATGCCAGAACTACTGTCATCAGGTAGCACCTCCAGCCTTTAGGAAATCTTCTCCTACCTCCCTATACCAGCCTCTCTGCTGTACTCACCAATGGATTCTAAACTTGCCTTGACCTATCACTTTCTTTGTTCTGTAAAACTATAAAACTTCCTAAAACTGCTTCTACATTAGAACATTGTATTTGGGGAGACCTAAATCTGTGTTCCGAAGTCATGTTTACTTATATATGCTCCAGAATAAACCATTTCTTTTATCCCCTCCCAAAGAAACTCCCCCACCCCAGGAGTGGGATGGTCATGCGGCTCGGTCCTCATCCCTGCTGGTGGGGTTAGCCACTTTTAACTCTCTCAATGTCCCCTTGGGCAGTCACATACTTGATGGGGCTCAATAATGTGTTTGTCACTCTATTTCCACTCTGTTTTATTTGTCGTTCTTCTTCTCTGTTAGGAATATGCACTTGTTTTGATATTAAAATAACAGATTGAATTCTGCATGCCTCCTTTACCTCATTCTATTCGAGTTATCAGTTCTCCCGGGACTAGTATTCATGCCCATGTAACTCCCATACCCTTGATGGTCTTTTAAGTCCAAAGACAGTCTAGTGGCTAACAGTGTATACAGTTAAGAGGCTTATAAACCTAGATGCTTGGAGGCATTATAAGAGCTATGCCCAATTTAAATGTGTAAAGAAATGCGTTTGCTAGATTTAAAATGATATTTCAGAACAACTTAGGAGCTGCAATGAGTTGGTGATATGTCCGCTCTTATCTCAACCTCACTTGGAAAATATTTTCCTTTTTATTTTAAGGCAGAAAAAAAAATCAGGGATCCCAAAGTTCATTCTTCTTCCAGACCCAGTGTTAAAGCCTCTTGTACTTGAATTATCATAAAAGCCTCTATAATTGCCTGGACATGCTAATTTACCCTGCAGCTAGCTGGTTTGATCTGACTGTATTTAAAGGATTTAAGGGGTGACAGGGAAGACCTGGAACGGTATGTTCAGTCTGTGAATGAGAGTCTGACGTCGCAGACAGATGCGTAAACGTTACTGGCACAGTGAGATGAGCTTCCCTGCCGGAATATCAAGCTGGCCTGTTCCTGCCTTCTCTCCTCCAGCCTTTACTCCTGGTGTGCATGTGCTCTCTCTCTTCCTCTCCCTCTCTCCCTCTCTCCCTCTCTCCTTCTCCCTCTCTCTTTTTGCTCCTCTCATCTATTCCCTTTAACCCAGAGATTATAGCCTTGTGGGAGACCAGAGATTACCCTCTCTACCTGCCCCAACCCCGATCTTATTACTGTTGTTATAACCAGAGCCAGGAGTGGCTTCACTGCACATATTGATAATCACAGCTGGGACTGTATAAGCAAAACCAAACCAGTAAAATAAGAGCTGGTAGATGGTCAGGGACCATGGAAAACCCATTGATTCCCGCTGCCGCAGCCCCCTTCTGTATGGCAGGATGAGCGTCGAAGAGCTGAGCTCCCGATAATTTCTAGCAAACAATGTGGTGGTGTGGTGCATTATTTATTTGTAGATCCTGAAAATCGAAATGGAACCCCCAGATCCCCATAGAACATGCTTTATTAGTGGGGAGTAAAGGCTGTTGCTGACTGGGTGTAATATTTTCTATTCTGAAGCACAGTGAGGAGGGTTGGCAAAGCTCCCGGGGTTGTATTAAGCAAGCTCCCACCTCAAAGAGAACCCCAAGACAGTGGTGAGCCAACCCCTTTTCATCAGGGAAGACCAGCAATACCACCCTGCACTAACTAGCTGTGGGAACGTGACCAGCTGCGGGCTCGTCTGCTTCTATCATACGGTTTTTGTGTGGATGAAATAAATCATAATAACCTTAAAGAATCCTTTCTGCAAGAATCAGTATGGCTTTATAGATCCATTCAGCATCATGATGGGGAGAGGTGTGTATTGGGAACAGCCTGGTCATGACCCAGGTGGCACACTCCATCCAGGTATACAGAGGAGAACTTGACAAAGATGCTCCTCCCAAGTACGAACAAGATGAAAGGAAACCATGAGGGGGTGATAAATAGTCCTGGGTTAGTATAACAGGAAGAGGCTCTACCGTTAGTACTGAAAGAGTTAATGACAAGGCATTCTTCAAAACTTGGAGCTGCAAAACCAACCAAACAAACAAAAAATCCAGAGCTCAAACACAAAACAAAACACCCTCACAGCTGCAGTTGTCACTGTGGATTTAAAAAAAAAAAAGACTGCCCCATAGCACTGTGACCTTTGTTAACAGTTGGCTGTTACAATGGACACCCCCCACATTCCCCACTCCACCTCTGACCTTCTGGTAGAGAATTTTATTGGTCTATCCAAACTAGGAAATGAGACATGGAACAGAATTTCGGTCCAGATTTCCCAGATCAGTGACATGAGCCCATTCTGAAATCTCTGGCATTGCCTTCCTGATGTCTGTCCCCAACGCTTTTTGAGAATTGGCCAATTTCTTTGCCATGTATCCACTCATACTGTCATCCATAATAAACTCTTGAAAGGAAGGGAGATGAGCAGATGACCACGCCAGGGGGTCCAATACATGAGTGGTTAGAAGGTTTGGAGCTGTGTTGCATTGATCTACAAAAAAAGTCCAGCTGGCACCTCTGGTTTTCTGGGCCTTTAAAAACACTTGTTACTTTTAGTGACATGATCCAGGCATGTTATTGTCCTGCCTCTATGCCAAACATGATCCTTGAGATCCAAGAGTGACTGAAAAATCCAGTAAATGGTGATCTGACAAATATCTGGAAAAAAAGTCAAACCCTGTTGGGTTACAAGCAAAATTCTTTTAGGGGACTTTCTGAGCAGACTGTATGTTTAAGAATCTTCAAAAGACTAAGCAAGTGTCCTCTGGCATCCTAATATAGATACTTCCATGGTATGTTGCATACCTTTTGATTATATCTGTACTATAGTGTCTGAATTCTGCTTCTGCTGTCCCTATAACCCCTCAAGGTTTTGATGAGCAGACCACATCTTTGTTATTTTCAGCCCAAAGAGGGATGAATAATCCAACCCCCTTCTTATAGATGAAAAACTTGCTCAAGATCCTTGTGTTCTAGGCCAGCAGATTCTTTATGGTCCTCCTACAGAGCAAACGACCAGAGGCTGTAGCTTAGAAAAGGAAAAAAAAAGCCATCTTCTCCCACGGTCTCCCACCCTCAACCATCTCCACTGCCCCACAGCCAGCTGCTCAGAATATAGTTCTTTGAAGGAAACCTTGGTTTGAAAAATAAGAGAAAGAAACAGGAGAGAGAAAGAAAAGAGGAGAGAAGGCAAAAGAAAATGAAAGGAGGGAGAGAGAGGAAAAAAGAAAGATAAAAAGGGTGCTAAGGGGGGGGGGATCATACCATCGGTCTCCTAGGATTATTCTACAAATCCGTGGTGGTCTGAATGAAAGTGGCCCCAAAGGCTCATACAGAATGGCATAATCCAAAAGGATTAGGACACTTGTCCTTGTTGGAGGAAGTCTGTAACTGGGGAGCGAGCTTTGGGGTTTCAGAGGCTCAAGCCAGGGCCGGTGATTCACTCTCTCTTCCTGTATATCCAGATGTAGAACTGTCAGCCGCCTCTCCAGCACCACACCTGCACACTTCCATGGTGACAGTGGCCAAACCTCTGAACCTGTAAGCAAGCCCCAATGAAATCCTTTCGTTTGTAAGAGCTGCCATGGCCACGATGTCTCTTCATAGGAATAAAAGTCCTAAGACGAAGTCCAAATACATGCGTGAACTCGGATTCTTTTGGCTACTGGCCACAGCAGACAGGGAACTGCATGCAGCAAGCACAGAGTTCAAGAGGGACCATCTCTCCTACAACTGCTCCAGGGTTTTCTATGAAAAGATCACTTGTAAAAAAAATGTATGGAGTCCTATCTTCAAACCAGGAATATGCAGAGTTCTCCTGGGAAGGCTGAAAGAATCAAACCAAAGTGACAACATGGCATTTGTTCTGAGAATGCTTTCTCTAATTCCCAAGGCATGTTCAACATCAAAATGAGAACTATGTAAGATCACCCTGGATTCTATCACAGAGTGAAATTAGTGCCTGGTCTGTAAGTGAGCCTAGCTCAAGTGACAGAGGGAGGACACCGACCACATTGTTCTAATGCTCTTGGTGATACCTTGGAAAGATGGAAAGTAGCAGAAACCACATCTCCTCTCTGGGGTTCTCTGTTAGCTCTCTCCTATGTGGTCAAGACTTTGGCTCGTACAGTTCTGAATTAGAATTCAGATTTTACAACAGTTCCACTGGAAGACTGAAGATATTAATTTATCTTTCTAAAGTGCATCTGGCTTTTCCTTAAAATGAACATAATGATGATTAACAATACAAGAGTGTTGCGACAATTCCTTCATTCTTTTAACAGATACTTTGCAATTACCATTGTGTCTGGAGAACTGTGTTCTGGAAAAACTGTTACGAATTCCTACTTTCATGCAATTTACATTCTAGTGGGAAAACAAGGCTATTACCCTTGGCCTGGTAAGCATCTATGGATTCCCACTGGGATTTACTGACTCAATGTGTGGCCTTCCAGAGGGCTTGTCTCTTCTGGAAAGATGCTTAGGTGCTGCTTAGGGATGGGGAGGGGAGAGACAGAGAGAAGGAGAGAGAGAGACAGAAAGATAGACAGAGACAAAAACAGAGAGACAGAGAGAATGATAGTGAGAGACAGAGTGGAACACAGTATGAAGGAAAAGAAAGAAAAGAAAGAGAGAAAGAGAAGGGGAGGGAAAAAACAGGAGGGAGAGGTGGAGACAGAATGAAAACTGCTCAAATATGCACTGAACAGCAACGGGGATACACTAGGCACGCAGACATCTTAGAAAGTAAGATGCTTGATGGAAGGCAGGCTGAAGCCCCTCAGATCACAATTACAAAGATGCCACATCCAACACCTCCGGGTAATGCTGTGCTCTCCTTAAAGACTTGTTACTCCTAAAAGAACACAAGACCTCGGGGAAGCCAGATTCCTCTCTCAGTGTTTTAACTGCCTTCTTGGAAAGGCCAACCCATAGTGCTACAGTGCTATCACTTTATGGGGGGCATCTTCATGCTAAACTGGGTCAGAGACTGTGGAAGATGGAAAAGTACTCAGAAGCAGTTCTCCCAACAGACTCTGGGATTGCCTCTCCCACACGGTACTGGGGTGTGTAGGTGGAAGAGTGGAAGGAGTGCTTTGTTCTATACACCTCCTCTCTGCCATGCAAAATGGAGAGATCATGAGCAAACAATATTTACCTTGCATGGCAATGGAAGGGAAGGATGAACTTGCTTTAGCCTGAGGTCCCCTAGGTTCACTGGCTAGAAACCCAGGAAATTAAACCTGCATGGATGGCTCCCTTGGACAAGTAGACGGAGGCTGTATAGTCACTTGGCGCTAATGAAGGTCAATGGTAAGTAACAGGGTGTAATTCAGTACAAACAAAGTAAAACGCTGGTGGTCCAATGCTTCATTAGCTCCCAGCTTACCTTGGAGGCAATAAAAAAGGTTTGGAAAGTGAAAGTGACTAAATACACTTTACCTAAACAGGGACCAAAGGAAAATGCCATTGTCTTCCCTCACAGCCTGTAGATATAGCTAAGAGTCTTGTGGGTTTGCCCTGTTTGAACTTGCATGTTTTCTTTAATATATTATAGTTTATGAAGTTTTTATTGATTATCATGAGATAAATGATACCACTTTGAAAAACATTTTCTCTCTTTCATCATTTTAAATAAAGGGGGTGATACATCAAAAGGCAAGAATTCTCCTTGAGTTTGAGTTTGTTATAGATCTACATATTCTGTAGAACAGATTTTTTTTAACTCACTGGAAAGAAAACTATAATGAGAAAGAAAAAATGCAAGGGTTCCTTCTATTCTTCTTTCCTATTTTTTTTTTTGAAGTTGAAGGTTAGACTTGTCTAGCCAGTACAGGGGAGATTGCCAGATTGAGTTGCTGTATCCTACCTTTCTTTCTTATTTCACTCTTTAGATAATCCCCAAGCCTGGCTCAACATGGACCTTTTTAGGACCTTTTAAGAGCTTTTTCCTAAGCCAGGACTAAAACAGCCCTGCCTGTAATAACTGCCCACACCATCAATAACTCTACATCTCTGCCATTTAATAAGAGTCCACGAATCAAAGTCCATGTGGCCATTTGTCAGCTTTGCCCAACCCACGGATGTTCACAGACAAACCTTGGATGTTAAAGGCAACTTTTCATGGTGCCTTGAAGAACTATTTCATATTTGAATTCCTGTCAGCCATTCCGAAGATGAAGAGTGGGGGAAAATAGCATCTATTCTGAGTCAAATGCCCTCCAAGGCAAATCCTGTGGCTCACACCAGCTTCCTGTATTCACACTGAGGACTCAAAGCTTCTGAGGGAGATCTAATGTCTAGATCAATCCCAACCCTGTGGTCAAGAAACTTGCCCTGCTCCAGATCTGGCAGGAACTTCATGTGAAATGTTATTTGTGTTCTTTGCTTTGCATCTGCCTATTGTGATGCCCAAATTAAACTGGAGATTCTCAGCCACCAAAGATCCAAGGAAACTGACCTTGGGAACAGCTGACTTAGGCCTTGGTAGGGGATAAGAAGTCTCCAGTGAGGGCCAGCTAGCATTAGTGTGATCTCATACCCACAGAAAGGACTAAATAGGAAGTTGTAGAAATGTGCTCAAGGTTAATTCTCTGCTCCCAAGCTCCTTGTGGTTCATAATCTACTCGACTTCTTGTCTTGGCATTCAAGGCTTAGCCTATGAAGCCATACTGCTCTCGTATTGCAGAAATTCGCCTTTCTATCCAGGCCAACCTACTCAGTCTCTAGTACACAAGTTCTTTTTCCCTATTGCTCTTCCAAAATTTCCTCCTTTTTCCTCTTCCTCAGGTTCCATCCTGAGCAGCTTTGTGGCACCTTCTCTTATCAGCCCAAAGACCTGACTTCTTCCTTCCTTAGAGTGGAGTTCTTATCATCACTGCTCACAAGGTAAAAATCACAAACAGTCCCCATGCTGGACCTCCTGAGCTGTTATTCAATTTTTGGATCAAGACTGAGCTTTTCTTGTGAGTTGTTTTCTTAAGTAGGTTGGGAACTACTCAGGAGACAGATTAATATGTAATTCATCTTTGAATCCCCTGGCAGATAGTAGATGTCCAATCAACATGCACTCCATGATCAATAGGAAAATCCACTGTCTCCAGAACCTTGTTCAGATCCAAAACTATAAAAGGTAGAGAACAGTCTCACTCTCTGATCTAGCTGAAACCTGGTGTGTGCTGTGATTACAGACCTGGAAAAGAAGCATGTACATCAAGCTACCCTACCCCCTCAATGCCCGAATGACCCTAAGTAAGATCTTATCATTAAAATAATGGGGCTTCCAGAATCAGAAGGGTGAAACCCAGCTCCTGGCCTCAGCTGCTAACCCTGCCTTTCTCATCTACTCCAGCATAGCCAGTGACACACAGCTTGGTGAGTTTAACCATTGATATTATTTTCAACTGTCCGCTTCATGTTCAGCATTATCCTCACCATCCCACATGAGGCAATCTTTTGGAATGAGTCTCTGCTTCACTTGAGAGGTGACTTTAACAGTGGCATCATAACACAGAGTCACACAGCTAGAAGGAGCATTATTTGATCTCCTTTGGCTTACTCTAATCCCCTTTGCTCTTCCTTGGAAACCCCCTCCCACTTTTTTTTTTAAAGCACTATAAACAGCATAAGGAAGAATCTTATCTGGTGCACAGGGATGAGGATCCTCCATCAAAGACCTACTACTTCTTTATAGGTACTAGAAGCCAGGATGAAATGCTCTATCTATGTGGCTGTTTCAGAGAGAAGAGTGAAGCTGGCAACACCTGCATTGATACCCAAGAACATGTCTATAGGTTCACTTAGGGATGCAGCATATTCATACCTACAAGGGCTGAATGATACACACACATAGTGTTACAGAAAACCTAACTATGGCCAAGAGAACACACATGGTATTCATTCATTATTTATGTATATACAGCAAGGGTTTGCTGAGTGTCCACTATATTCCAGCTACCTGGGGATAACAAATGATCAATGTTTTCCCTTGGAGAAAATAGACATGCAGATACACAGTCATATATAATCCAGCAGTGATCTCAGGCAGCAGTAGCAGAATGGTGGAGAAAGTCTGATGGGGGAGCAGGCTACCTGCTAGCAAGCTCTCCATGCTCGCATTTACACCCATTCCCCTGGTGTATCTTCTACCTCTATATCTTGGTACAGTCTGCAATGCTTATGGAAGAAGAAGGAAAATTTTACTGACATCTCACAGAGATATAACAGCTCTACGTCTTCTGGAGGAAGCATAAAGTAAGGGAAGGAGAAGAGGAAAAGTAGGAAGAAAGATTGGGATAGGGAGAGATGCTGACGGACCACTTATATGGTCCACACTGTGAACTCTTTTTCTCTGGATCTCTAGAATATGCACACTCTGGTTGTTCTAGAAAGGAACAAATAAAGAAGACTATACATACACGTATATATACATAAATGTACACATATACTCAAGTAAGTTTACACACACATATAAATACATACAGAGAGAGAGAGAGAGAGAGAGAGAGAGAGAGAGAGGAAACACATGTACATGTCAGAGCTCCATCCTTCTTAAGCTCAAGGTTGTTTGTCTGGTTTTCTCACTATACACACCCAAACATCATCAAACTCCCAATTGAGGCAGTTCAGGATTCTATCTTTCTTTAAGCCATCTGGAAGCCATTAGTAGGACTACTTAGTCTCCAGATCAACACACCATTATAGAAGAAGGTAATTCTACAGAGACCAGTTCATAATAATGGAGGAAAGAATGCATCAACAACAGCTTTTATACATACCTGAGTAACACAAATCTTGAATGAATGAATAAATGAAGCTTTTTACAGACATACCAGGTCTGTGCTAGGAATGCTTAGGAGAAGCTTCTACTTTAATTTTTGTGCTATATTAATGATACCAGGATTATAATCTCATTTTGGTGGCAAAGAGCTGAAGGATGAGAGTTGACACAAGATTTTCCAAAACAATACAAGAGTGTGGTTAATTGACCAAGCTGGAATTTCACAGATTCTTCATTCATAGTTGCTGATACCATGTGCTCTTGCTAATGTTAGGCGCAAGTGAGAAGTGTGAAAAGTGAAAAACTCATCCTTAATTCAAAGGGCTCACTAATTATGATGATGATATGCCCTTCAGATATGACAGCAATGAAGGGAGTAAACACATCTACAGAGAGCAAAATATAACACCAGATATGGACACAAAAAGGGGAGCTCACTTCCTGCCCAGAGTCTTGAGAGAGATTATGTGTAATCACAAGGTTCCAAGCTCATGGAGGTTTCCTAGTGTGTGCTGCCCTGGTTTGTTGAGGTCTCAACAAGCAGATCGATGGACATGTAAACTACCAAGTCCAGAAACAGGCTTGAGTGTAAAAACCACTCACGCTATGACAGCAACCGGGCATAGATGACCTAGTCGGCTGAACGGATAGAGTGACTCAATTACCACCGGCCACAAAGAAAAGCTGCATCTTGGCTTCGTGCAGGAAATAAAAGTAAATTCTGAAATAATTAAGGGTTTGCATGAACTCCAAAACGTGAAGTGACTGGGACCAGCATTGCATTCCTAAATCAGAAAGCTGTTGCCAAACTGCCTCCTGCAAAAGGCTTTTACCCCACACCTAAGTGTGCCTGTTTCTCTATTTACTCAAAAGAGTATCAAATGCTCAGAATTTAACAAATGGATGAAGGAGAGGTAAAACTACAAGACTACAAGAGACATAGAAAAAAAGTAAGATTAGAAATTAACAGAAACTCTTTTGAGGCTCAATTGTCAAAATATGTTAAAAATCCTTAATATCTTGGACCCCCGAATTCCACTTTAAGATATGTGACATTGATGAATGAGTCAGAGATGTAGAAGAACGTGTGTGTGTGTGTGTGTGTGAGAGAGAGAGAGAGAGAATGTGCATCAAAGTACAGTTTCTAATGTCAAAAGCCTAAACTCAGCACATCCGTGAGTGTGGGTTTCACTTGTATTTTTCCTCTCTCTTTCTCTCTCTGTATCTTTTTTCAAGTGAATCCTTTTCCTAAAGACAGTCTCGTCAGGCAGCCCATGTGGGACTCCTTCTGCCATCCCCTGCAGTGCGCTGGGATCTGAGTGAATGCTACCACACCCAGCATAAACCAGCCCTCCTGTTGCTCCTCAGAGTCAACCCTCAGTCACTGCCTCAAAAGCCAAAGCAATTTACATCCCGCTAACTGTTTTGCGTTAGAGCCAGTCTTGGTAGCGGTCAATCTTTGAATGTTAACTTCAAATTATTGGAAGAGAGAACATCATTGTCTCAGGAGGTGTGAGCGCTGTTCCTCACTGGGAATGTTTTCAAAGGAGACATGCTCTGTGGATCAGCCCTGAGAGCAGAGCGCTGCCCTGAGGGCTGGAGCTTTGCAACATCAGAAGCAAGCATCTGCGTGTTGCCCCCACAAAAAAAGAACCCGAAAGCTGGTAAAATGGGTCCAGATTCAAAACTAAGGAAACAAAGCTCACTGGGCTACAGAGCCTATCATGTTCAATTACTCTTTCTTCAGTCGGATGGCATTTCAGAAACAAAGTGTATCAAATTGAGTCACAATTCCCGAGATTCTGCCTTATGACACAGTCGCTGCTTCCTGAGAGAAGGGAGAGAGACTGCTGCAGTCAGTGTCCATGCTTGCAGAAGAAAAGCATTTCCTCAATGTTTGAGGACATCTACACCTTCAGGCCATGTTGGTGTATGACTGGGCCTGCAAATCCACCAGGCCATGTTGGTGTATGACTGGGTGTTTGCATGAATGTATTCATGTGTGTACCTGTGTGTGAGTGTGCTCATGTGTGCAACGGGTGTGAGTGTGTGTATATGTGTGACAGAGAGAGAAAGAGAGAGTGTATGTGTGTGTGTTCAAGGGGAAAGCCTATATGACAGGAAGAAAAAGGATCTCTGGTGAGTTCAGGATTTTCATCAGTTTATCCTGAAAGCAAAGAACTGACTCAGAGCCATTTCAAAGTTAGATGACTTGAATGGTTTGATGGGATAGGGGAAGTAAACAACAGAAATTGGAAGATCTCTAGCTTGGACATAGAAGGCCTGTGCTAGGGTGCATCGATCCATACTCATTCAGAAGATTCAGAGGAGGAAGAATGGGCACAGAAAGCAATATACTAGCTTCAGGATTGTGTTGCTCTTTAGATGAGGCTTCTCTGTAGGTACTAAAATGTGTTATCTTCAGATGACACTGGTCTATGGATACTAAGGTGTGTTATCAATACAACTCTGGTCTGGTCTGGTCTATACACGTTACAGGTATTGACTCTGATATGACAAGCCTAACACTGAAAGTTCAACTTCAAGTATTCTCCGCTGTGATTCTACCACACACAAAGTACCTGAGACATAAGACCTGCTGCAAGCAGCTTAGCTATGGGCGGGGTGGGGGTGGTAATGCCAAGAAGCAGAGTGAAAAGGAGGGGATAGACAGACAGACCTACAGACAATACAGAAAAGCCAATAGGAAGCTGTACTTAGTTATCTCAGTGGGCATCTGCTGACAGGGATGAGGCTAGGAAGCACAGACAGCATTTGCTATGTGAATCTAAAGCAGCACAAGGACCAGACCTCAGGATCCAGAGGAATGACAATGAGTGACCAGAGAGGCAGAAGGTCAAAGGGGCCAGAAACATGGTTATGCAGAAGGAAAGGTCAGTGCCTGAGCTCAGGTGGGTTAAGACCATTGCTGACCTTGGTACGAAGTCTTCTTTTGTTTTTCTGCTTTGTTTTGGGGTGTGGTGGGGAAGTGTTTCCCTTTTTCAAGAATTTTGTTTTTGAAGGGAAGAAGAGATTGACTGGGAATGTGAGGGTGCTAACAGAGATGTGCTATAAATCAGAGCAGACTCTCCACAAGCGAAAACTATTCTCCCATTTCTGGAACGGGCAGATGTCTAGAAGGCAAATATTCCCACCATAGTTGATTTCAAACTATCGGTGGGATACCAACTGTCTTTAAAAATTTCCTCAAATTATAGCAATATTAGCCTTAGTGAACTGGTAAGAATCAGGTTCCAACGTACCGCTGGGCAGGACACTAGACAGGAGATATGGGGCAAGAATATGGTGAAAGAGCTTGATATGGGAACACAGACATGTAATCATAGCACTCAGGCTGAGGCAGGAATACCGAATGTCTAAAGCCAGGCTGGATGACATAGAGCCTGGGCTGGGTAATGAAATCCTATCTTAAGACAATAAACAAGGGAATGAAGGAATGAATGAATAAAATAATGAATAAATATTTTTGGAAGAACACAGTAAGATCGATGGATTTAAGCCCTGAAGGAAGCTGAAAAGGATGAGATAATTAGCATAATGAGCAACTTGAAGTGGGGTAGAGACATAAAGGATGATCAAACATGGAGGAAGTGAAGTGTGTGCTTCATGAGCAGGGATTCAGTTTTGACAAGTGACATCTGGTGAGCATCCAGGCAGGAGGAGGGAGAAAATAGAAACAGTGATGGTGGAAAGTGCACTGTGGAAGCCACAGGTCTGGGTGTGAGCACCACAGCTTTCCCACTAAACTTGCATCTACGTGATAGTCACAGTCTGAGCATTTCCATGATAATATCACTAAGCCCTCATAGTAGCTTCATGAAAAGAATTCTTTTAATTAGCATGTATTAATTTTACATGGGTTTCTTTATGGCATTACTATTGTGTACGAAATGCATTCCCAAATCATATTCAAACCCTCCTAGCCTCGCTTGTCCCTCTGTCATTCTCCCTAACCTCCTTCCTCATGAAGCAAATCCTGTTATAGCCATCTTAGTAGATGAGAAACTCACATCGGACGTCAAATAACCTTTCCAAGTATATAGAGCTAGTATTCAACAGACCCAGAACTTAAAGAGTATGACATCTATCGACAGCTGCAACAAACCACATCCTTCAACATCTGACCCATGGAAGTCAGTGGCATGGCAGTTTTCTCTCTTCCACAAAGAAAGACAGCAGAGTTGGAAAAGCTAAATGTATAGCCCAATTGCGTATGAGTTAGAGAATCACTTCACAGCACTCTCAGGTGGGGAGGGGCCAGCAGGGCTCTGGGACTCTCAGGTGGGGAAAGCAAGGGAGACACCAGAGCAGGAAAAGTAGGACCTCTCAGTCTCTTCCACTGGATCCAGCCCCCCCATATGTCTGGAAGGTAAAGAAGGTTCCATAGAGGTCTCTCAGTTGCAGCTTAATAGAGAGCTTAACGGTGTCACAGCCGGACACACCCCTACACTCAAATCAACATTAGTAAAGTATATGTCCAAAAGAACTGTCCTTGGTACTTCTCCTGGTGCTCATTTGGGAATGGAAAATAAGAGGAATTCTTCAGTGTTCTAGAAAGCCAAAGTCATACCACTGACCCTCAGTGGCTGTCACCTAATTCTACAAAGCTAACAATGAGGCTGGGTTTTTGACTTGTAGCCCTGCTCATCTGCTGAGCTATCATGAACATCATTACTGAGTGCCCGCTCCAGAAAGCTTCGTCTATGCTCTGAAAGCAAGAAAGAGAGCAAAGCACAGGCATCTAACCTGTTGTTGCTGTTTCCATGAGAATGTTTGAAAGGGTGTTGCATGTTGGGAGTTACTCTCATCTCTTAGAACAAAGGGAGTTCAGCTAGCTCAAGCTTCCGTGAGTAGGATAAACTGTCTCATACTTTTTAATGAAAAGGTGATAGCTCATCTCTAATGACAGGATGTGGGGTGGATCACAGTACCATCTGCCCTTTTTAATACATGGTTTGCCATCTCAGGCAACTGTGCTATGAAGGATCGAGCAGCAGACAAAAGGTTAATAGAGCATTGGGCACATTTTTTAATTGAAAACAATGACTTCAAGACCTCATAGCAGACTGGGCGGTAATAACATTACAGGCTTCATGTTTCAGGGACTTGCTACTCATTGAGGGTAAAAGGTAACAGATATGGAAAGATGTTGCTAAGCTTCAACAGGAACCTGAGTCTACAAACAGGTTAAAAAACCATGCATAGTGATTTTCAAAGCAAATATATATTTAAAAAGATCTACCTCCTCCTTTAAGTTATTAATAATTTATTAATACCTGGGAAATGAATGTAGCGTGTTGGCCAATTGCTATTGTTTCTGATCTGCTAATGTGCCTGACCCACATTGGGTATTCAGTAAAGCCAGCTCAAGAAACAGGCAATTTTTCATTATTTTCACTTGGGTAATAGAAAAACAGATAACTTCCAAGAATATTCTCTGAAAAGCTGACATATAGTTCAGAAAAATCAGTCATTTTTTTAACCAACTAAGCCTCTAAAACCAAACTGCCAAATGAGAAAGCACTGGGGAGCTGTGCTGTCTAGTTTTATGTCAACTTTACATAAGCTAGAGTTGTCTGAAAGTGGAGAACCTCAATTGAGGAAATGCTTCCATAAGATCCAGCTGTAGGGCATTTTATTAATTAGTGATTGATGGAAGAGGGTCCAGCCCATTGTGAGTGGTGCCATTCCTGAGCTGGTGGTCCTGGGTTCTACAAGAAAGCAAGCTTAGCAAGCCAGTGATCAGCGCTCCTCCATGGCCTTTGCATGAGCTCCTGTGTCCAGGTTCCTGCCCTGTTTGAGTTCCTGTTCTGATGTTCTTTAATGATGAACAAAGATGTGGAAGCATACTCTGAATAAACCCTTTCCTTTCTGATCTGCTTTTGGTCGTGGTGGAACCGAGCCCACTCAAAGATGAATATGAGACAGATTCATCTTGACCTGAGCCAGGGGCTTCCACTGAAACCTGGACCTCATGTGTAAAGTCCCGCCAGTACTTTACCACTGCACAAGGCCAGTGTGTTTTGAAGAGGACATGGTGACCAAGCCAAGTAGAAGGAGGTTTAGCAATGGATCATATGATGCACAGAACTGTTCCACCTCAGGAGCACCCTTTCTCATCAGGCCCAATATGCCACTTTTACCAACACCTTGTTACTCTTTAAAAAGCAGCTGGAGAGGGTTGGAGTGGTGAAGTAGATGCAGCAAGCATTGGGTATCTTGTTTGTTTGCTTGTTTGTTTTTGAGACAGGGCTTCTCCACGTAGCCTTGGCTTTCCTGGACTCACTTTGTAGGCCAGGATGGCCTTGAACTCACAGAGATCTTGCTGCCTTTGCCTCCCAGAGTGTTGGGATTACAGGCATGTGCCACCTCACCTAGCTGGGTGTCTCCTTGCTACAATACACAGGGTGAGGCAGGGGCATACAGGTGGTTGAACAGGGGCCATCCCAGTGAAGAACTCACTGTGCAGCAACTACTGAGTTACTGTGATGCTTCTGGGACTTTTCAAGGGCCAAACAGGTATTTCCAGTCCAGCCTGAGGCACCAGGACACAGGACCTACACAATCGTCTTACCCTAAAACAAAGGACAGCACAGAACCTTAGAAACCCAAGCGAGACTATTTGCTCTCACAATAAATCAAAGTTTGTCTGATAACTACAAATACAGGAAGGTGACTTTGTCTGACCATTGTGTTAATTCTGAAGTGAGGTACTGATGACCATCCTACCAAGTGTAATGTCCCCTTGGTGTTGTAGGGTTCACAGACACTCTGCTGGGTTTCTCTTTATTTCATGTACTTCTCATGACTTTAAAAGGCCAGATGAAATCGGTTTGCTGTTCTACTTTAAAACAACCACAATTTTTTCATTTACATATATTCGTTATACATAGAACTGAATTGCATAACAGCAGTTTCATCCAAGTACATAATGTTCTTTGACCAAATTCACTCCCAATGCTTCACTCTCCTCCTCTTTCTCTCCCTTCCTACCACCCACCAGTCCCCTTTCTTCTGCTCGGCATTTTTGCTTCTACTTTCATGTCTCTCTGACACACACATACATGATATAGTATACATATGCATATATATTATATATATGTGTGTGTCATATATGCACATATAACACACATGATATATATGTGTCATATATATCACGTATGTCGTATATCTCACATGATTTCAAATATCTGTATAAAACCCAGGATTTGTAGAGGAAAGAAAACATGATGTTTGTCTCTCTGAGTATGACTTAATGCACTTAATTTGATAATCTCCAGTAGAATCCATTTTCGTGTAAACAATGTGGTTTCATTCTTTGTGGATGAGTAAAACGCATGGGTGCCTGTGTGCGTACATGCGTGAACGAATGTGTGTGCATGTATGCATGTACCACATGTGTTCCTCTGTTGGTGGACTCCTACCCTGATCCTGTATCTTAGCTGTTGTGAGCAGCACTGCCACACACATCCGTGGGCATCTAGGTGCAGTGTTCTTATGCTGCGTGCTTCTCAGGTCCTGGGTAGCTTCAAAAGCCAAGTGGGAGTGAAAGAAGGGCATTTCGGCTCTCCGAGAAGGCAAAACTTCACCTTTGCCCTTTTGAGTCCTCACTGTCCAGAATGGAAGCTGATAGCTTGGTAATACCTACCCGGACATTTTAGGGATGGCTAATCAGGGCTGACTCTACATGCACACTCACTGCTGAAAGATGCTAACCCTTGCCAGTTGCTTGGGTTATCTGAGGAAATGCTATGTATGTAGACCCAATAGAAAACATAAAAATAATAAATGAAACTAATAATGCAAAGGACATTTGGGAAATAAGACGGCTCTTCTGACATGAAGAGCGCCGGAAGCCTTGGGGAAAGAAAACTGGAATATTAAATGAAAGATGTAAATTGTAGAAATTGAATCCATAAATATTCCTTTGGAAGAAGCGGGTGGCAACAGCCCTATCTCACAGAGGCTGGCTTCTCATCCACGAGGAACTCAAGGGAGGGAGCTGCCCCCGGCCTCTTGCACAGCCAGTCGGAGCTACGGATTCAGAAAGCCATGGGGAGGACAAGACTGATAAGGAGCTTTGCAGTTACACTGAATCACTGTTTCTGTGGGGGCTGCAGAAGGCTGGTGGCAGCCTGGAGTGATCACCCCCTTGTTCAGCTTCTGTTTTGTGATGAAGGACTCCCAGCCACCAACCCTCTCGCCTGAAATGGCCAACCAAGGAAAAACTGAGTGGCTGAGTCAGAAACCTTTGCAAGAATGAACAGAAAAACTGCATGAGGCGAACTTGCCGCAATTTGATTTAAATGCATCCTGATCAAGCCCGTTGCAACAGGATGGGAGCATGAAGCTTTTGACCTGTTCCTTACCTGGAAGCTGTTAGCTGCCTACATTTCCCAGGGAGAAGAGAGATCTCGCGAGCCCTTCCTCCTCGATTTGCTAATTTCTCATGCTAGAAAACCTTGAATATCAAGCTTGTGCTTGACCCTGAGTCTTCCATAGTAAGTAATTAGATGTGAGCAACATATCTGATTTGGGGCATTGCACCACAGACCATCCTACCTAACCCTAACCCTAACCCTAACCCTAACCCTAATGTCAGGAAGACTTCATCCAAACTAATTACACAGCCAAGGAAGCTATATTCTGAAATGCTAAGGCCTAGAGTTTCAACTGTTCTTTTGAGGGGACAAAATTCAAGCCATAAAACAAGACTATCATACACAAAATAAATTTGTGATGGTATCACTATGGAGGGGGGAGCAGAATACATGGAAAATGTCCCCCATTGTCTCTCAAGGCAGCTTCCCGAGTTGTTTTTTGCTGTTGTTTTTGTTTGTGCTTAAAGGAGAAAAGACTTAGATCACCAATTCCCAGGAGGCTCCTTTGATCCATATTTACTGAACAAATTCTTCCCCATCTCCTGATGTCCTATGTTCAAACGTCACCAGTTCTTAAAATTCACAGTGGTAGCAAAGTCTCAGAAAAATCACCGCTTAATTTCATAATAATGCCCACTCATTTCTTCTTCCAATATTAATTACCCACATATTCTCTGTAAAGTGTTGTTAGGTGCTTTAGAACATTTAAAATGTATTTACCCAAAGTAGTGGTACTAAAGATTAAAAACAAAAGAAAACATAAAACAAAACAACAACAACAACAACAAAACCCTGACCTTTGGCATACCAAGATTTTTGCTTCCCTCTTTCCTGTCTGTGAAGTACCTTTGGTTGTGTGCCCTCTAAGGCTATGTCTGCAGAAACAGGCTGTGTAGCCAGGAGTGATACAAGCCATGGAGGTGGAGGGTCATCTGTTTCTCAATATCTATGCCTCAGATGTGTGTGTGTGGGGGGGGTCCATAGTTAAAAGTCATCTGGAGCTATTTTAACTAAGTAAGTAATCAAGATTAGAAAATATTGTAGAGACAAATCTTCAGTTGTGCTATCCATTTGCAGGTACTCAGCACCAGCTGTGGCTCTTGGGAACAGCACAGCTGACATGATTCCTGCCATGACAGAAAGTTCTGTTAGACAGCACTAGTTGATTCAGTCATGCAAGTGCAGGGAGAGCGCACTGTTGCTTTAGGAAACTGAAACGGTTCCTCTTGGAAAGCAAGTGTTTGAATAGGAGAGGGAAATGAAAAGGAAGCCAAGATAGCTTTTGAGTAGTATATGAAGGTGGCACAGAAGTCATTGTCCATGGTGATGAATGGGAATTGTGAGTTAGGCACCTGTGGAGGTCCTAGGCACAGACTTTGTGATCATGACAGATCTACTCTGTTGTCATTGTGCCCTCCTGAAACTGTCACATGTCACAAAAAGGAGCACTTAAAGCTGAAGTGTACATGTGGAACCAAGAGGCTCCCCTTGACCATGGCTATAAGTTCAGAAACATGACCTGGAATGTAAGGTGAGGTTCAGACCTTCCGAGAAGAGGAAAGGGCATGAGAACAGGATGCTAGGGTGAAAGGCTTTGCTGTACTCTCTAGATACAGAACATCAAGGGAGAGCAGATTTTTCCCTCTTTCGGCTACTGGAAACTCTTGCAGGTGCATTTGAATTAAGAAGCAAACTTAATGCAAACAGTTATAGAAATGCATGAATAAGGTGCAGAAGACTATCCAAGTGAGGTCATGGTAAGAAGATACGGAGATTCGCTGTGGAGTCTGCTTCTTCTTTTTTTTCAAATTTTATTTTTATTTTTTATTTTTGTAATTACAGTTTATTCTCTTTGTATCCTACCTGTACCTCCCTTCCTCTCCCCTCCAATCCCATCCTGAGTCTGCTTCTTAATGGCCCATCCCACAGGAACTAACGCCTCTCAACTGTCAGTTCTTCCCTAAGTGCACAAGTGCTCCTGCTGTCCTGGTTTTACTTGATGATCGGTCTTTTTGTGCAGCTCAACCAGGCTAAGGGATCATGGTAACATCTGATGTAGCAATTGTCTACTGTACCCAACAGCAACTCTGCATTAATTCAAACACTAACTGAGGGAACTTTGCACTGAAAAGGACACTCTTCTATCACTGCTTACCACCTTTTAAATTCCAAGTCCTTCTGAAGGCTCTCTGTGACCTTCCCTCTTTGTCTCTCTGGGATCCAAAGCTGCTAGATCTACAGCAGAATTCATGACAGATGTAGGCACATGAACCACTCTTTGATGTCTCAGCATCACAGGAAATTTGGAGGAAAAGAATTACAGGAAAGATGCTTTGCATATTACTCCTCCTTTTACTTGACTTTTCCCCCCTAGCCCTGTGCCCTCTCCAATCCCACTTGTCAGAGCCTCTTCTCTTTCCAGGGAATCCTCTGCCTTCCTCTGAAACCTGAACACAGGTACCCAGGCCCAGATTTCAGTCCAGGAAAACACGCCAAGCATTCATTCCTCATCACAGGCTCTGTCTCACAGCAGCCCAGAAAAGAAAGTGGGTTGTTTTTGTGTGTGTGTATTTTGTTTTGTTTTTGTTTCTTGTTTTCAAATACATTCAGAATCACAGATCTTCTCAACAGCCCTAGGAGGAGCCACAATTCTTGTTTCTATTTTGTTAAAAAAAAAAAAAAGGAAATGAAGGCTTTGAAAGGCTGTAGGATGCAATTAAGTTTACCAAGAAGAGGGTCCAAAACACAGACAGAGGTCTTCCTAATTCTAACACCAGCACCTGACTTTTCCTCCTTGTCTGAATGGAATAGGACCTGGACAGCCATGTGGGGGTGGAGAGAAAACACATCACAACATAGGGGGGTTTCCATAATTCGATCTGGGCTGTCTAAAATGACTGTAAAAACAGAACCCTCTGGAAAACATGCAGGACACACTTGGTAAGAATTCTAATGAACCTCCACGCTTTGCTGTACGTGTCTGAGCTATATCTGTTGTAGGTCAGAAATGAAGGATTTATTCTGCGCATGAGTCAGAGAATAACCATTGTTATTATTTAGCATTGATTAATTGTTCCTCAGCCCCTCCAAGACCTCTCTACACAGTTCTCAGAAAATCGTTATATTTCCAGTTTGCCTGAGCCTTGACATTTGGAGCAATGGAGTTTTAGTGTGAGCCTTCGCGGGACCCATGTTTGAGGGACCATGAAAGGACCCCCACACACACAAATGACATGAACCTACCCACAGTTAGATGCTTTGTGGATCTTTCACCCCTATCCTGACATCACTGCTATTCAGAGAGGAGGCCAGGAAGATTCAAACAAAGAAACAGAGATCCGACTTCTACCTGCTTACAGTGAAAATCAAGCAAGCTCCGGCTGTCTGCCATGTTGAGGATGTTGGGAAATGTATAAATATTGCATAATCACTAATGAGGAGGGGGTAACCCTTCAGGGGTAATTACAGCATGGAGGCCTCGGCCACAGTCATGCAAGCCTGATTAAATGTAACATTGTAAAGGGAGCTGGGGCAGTGAATTTTCCTCCTGACATCCAATAACGCTCCCTGACCCTTTGGATATTGTCCTCCCTGGAGGTCAAAAGTATGAATAAATTATGGTCCTGACAACTTTGACATGGAGTGGAGTGGGAATGGACAGCTCTCTGAGAAAAACAACAACAAAACAACCCTAACATTATGTTTGTGATCACAAAGTATAAAAAAAAATCTATATGCTAATATTGCCAAATTTAGGCTTGCCTTAAAGAAGAAGATATAGCGTCCGGTGCTTTATTTATTGAGAAGGACTGACGTTATTGGAGCTCTAAGTGAAGATTCAGACTCCACCATTCAGCAGAAGGCGAGGAGTTGCTAACATGTGCTGATGATTCTTATACATCGAAAATGTTCAACCCAGGGGCAGTGCCATCCCAAGGCATTGCTTGCAAAATAGTGTTGTTAAACAGAGGAGGCACTTCCACTTAGATAAAACATTCAGTGTGTGGAGCCATTTGTCATGTGTGGGGACCCTCATTTGCAGAGACAACCAAGCCAAGGCCATCACCTGAAACCTGTGAAGCTAGGAATTTATCACAGGTTGGTGAAGAAAGATTGTCTCTTGTTTTAGGTTCTGTCAGTAGATGGAGGAGGGGCAGAAATCAAGGCTTGCAAGGAGAGGAGGGAATTACTCAGGTGGCCTTGGGGAGGCTGGCTTTTGGATGAAGGCCAGAGGTCAATGTAAAGAGCTCATCCATCCATCCGTCCTGGCCTGGAGCCTATCAGCCTTGAGTTCAAAGATTCAGCACCAGAGACATAAAACCTACCATATTTGTTATTAAAGCAACTGGCAAGATGTCCAGGCACAAGCTCTATATCGCTCAAAAAGCAAGATTGATGGAAAAGGAAAATCAAGCAAACCCCGTGTCCTTGGATATCATGACCTTGACTGGTCTGTCAAGGTGGCATGATAATTTGTTCAGTGGCCCAGACAGGATTCTCTTTCTCCTGATCCAAGTCCAGAAGCATCTGCACACAGTCCCCAGAACACTGCACAGATTCCAACTATCTGAAATTCTATTGACAGCTGCATGGCAAAGAAGAGCAAGTAGATTTAATTTTGCAACACAGGCATTGTCCAACCCTTCTGACAGATTCTTCCATTGCTTCTATTTTTTTCCCCCTGGAAATACTCCCTCAGAATTTCTCCAGGCAGTAGAGGACAGTTGGTAAACATTTAGGACATGGCTCTTAAACATACCTTAAACAAGCCTTAAACAAACCCTCCTTCTTCCTCAGTGTGGTGGGCTCTCTGATAGGGGACCCATATGTTCACTGTGGGACCAAGGCACTCTTGTCTCCAGTAGCAGGAAACCATGATGAGATACACAGTAACCAACAACAAGCGAAAGCATCAGGGTTCCTAACCTCATATGTGGACTCTGTTGAGAGATAACCAACATCATTAAGGGGGTATATTAATTTTAATGTTTGCAACTTTTCACCCAGATGTTGCTTGAGTGCTGAGACCTAGCAGCCTCTGAAAACCTGCATATGAGGTGAGTATTTTTATTTCTTTCCCTCATTCTAAGCCCTGGCAAGAAAGGTTGGCTGCTTGTGGCTTCCAGTTAAATACCCTTCCAAGAACACTGCCAACCAGAGGGAACCACCTCAGTGACTGGTCAGTTAGTGGGTGAAAAGGCATAGCTGGGGATTAGACAGGAAAGTCCTGGGAGAGCATCCCAGACTCACAGAGTAACTTAGAACAACAAAATTTATTACCCCAAAAGGTCAGAAATCTAAAATCAAAATATCAACAGAGGCCTCATCCCCTGTTGTTGGTGTTGGCAAAGTCTCTGCTTCATGATTTTCCCCTCTGGTTTCCGATTACCTTGGTGTCAATAAATGTAATTCTCATATTCATCAGACATGGATGTTCTTTTTATAAAGCTCACCCCTCGCATTGTGCTGGGAAATCATCTACTTCAGAATGGACTCATAATTTCATGTGAAACCACCCAGTTTCCAAATAATCACATTCTGAGGTAGGTACTGGACATCAGAGTTGCAGTATCTGAATGTTGGGGTACATAATTAACCCTGTAACACCAACTGTACCTAGGCCTACCTCCTTCCTCTTCTCAATCTTGCCCATCCTCCCTCATCACTCTCTTGTAGATATTCAACCCCCCCACCAAATACAGCTTACCAGTTGGTGAGGGGTTTTTCTTGTGGGCGAGGGGATTGGTTTGGGGTTTTATCAGTGGTGGTAGTGGTGGTGGTTTTGTTTCGTTGTTTTTGTCAACTTGACACATGCTGGAACCACCTGAGAAAAGCAATCTCAACTGAGAAGATGCCCCATCATATTAACCTGAGGACATTTTCTTGATTGATAGTTAATGTAGAAGCTTCTAGCCCAGTTTGGGTGATGCCACTCCTGAGCACATGGTTCTGTGGTATAGAAGAAAGCAAGCTGACTGAGCAAGTCAGGAAGAGCAAGCCAGTAAACAGCATTCTTCCACTATCTCTGCTTAAGTTCTTTTCTCCAGGTTTCTGCCTTGAGTTTTGCTCAGGCTATCCTCTGTGATGGCATATGACCTAAGACATATAAAAAGAAAACCCTCTCCTCCCCAAGATGCATTTGGTCACAGTGTTTTATTGCAGAGAGGGAAACCCCAACTAAGACACAGTTACTAAAAGAGTCTCATTGACTCCATGTCAACCAGGATCAAAAGTGAACTTTGGTATCTAATTTATCCCATTCTCTCCTCCCCTTGAGCATCTTTGCCTTGGACAGAAAAGTATCTTCATTCCTTATTCCTTCCCATTGATGTCAGTCATTCATCTGTTCCTTCCTTCCCTTCCCCTAAGTCTTCTGGTACATGGGGGCTTGGCTAGGGCTGTCATAGTCTTCTCTCTACTAACACTGATTGGTAACTCACACCTCATGTGTCTTACACACTGGTTGGTGAATCATTTTGGGAATGCTGAGGTGGGAGAAATGGGTTCTTTAACTCTTTGACTTGATTGTCCTCCCTAATTGGCTTCTGTCGCTGAGAGGGAATAGCCATTGAAACCCAGCTGTTTCTCATCATGCCTGTTGCCTACAGGCAATGTATCCAATTTGTCACCGAACCCTAGGAATTCAAGGGTGTTTCCCCATTGCCTCCTTTCTGCCTTCCTGCCATTTTTCTCCAAATTTCTTCCTCCTTAGTGGCACAGGGAAAGGATTATTGGGTCTCCCATATGAGCATGAACCTTGAGACCCCACTCTCCCAATTCTCTCTAAAGTCCCTATCTCTCTCAATTTTCTCTTAAGTCCCTGTCACTTCCCCATCCTCTGGGGGTTAGGAGGCAGCACAGCAGACTTCACAAGACTGATAAACCCCAGGTGCCTTTTGCCTTTTCTGCTTGCCTGTCTTTCAGCTCAGTTATTTCCTCATGTTGGCTGTGGAAAGGGGCATGGAACGGCAGGCAGGGCACTGGGATGAAGTATGACAGCAGAGTGCCAGCTCCAGGTGGGCCACAGGCCCCC